>PVLA01001211.1:17309-315053 GCA_004027455.1 Hydrochoerus hydrochaeris | reverse complement strand
ATCCAAGATCCCCGCGCCCAATTCCCACATGCGGCGTGCTTTTCCTGGAGAAGCGATTGTCACAAGGCGTGGATGGACTAGGACGCGGCATGGACAGAAAAGGGCGCCGCAGGAATATAACCAATTTCAGAATATAATTTCAAAATTCTGGAAACTTTATTGTAGTTGCAATAGATAACACACAATGATGCAGTAATACTTGGGAATATAAAACCATGTAACAGAATGTGTAAGTGGTTGAAAAAACAAACAAACAAACAAAAAACACACTGGTGATGGAGATTATTGCCTAGCATGCCCTGGGTTTAATCCTCAGCATCCAAAGAAGGTAAAAAGAAATGCAGTATTTAAAGAAGGAAAATATAAATAAAGAAAGTCTTATAGAGAAGTTAAAATTTGTGCTGAGAGTTACAGGATGAGAGAAGGGTGCAGCTCCACAGCACAGCACCTGCCTGACACACATAAGGTCATGAGTTTGACCCTTGGTGCCAAAAAAAAAAAGTTGAGTATGAGGAGAAAATTCATAGTTTAGATAAGATGCAGTACTGTGTCAGTGAAGTTCCTTTGATTAGGCTATTTCTATGATATTCTGTCCTGATTCTTATAAACTAGCAAAATGACCATCAGCCAACTTCCAAAACTATTTTTTGCAGAATGCTTTTTATTTCAAAGCAATTGATATAGTTAACGAAACTAAAAATGTTTTATGTTCTGTACATGTGTGACCAATATCATGTCCTTCTAATAGTTTGAAGCTCCTCATTCACTCAGTGCTGTTTTAACACTCTACTAAATGTGAAACAGGAGAGGGCCTCTGTTATTTCAGTTCTCTGAAGATAGCAATTATGAATTGTCCCTGATGAATAGCAGCCATGCAGATAACATGCAATTAAGATGCATCATCAGAGAAGAAAAGTGTGGTTTATTTGTCTGAGTTAAGCCTCTAAACCAGGAAAATTGTCTTTATTCTTTTTGAATCTTTTATCTTTCCCATTTATAATTTTTTGTCTTTTGAATGAAATACAAATTTATAAATGATTAAAGCTTCTCAATTGCTTTAGAAAAACTTAAAGATCATAGAGTAATAAAGAAAATTACAGTAAGTAAATCAGACAAAGATGTAATTTCTTAGCTATATAAAAGGCAAAATGAGTTTGATTCTTTTGGACCTTTGGTTTTATGCGACTTCCGTGTACTCATGAGTTGTCTAAATGCAGTATATCTAAAATGTGTTCGGTTTCTTTAGCGTACACTCAAATACTGTCTTTTCATGTTTTGGAACTTGGAATTAATCTAATACTCTTCTTGTCTGACTCAGAATACTTAGTCAATAATTTTCGAGTATGATATGAATGACTATATTTGATATTTATTGTTATTCTAACTATTCTTTTCCTTGCAAAATATATGGTGAATGATGGGGATTTTAATGTATAGTTAGCTACTTCTTGGTTCCAAACTCTTTAATTTTGTGAGTATGTAGATTATGTGTGTTTAACGTTACATGCATAGAGGGATTTGGCTATTTAGCAATGTGCTTCCATTGGTTCTATCATGTTGTGTCTTATTGGATTTTAATATGTATGATAGTATAAACAAATTTTTTATGGAAAAAGAGATAACATAGTAGCCATTTTTCATCTTTGGTTATTTGGTTCAGAATGCCTTGTAATACTTTCATTCTCTTGAGTGGTTTTATTCTATTTTGTTATGTCTGACATTATTGTGTGTAAAGCTAAACTCAACTATTTCAAAGAAAGAGACATTATGATAGCTACTGTTAATATCCAATTGTCTTGTTGTGAAGTGCTGTGTTGCTTACATTGTTCTGTTCTGATCTGCTTAGATCTGTCCTCTTTTGTTTTATTCTCTTTAAAATAAAAAAAAATAATGTATTTCTTCTTTTTGTCTTTCCAAATAGATTACTTTAGCCCTAACTGACTCAAGGCATTTATCTTTCTGACTGGAAAAGTTGTTCAGAAGTAATGTGAAGACATAAAAATGGATGTCAGGTTTCGAATTGTAAGATGGAATTTAGAATAAAGAAACGTCCTTATAAACACACCTAATAAAAAAATTTATTGCCATGAAATAGATAAGATACACATTATGTCCATATCAAATTTTGGGAAGAACTAGAACTTTCACATGTTGCTGATGAGAACTTAAAATGGTGCAAACACTTTTGAAAATAGATTGGCACATTCTCAAAGTAGTAAACATCACTGTCATATAGTATCCCCGTCTCTCTCCCCATGTTTTTGAAGAGAAATGAAAGTATATTTCTCTATAGTGAACTAGATTTGACTATTCATGACATCTTTAATTGTAACAGGCAAAAACTGGAGACAGCACAACCATTAATGGAAAGGTAGAAATAAATGTGGAGTATAATTAAGGAATAAAAAGGACTGAAGAAGAAGCCAAGCAAAACAGACCAATGTACTATTTCATTTACATCAAAATCTAGAAAATGCAGACTGTAGTGGCAAAAAAAACTGCTTGTTCGTTTCCTGGTGTCGAGCGAATGGTTTTGGGATAGCGAACTGTGACAACAATGAAAAATTCCTACGGAAATAAATGTATTCATTATTGTCACTGTGTTGGCATTTCGTGGGTGTATAAATACATCAATACTTACCAGGCTGCACATTTTGAAAATGTGCTCCTTACTGAATGTCAGCTGTATCTCAAGAAATTGCTTTTAAAAGGCCTAGGGGATACATAGTTAATTATTGAAAAAGCAATGAATAGAAACTAGGTCTCTACCTTTTTTATACTGTTTTAAACTGTGGGTCTGGATTTTAAATTAAAGGATTCAACAATTTAAATTTCGACTTGATTCAATTCATATCTGGGAAAAAAAAACACCCACTCTGCATATACTTTTAGAAACATGGCAAAATCTACCCCCTTTCCAAGATGCTGATTGGGAAAGATTATGGCTTTACAAAGTACAGCTTTTTTTTTTTTTTTTTTGAGACAGGGTCTCACTGTACAGTTCAGGTTGGCCTTGGGCTCACTTTGTAGCCCAGGCTGGTCTCAAATTTGCAAGGATCCTCCTACCTCAACCACCTGAGGGTTGGGATTACAGGAGTGCGCCACCACGCCCAGCAAATACAACAGGCTTAAATTCTTTGCAGAATTAGTTGAAGAAAAAATGAAATCTGCATTTATGATGCTAAATAGTCAGCATTTTGCTTAATTCAGTCTAGTCTGTTTTATCTGCTCAAAAGATTACCAATGCATACAATTTTTGATTTGACAAAGGAAACTTAGGAAAATAGCTTCTTTCCCTGAAATAAAATACAGACAGTGGAGGTATAGCTGCACTAAATATGTTAATTCTATTTTAGAAATACCAGGTTAGAAAATCAGAAAGAACAGTAGCAGAGCAAGCGCTTCCGCTGGTGTTCATGGTAATGGAACAGCCTAACTTTAGTTGTGAGAGGGCACCTGCTTTATATCCATGGTAATGCTTTTGAACCTGTTTTATTAACTAGGAGGAAAATGGTAAATCTGCTGACTGAATCAACTGCATAAAATTAGCATAATTAAAGGGTGACTTTACTGTAGGTCACAACATTTGCTTAATCTCTAATTCATCTGTGCACACTAAAGAAGAAAGTGGCCCATTGAAACATGACAAGACTGTGCTGTATCAAAGCAAGTGTCTTATATAAAAAGAACAAAGTTAATTATCATGTTTTGATGCTATAAAAGTTAACATCGTTTTTCTCTTCAGGAAGCTTATATGTGACAGAGCAAAAAGTACATAAAAGCTTCGATGTGAAAGATAAACATCACTTTGCCTTTTATTAAGAATTATTGTTCTGTACAAAAAATGATAGCATCAGGCTATTTTTATTGCAAAACAAGACTAAAATATATCTTCTCACTTTATTCTTTTTTAGGAATATTAACTCCATTTCCTATTATGTCAGCCTAAAGCTTTATATCATCTTTAAAGTGATGATCAAAGTGTGTGATTTGGCTTTATAGCTCATGAGTTTCTGGCTGAGATGAAATGACGTTTCTCTATGTCCATACAGGAAAGGACACTAAACCAAAATTAGCTTCAGACAATTTCCTGTTAAGTCTCCTGTAGGAATAAAGGGGTTTGCCTCCTTTTCCTCCTGATAATTTTAGAGCCAAAGTTGGAAGACTTTTTTGCCACCAATACAAAGGGGAAAAAAATACCAGCATCTGTCCATTTATTCTCTCAATGTGTTTCCTATTATAGAAACTCTTAATCTTTGAATTCAAATGAAATCATTTTGGGGGTAAATATTTTCTTCTAGATGATTTAGGCGAGTTTCTCTGAAGGGGAAAGCAAATTACTCTTGTCTTTATTTTGTCTTATTATTACTGTCTACTTTTCATAATAGGCTGTGAAAGCCATTCATTCTGATTGCAAAATGTTATTTGCATCAAAGATCAAGATTGCTCATAGCATTTACGTACAATTTTTATTTATGTGCTTACTTACTTATTTTTTTATTCAGAGACAGATCTCATTGTGTAATTCACTATGTAGCCCAGATTGGCCTTGAACTTGCAGCAATCCTGCCTCAGCCTTCTGCGTGCTGAGATTACAAGCGTGCACCATGATACCTGGACTAGATAAGGTTTAAATATTTAATTGATTTTTTTTCGTTGTGTATTTGTCATTGTGACCGGTAACCCTGATCTACCCACGTGATCAGATTAAGCAAACTGTCTGATCCATGAGATGCACTTTTGGGTGTCACCTTAGGCAACATATCTGTTCCCTCACCCTTTCTTTTCTGTTCCTCTACTCTGCTTCCTGGCCACCTTGAACCTAAGCAACTTTACCACACCTTTGCCGCCATGCTTCTTCCTTGGAACCTGCTATTTCCTGAATTCGCTGAAACCTGAGCTAAGTTAAACCTCTCCTTCTGTATGTGTGTTGGATAGTGTGTCCCAAGGAGCGGGAAGCTGACGTATGCAGCCATGTATGTGTCACACTAGCCTCCAAGAGAGTTTCTTTACCCTCGTGTTCCTCATCCCAGAGCACAGCGTCTGACTCATCACAGGATCTCCACACATACGCGTTTATTAAAGAGTAAAGTAATAAAAATGAATGAACAAAATACATGTATTTAGCTTTGAAATTGTGATTTTTTTTTCTTGGAGATCAATTTCATTGAAACTTTTAGATACATTGATTCAAAAACTGTGGTTTCAGCTATAGGGAAGTGGACCGTCGGTTCTCTCAGCCAACTAAAATAGAAAATTAAAGTAATACAAATATTCTTAAGTGGTTAAATTCAGAAATTTTTTTGGATACTGAATATTATAGAATAATTAAGTAATTAATAGAATACATGTTGTTATACAGATAGTGAATTTACAATTATTCATGTGTGAACTATACATTTGAAAATTCCAGATTTACGTTAGAGTCCAGAATGAGACGAGAAAACCTTTATGGGGCCTATGATTATGTATCCTAAGTAATACAAATAAATATGATGTTAATTTAAGCAAGGTGGATTTAGAAAGGCCCATTCTAAGCTGAGACAGTGTCAAACAGTTTATTTTTTTTTTAATTTTCTTTCAGTCTTGATTTATCTAAACAGATAATCTAGAGTTTTTTTCTTATGTTAAATGCTGTCCACCTGCAATTGAAAGCCCTTATAGATTTAGGGTCAGAACAGCCAGATTTTACCAGAGACTGTCAGTGTACCCAAAATACAAGTGAATGTAGAGCTAGAAATTGGAAAGCAGCCATCATTTAAGAAACACAAAAAGAGATCCTTGAGGATCCTTTGCCTAAAAGAACCACACATCCTCCTGAAACCCAAGAATCTAAAAGATAGAAAGATGTTAGAACAAATACCAAAATTGGAAAGGACAAAAGAAAAGAGGACTTTGTTTGGACAGGAAAAATATGATATATGGTTGACATTTTAATGAACAACAATATGGGATGAACAATTTAAGTCAAAAGAACATGAAAGACTAGCCAGGGAAACATTGTGAAGCAGGTTCAGATTCTTAAATATTTCTCCCTCTGGTCCCTGTCACTGCTGCCATGATTTACTATTTGTGCGACTCATTTCTCCCAAGAATGGTTAATGGATCTCAAAGTGGTCTATCGGAAACCTCTGACTATTAAAAGAAGTGGTTTCCCAGGTTCCACCCTAAGTCACTTAGGTGAGAAGTACTCAGTATGGAATACAAGCATAACTGATTTTACAATCCCTAGAAGAGTTATACCCTTTTTGAAGTTGAGAAGACCTAGACCTTCACCTTGTGTTTGCTCTGTCTCCTATACACAGTTTTCCCCTGATCAGAATTTTGATTCTTTCAGAAGCAAAAGTGTTCATATTCACTCTCCCATACCCTGTAACAGTGATGGTGAACATTTTCAATCTATCAGTCATGCAAACATCCCACTGTGGTATGCATTTCATAGGTTCGCCACCACTTCTCTATAGCCTATATTAATCAGCTTTCCTATTGCTGGAACACAACTCCTGACACCCAGAACTTAAAGGCAGGGTTTAATTTGCCTCAGGATTTTAGGGTACTCAGTCTGGGGTTTTTGGCTCCAGCATAGAAATATCATGGTAGAAGGGCATCACTGATCAAAGATGCTTTGGGAGCTGAGAAGCAGGGCAAGGGAACAGTGCCCAAGGAGAAGGAGAGAGGGACCAGATGTGGATATCAAAGTTATGACTCTGTTACCCAATGACACACACACACAGAAGTATGTTTTAGTGTTCTGTTTGGCAACTCCTAAAGCAGTCAAGTGGACAATCCACCTTAAACATCCCATAGCTCCCCTGTCCAACCTGATACTTCACCACACCTTCTTAAACTGTAATTAGTCTTCCAATCAGTGCAAGATTTTCATTCCACCTAACATGATATGGCTATCCTCCACACAGCTCAAATGCAGTCATCCCTTCCCCAAAGTCTCAACAGCATTGCTAAAAAGTTCAAGGCTCTGAGATGAAGGCAGTGGGGGCAAACCAATGGAAGGCATGTTATTTTTGTTTTAAGACAAAAGGTAATAATGTATGAGTTTTTTTCCCAAACTAAAACCTCAGTATTTAGATTAAATTGAAGTGTTGGCAGTTCACAGTGAATAGGTGAGTTTGGGCGGCAGGTTGGGCACTTGTCTCTAACAGGCTTGGTATCACTAGACCAAGGCAATCTTGCAGCTGTGAGCCCCTGTAATAGAAAACAAGTTACATAATCACAAGGTACAGTGGCACAGGTTAAGCATTCTCATCCCAAAAGGAAAGGAATGCTGAATCTGAAAGAACAGGACCAAAGCAAGATTGAAACCTGGGGTGAAGTGGGGAGGAGTAACTCCCCTAACTCAGTATTTGACATCTGAAGCACATAGTGTTGGGGTGTGAGTTCCAGAGGGGTTGGGAGCTCCACGTCTGTAACCTTGATAGTTGTAGACCCCATGGCCTCTCCCCTGAACTCAGTTAGCTGCTGGCCTATAGATCTCTCCGGCAGGTGTTCTAGGTTTCTGTCATCTCTAACTTCCTTGTTACTCCATATTTGCAGCGGTCTCTGAGTGCCTGGATGACTGAGCCCTGTACAGTCATTCTCTGGGAGAACAATAGGGGTAGGGGAAAGGAGAAAAAGTGGAAAAGGACGTGTGTGTATGTGTGTGTGTGCGCACAATCATATTTGTGCATATATATGATTGATAACTGTACTACTGATCTCTGTTAGTTCAACAAAAAGAAGTTTGTGCTTTCATTGTTAGATTGAACTTTTTTTCATGGCTATGTCTTGCAATCTGAACAACTACTTTGTAGATAACAATACGCAATATATTAACCAGTGTTAATCTCCTATTATTTTGTTTTGAAATTCCATATCATAGTTTTTATTCTTTTTTCATTTAATAATAATAATAATAATAGGGGCAGGGTTATAGCTCAGTGGCACAAGCACCTGCCTGGCAAGTACGAGGTCAGAGTTTGATCTCTGGTGCCAAAAAATAAATAAACAAACAAAAATAAATTAAATATTTTAAAAAATTTAATCTCTGAAACTAATTTCCTCAGTGACTCTTCTTGAGCAGGAACTTTCCTCTCAAAAGAAAGATTTGTACTTATGCACCTTTGAGCATTGTTATGGTTGATACATTGTATTAACATGAGAAGTTTAGAAGTTTAACTGACTCAGCAGGGAGCTAGGATTCATCCGTAGTAAATATTCTCAGCCTGTGCAAGAGGGAGGCACATAGGTGGTGAGAGTGCTGCCAGCACCCTGGGGGCATAGTAGCCTGTTTATAATGTAAGGGAGGAAAAGAGGCTTGTTCTTCCCCTTCTTTCTATCTTCTGCCACCTTGAACTGTTGCCTTTGTGACATACCATCCTGCCTTGGAGCCAGCTGATTATGGACGGAAACCTCTACAAACTGTGAGCTAAGAAAAACTTGCCTTCCTTAATTTTGGCATTAGGTATTTTGTCTCAACAATGAGAGAAAAATAACCAAGTCAAACATGACATGGACATGGTCTTGCTGATTCCTGCGATGCCCTTAAGGCATATTTCTTTTTATCCCTGTTCAGATTACTTTAGCAGCTACACTATCTTCAGTCCCCACTTTCTTAGTGGTTCCTTAATGGACCAAATTTAAGCCTTCAAAATACTTCTTGTCTGCCTTTTACCCCTGATTCTCACTGTGTGTTTCTCTGAAAAGAGGCTGCAGTAGCAGTTGTACAGCCTGAACATTGAGATCCCATGAAATTTCCTTCACCAGAATATTTAGGCTGCTGTCCACAAATTCAGCCTCATACAAATTTAGGCCATGAGCAGAAGATGATTGTGTTTTCAGAATGCAACATGAATGGTTTCCAGTCCATGCCCAAAGTCCTCCTTTCTACCTGAAACTTTATGAGCCTGGTCATTATTGTCTCTAATCTGTCCGTATTCTGAGCTTCTGGTTCTGACCAATATCCACAATACTGTCTACTTACAGCATTCTAGGATTTCTCAGCCCAATTTTCCTAACTTCCCCAAGTTCCTGAAAACCAGATGCAAAGGCTTCTGTGTTCAAGTGTAGCCACACAAATGACCCTACTTCTGATACAAGTTTTCTACATTAGTCAGCTTTCCTGTCAGTGGAGCATAATACCTGATGCATCTTTAGAGAGCTTTAGTGTAGTTCACAGTTCTACATTCAGCTCAAGGTCAGCTGGTTCCAAGGCAAAATCATGACAGAAAGATGTGGTGGAGCAAAGATATTTAATTCATTGTGGCTGGGAAGTAGAACAGGGGAATAGCACCAGAAAGAAAGGGAGGAGAGAGTAGTTATAGACCCCAGGGTGGCACCTTCGTGAGCCTCCAAGGCACACCCATAGTGTGCTTTATTAATCCTGTGGATGATTCTCAAGTATTTAAGTTAAACAGAGTACCTTAACTGTAGCACCTTCTGTATATTAAATGATGATATAATAAGCTTGTTTTGTAGGAATTGTCTAGGACAATCCCCTCACCATTTTGATATTTAAACCATACCTACTTCTTTTGGCTAGAATTTGAATAGAGGAAAGTAGAATATTGAATACCTAATAAGGGTCTGTTTTTAGCAAGGTGATTATTTCTATAGTTTGAAAACTTACTCTGTAGCTGACCAGTAAGCATCTTGCAAAGATCTAACCCCGAATATAGCAAGGCAGGTGTAATATTCAAAATACAGAAGACAAAATAGCTTCAGCAGCTTTTCCTTGCTGATGATATATCTTTCTATGTTATGCAAGCTGTTGGTAAGGACTTCATACTTAGTTTGTAACATTTCACTGCCCCTTGGGAGGAATTGAAATAGACATTTTACTCAGCATCTTTAGATTCTTGGAAAATATATGCTGTGTATATTGTAATGTCAATACTGTCACAGCATCTGTAGCGAGTGAAAGCCTTAAGGAATAATGCAAATAATAATTAGGAGGAAATCGTAGTGATGGACAGACCAAACAATTCCCTTCCTAGGCTTGGCAAGTCTACGAAGCCTTCATGAATATAATAACAGCCCTGCCTAGGGAGAGGAGGTGACTGCAGTGTGTACATGACAAGCATGTCAGTTCTAAATCAATATATAAATATCTGATGTGGTCTTCAAGCATCAGAAGAAAGCATACATTCTTTGAGTTCGAAATGACATGAAAAAGTAGAATTGTTTTGAAAGGACGAGGAAATCCTGCTCTGTAATATCCCAGCATTTTATGAAAGCATACTTGGGCTGTCATTCACATGCCTGCGCTGTAGAATTTTCCTATTGTAGCAAATAGAAGACCAAACCAGCCTCTACAGCTGTATGTCTAAACATCCAGTGGATAATTACTAGGGACTTTAAGGCACAAAAAAGGAAAAGTAGAGGCTATTAATAAGCTGCGGTTGAACAATATGATAGAGCACAGCACTTGCTACGTTTGCTAAATGAAATGGGTGGTTTCTAAAAAAGGAAAGAAACACTCATACATTTAAGTTGTGTGCAGATTTGGGCTATCCAAGTTAAACTGAGCCTCTGATGAGGAAGCAAAGTGGGCATAAATAGAAATCCAAAATAGCATCAAAGGCGTACCTCATTGTGACTTACCGTCTGAATCTTTTCCTGAATTTCCTCTTGCCTATGGACTAGGAACATTTTCTCCGATAACAAAGAGAACTGAGATACATCTAAACCTTCACATGTTTACATTTGCTAGGGGAAACTAAGCCATTTAGCTGATGTCCCTAAAAGTCTGGTTTTTCCATTTGAAAATGCAGATAGTAAAAAGTATTAGTGTATATGAGGAGGAATGAGGTCATGTCATCCAGCTGCGGCTCCCTGCAGATTTCAGTCCCCACAGGTTGATGACGTAAACCAGCAGCCTGGGTGCTGCGCAGCTGACACTCACCTGCTTTAACTGCACACCGTCTCATTAGGCTTTGGTGTTTTAAGGGAGAATTTCGCCCTCTGGAACTCACCAGGAGGTTAAAATTTTTGCAAGTCATTTTACCTTAGTTTGTCTTAATTTTTTTGTAGTGTGGTCATTGATGAGACATGTATTTTTGTTTTCTCCCGTTATATACCTTTGGGTAAAAGGAAACAACATAGAAAGTTATTAAGAAGACAGACTTGACAGACAGGTGGACTTTAAGACTTTGATTCTAATTCTGCAATTTATTACCTCAGTTACCTTGAAAGAGCACTTAATTTCCTGATGCTCCTGCTTTTTCATTTGTAACATAGAGATGATGCAGTAGTTTCCAGAAAAAGTGTTTTGAAGATGCATTGGTATTGCCTGGCGTATTGTCCCGAAGAGTTACAGCCTCTTCCAAATTCCTGCTTCCCAAATAGGTGAAGAACAGCTAGTAGGAGACATTCATTCATTTTATGGATTGAATGTCTCCTGGGTGCCAAGTACTATTCTAGGTTTGGGGATAAATCACTGTGTGGTACAGAGAAAAAAATCAAATTTCATAAAGGAGTTATAATAATAAACAGACCTCATGAACTTCATTGCATCCTCTAATCAAATTAAAATAAGAAAGTTAATTTGTAGTGAAGTCAAAACAAAATAAATTATGGATAATTAATTCTAATTTATTATGAAGTGTTAAGGTTTGGATTGTCAATGGGGACAGTCTTGTTGAAGAATTTTAAAATTCTAAGCTCAGAAGAAGAAATAAGAAAGACACTAGTCACATTAAAGATAACTAATGTTTCTAGAAAAATATAAATGAATGTGTAATTTCCAGAAAAAGGTACATCTCTGAAAAAAATTTCACATTTATAAAGCTATCTTCACTTCTTAAATTTATATAATCTTTTAAAAATTATAAAATCCGCAATGCTTTATGTCACAAAATGATTGTTAATTAGGTTTCATTCCATTTATTAACCTTACCCCAGAATAGCATATCATGTGCCACATACTCACAAAAAGTAATTTTTAACTGACTTGGACCAAAACAAAACACTTATTGCCTAGAAGGATGTTTACTATCTTGTATGTGCAATTAAAATGGATCATGTAATAGGGATATTAACGAGCATGTTTTCTGTGCAAGACAATATAAACATACTAAACAATCAAAGCCCTTGTTAATTAATACGCGTTATAAGGATTGTCCAGCAAAATGAAAAATGGTATGCATTGCTCAAAGGAAAATCCCTGTACACTGGAACCTTGAGGCAATGGGTTACCTATGAATTCTGCATTTTTTCCTTGGGGGAAGCACCACAGAGGATCCTAACACCACTCTCTCCAACAGTTTTGTACTTTGTGCTTTGCTGTGATGCATGCAGGGAAGTAGGAAATTGGGGTGCCTGTTTTACAGAAGCTGACACAGCTGTGGAAAGGGGTGCGAAAGCCTCCATGCTTGGACTGCATGTGGCAGTGAAGAAGTGAAACGAAGCACCTTTACTAAGGAGACCAAGAGGCAGAGATGTTAACCCTGGACCTGGAATCTGGCAACATTCCAGCGTGGTGCTGAGGGTGGTCCAGAGGAGGCAGCAACAAAACTTCAGAAACCGAAAGTAGGGATTTGTAGACAGTAAAGGCTGCAAACCATAGGGAAAGAAGTAGGAAGGGACTTCCAGTCGGTGTTTTTGAATTACAGTGGCAGAATAGTTGCTCAGAAATGGAGGTAAGCAATTTTACTTCTAGAAGTCATTGGTAAGGAGAATGTCTTAAATTAATTTCTTCCTATGATGTCACTGCTCCCCTCCAGATAACAAAATGTATATATACACATTCACATGCAGCCAAAGCACTCAGTGCATGAGTTAAGAATATTGGATTTGATTCCAAAGCTTACCTGTTATGTCATGTGGGGAAGTGTTTCATTTTTAAATATCTACTTATACCTCCAAGAAGATATATCTACTTTTACCTCCAAGAGGATGGTTTTGAGGGTGAATCAAATGAACGTGCTATGAATGCTTTCTGGACTCTGGGATGAGCTGCATAAATGTAGAGACTTTATTATAGGGTAAGATAAGTTTCAGGCCAAGTACTTGTACAATGAAACAAACGAAACAATGAAAAAAAACAGGATGGAAAGAAAGGCTAAGACCTGCTGAAAGCACATCAATGAAGGGGTTGTGCTTACATCTTTATTCAGAACCTGATTACACAGCCTAAAAGCCCTTCTTGAGAGTGGAATGAGAAATTCTTGTCTGCTTGCTAATTTACTGTCATCAAGAGATTTGCTGAAGTTCATTGTGACTATATGGAAAAGAAAATCCAATAACATGTTTTACTAGTCCTGGTTCTGCCACTCTCAGCCTCAGTTAAAGACCAGCCTCTTTTTTTCTCTCTCAATTGGGGATAGATAATAGCAGCTTGATTATCCTTGTGACTTAAAGGAAAATGAGAGTATTGAATGTAAAAGTAAAAGTTAAAAAGGCATTCAGTTTTTTTGTTTTGTTTTTCCTTTTTGAGGGCAGAACACAGAACTCTTATGTCTGTCTTTTCGTTCAGGCTGTGTGTTGGTCAGTAGGAAGCAGAAATGTTCACCTCTTCCACAAGAGCAGAAGAGCCCTTTTGGATTCACCCCTTCTCCTGTGTCACCAGGAACACGTCATGTTGGAGAGCTGCCTGTCACGAGCAAGTGTGGCATCAGCCTGGATCTGGGGACACTGAACAATGTCATAGCATATTAGATGGATAAAGTATGATTGAAAATTTCCATAAAATACTATTTATTTCTGAGTCACTGTTAATTCCCTTTTCATTTAAATTTGTTCTCCAAAACATCAAAAATAATGCAAATCCTGCAGGATAGCCTTTGATTTAAGCCAATGACACAAAGTCAGTGTTAGCATCTCTCATAATGAGGATAAATGATTTCCTCTGTCTCATGAGAGATTTTTTTCCCAGTGTGAACTCAGTGTCCTGGGTGCCCTGGAGCTTGAGGGAAATGGTGGCTGCCCTGGAGTTGTCCAGCAGGTAGTTAAAGGTAATTGTTAGTGTAATATGACCAGGGGTCCCCGTCACATCAGGAATGAGTAGCCAGGGGGCACATTTGACAACTGAAGATATTGAACCATGTTTTTCTATACAAGTAGATATTTACTTAGATTTTAAATTAATTTTAATTTCCGACTACAAACTTCAGATGTTTCATTGGAGCTAGAGCTGAATCCCACCTAGAAACTTGGTAATTTTAGAACTTCAGAATTTCTATTTCTGTGTAAATTTACTTTTTTATCTTTTCTTTACACCGTGACACATTCTGATGATTTGCATGGCTCCTGACAATAGCTATTCTAGAGTAGATTCTATTGTTCTTTACAAGAGAAAATTAAGAGTTAACTCATTTTCCTGCTTCTTGTGACACCTCTAAAGTTAATACTTTTAACTCTAAAAAGGTTGCTTAATTTCTCGTGGGTGGCTTTTGACCCAAGAAATGACATTACTGGACTTTTAGCTTTAAATGTTCCTCTTTGCTTTAGTGTGGTGGTGGTGGTGGTGGTGGTGGCGGTGTGTGTGTTTGTGTGTGTGTGTGTGTGTGTGTTTGTGTGTGTTACGAACACCAAGAGACAATAGGATGGAGACTGTTTTGGCAACCTAAGAAGATTCTAGTGAGTCAGACCAGGGAATAATCAAAATAATGAGAAGTGATTAACCTCTGGATTTATTCTAATGGTAGAGTTGATAAATTTGTAATGATTTTACCAAGATGTCTGAAGTCTAGAAGTCACTGTCTTCCCATTTATTTTAATCAATAATTATACTGAAGAGTTATTTGAGTTTCATTTTACCCCATATATATCATTTTACCCTGCAACAAACTATGCTTTAGGAATTCCTTTTCTTCTTTCCTTTTCTTTTTGAGAACTTTGCCCTGCATATAATGTCAAAAACAAATGTCACTTTGTTGCATTACAAAATTAAACTGATGTGTGGCATGTTAGCTGCGTGGTATGGTAAGAGGGCAAGTGACAAAGGCCCAGGTTTTATTTTGCCCACACACTGATTTTCCTCTATCCTCTGTCTTCCACCTTCCCTCCTCAGACAAAACAAGAAAACTGAGTGTTCACTACTCACAAACACTTGTGTATACCAGGATACCAAGATGTAGCTCTTAAATGGAATTGTACCTGTGAAGCTTTTTAATAATTATCAAATGCTTTTTCAATTACTTAAATATTCTACATCTAAACAAGCACACCAGTCTTCTTGGTGTGCTCTCTCAAATTTTATTTGTCAAAATTTTGAGAAACCATTCTAGTAGAAAATCATATACTCTTATTCATGGTTTGTAAGCTAGAACAAAACCGGGTCACAGAGGTAATGGCCTTGCTACATGGCAAAAGTTGTTTGAAGCAGGTATAAAAATATATCATGGGAGCGCCTTTTTGATTCTGTACTAATGCCTTAAAAAGCTGATTTGTTCTGAAAGGGTAAAAAATGGAAGGTAAAAGAGAGAAAAAGAAATATATTACCTTACATTGCTGCCCTTTTCCAGAAAAAATCCATTGCTACATCAAGTTCAGTTCACCATTTAATCACACCCAGTTTGTTACCTCTCTTAAACTGGTCCACCATTGCATTTGAACAATCCCAGTTTTCTAAGCTTTTCTTTTTTACATCAAAATCTGACATGCTTTCCCCTAGGGATACATTAATTTGACCTTTCTTCTTATTTGTTTCCTGCTTTATTCTATTTCCCTAGGTTCACATGGTTGCACAGTGTGAATAATAATGATAATCGTTTTTATGCAAGCATCATTTGAACCTTTGTATGGAGTCATTCTATTGGCAACTGATTGGTTAGCAAGCTGAGTAAGCTGGAAGGAAAGAAAGGGAGGGGAACAGTGTGGTTCTGGTCTTGTTATTTATCCACAGCCGTGATGTATGACACAATACAAAAAGAAGAGAACAGAATGGGAGGCAGGTGGAGAAGATGTTGGTGGCAGCTTGGGGCCTCAAAGAGAAGCTTTAGGCAGGTCTGTTGGCACATGCCAGTGACCCAAGCACTCTGAGAAGCTGAGGCAGGAGGATTGGAAGCTTGAGCCAAGCCTAGGCAATGTGGCAACTTAGTGAGGCCCTGTTTCAAAATAAAAAATAAGAAAGAGACTGGGGATGAAGCTCAGTGAGAAGGCCCTGAGTTCATTCCCTAATGCTGCCAAAACAGAACAATTAGGAAGTGTTCACAGCCAAATGAATCCTACATTATTCAAGAGACACAAAGACAACGTAAATCTGGTCATGTGGTCATTGTGTTTACCTAAAATCTAAATGATTCTAGTACACTTGCAGCATACATTATGTCAAAGTAAACGTGAACTTCTCTGTTTTTTTTATGTATGGATTTGAAATTTAGCTTCCCCGCCTCTTCTCCAAGTAGAAACATAGTACCAGCATTTCATGGAATTAATAGATTGACAATCTGCCATTATCAGAGTGCATTTACATATGGGAATTAATTGCCTATGAATGTGAATCAGTATGATCCATATAAATCAAGAAAATGGTTTAAGAAAAAAAAGGAAATAATATTTAAAAAGAATTTTAAAAAAGTAGAAATAATAGATACAGATGCCCAACATCATTAGCTTGAAGAAATGCACTTTAAAATCACTATGAGGTACATTTTACATTTGAAGGCTTGGCTATATTAAAAAAAGAATCAGACAATATAAACTGTTAGTGAAAATAAGGAGAATTAGAAACCTCCTATATTGCTGCTGGAAATGTAAAACTATGGAAAATAGCTTGGCATTTCTTGAAATTTAAAAAAGATTTACTTGTGACTCAGCAGTTCTGTGCCTAAGTTCCTACACAAAAGAAATGAAAATGTGCCCACAAAACACTGTACACAGGTTTTCATAATGTAGTGACATTATTCATAATAGCAAGTAGTAGGAATAACTCAAATGTCCATCCCCTGGTGCATGAATGTAGAAAATGTAGTACATCCATGCAGCTGTGCAATATAGCATGTATGTGTTACGTGCTGCAACATGCATGAGCCTCAAAAACTTTATGCAGAAATACTGGATTCCATATAGCAGTCCACGAAAGGTGCAGAAATGGGTTGGCTAGACTGTGGGAACAGGAAACGCCTGCAAATGAGCACAGGGCTAATGTTCGATGCGGTCCAAATACAAAGTTAGATTTGGTAATGGTTTCAAAGTGTTGTACCTTTACTGAACCTCACTGAACTGTACATTTAAAAATAAATTTTGTAATATTCAATTATATTTTGAAAACTCTATTAAACATTGTTTTTTTTTTTTTTTTGCGGTACCAGGGATTGAACGCATGACCTCGCACTTGCCAGGCAGGTGCTTATGCCACTGAGCTAAATCCCCAGCCCCATCTATTAAACATTTTTAAAAAGACACAAATATGGGGAGTTTGAATGGTAACATCACAGGTCAAAGGAGTCAACATCCAGAAAAGATGGAAATGATGGGACATGTTAGTTGCAGGATATGAGAAAGAATAAATGAAACATGACAACTTTTTGATGTCACTTTTGATTTCACCAGAAAATCCATTCTGTGGCCAGCCCAGCCTGCAAGGGTCTGCAGGAAAACTCTCCGTTACTCCAGATTTCAGTATGTGGGCTGTGGCCACAGAGCAGTTTAAAACTGTAATAGTCTGTTTGTTTAAATCGGATCCATTATGCAGAGAACGTTAGGGGAATTTTTGTTGTTGTTTTGTTAGGGCAATGCTGAGTAAACCGTTGTGCAGTGCCTATTTTAACAAGAGTTAATTAAGATCTCAAAATTGTTCCTTGTTTATCGAGGTTTGGAGCCCCAGAACAAGCTGTACTCACCCCATCATTGTGAGTGAGAGAAGATGGAAGGGTGCACTTGGGGAGCAGGGGAGGGGAAGGGAAAATGTTCCGTCGCCAGCTTCACAGACTTGACTTAATGGAGATTAATTTCCTTTAGCAATACCACAATGATTACGAGTCAGCTTTTGTTTTTCAGCCTGCTAAGAGGATAGTCCATAGAAGAGGGAATTACTGCATATGTGCACAACACGTAAACATTAATTTTTTTTGAGAACTAAAAATAAAACCAAATAAGGTTACTAATAAAATATTCATAATTACTTGTTTTTCCCTAAGACTTAAATTCTAAGAGTTCACAATGTCTTTGAGTCATAATATAACTTAATTTCTTAGGAGTTATTAAAACAACCTGTGATTAAAAGGAATATGCTGAGTGTTAGATAAGGGAGTTAACTATAATCCATTAATTCACTAGATACCAGGAGCTGTAAAATAATGGGTTTGCATCGGTTAGTTCTATGCCACTTAAAATAATTCCAAAGTATTAACTAAAACAAGTTCTCTGTTGTTCACTGTTACAATTTTTTTTAACCTGCAGATATTCAAGATCTTAACAACTTAAACAGTGCTAAAGATGACTTTGTACTTTGTGACTGGCATTTTGGGTTTAAAAAGTCAGCAGTTAATTAAGAATACAGTGAAGGAGTTTAAAAACAGAGTATGAGAGACTGTTGTTGGTTTGTTTTAGTAGCTTGCATTAACAAGTGTTGTTATAGTGAAATACAAAGCAGAACCCCAGATTTCATTGTCTGGCAGTTGAAAAAACAAGGTCCTGTTTTCCTGCTTGTTTGGGCAGGAACATAATGAGCTCACAGAGTGTGTATTTTCTTACTGTCTCAAATAAAAAGCAACTTGACATTAGAGACCAGTAAAATATTGGGCATTTGTAAATAGTGTTATTTGTATGTTTGACGTTACATTTATTATTTGGAACTATTTTATTCAATGCTTGAAGTACTGAACAGTTTCTTATGAAGACCCAGGTGAAGAAAGCAGAGAATCAGGGTGAAATATCTTTCAAGAACTGTGTTGTGTTTTCTCTGGAAACAACCTGTTGTGTTACCACATGGCATCAAGATACCACTCTTTCAGACTGTAATTTGTGTGTGTGTGTGTGTTTTAATGTATATAAAAACAGTGGCCAGGAAGTCTGGAATCACAAAATCAGTCTCACACTCAGGATCTTTCCTTCTAGCAGAATCACTTTCTAAACTATGATAAATGAAAGTCCCTCACTCAGTATGTAGCATCACAGGTGCCCACCCAGTGGGCAGTGTGCAGTGGAAGTAGGTCTTCAGATTCATCAGGACTAAGCATGTTGGTAAAATTGGAGGACAGAAACAACTAGAAGATGAATATGAACACAAGAGTTCACTGTCTTTTAATCTGAATTTATACCTCATGTAATTATTTTAATGATAATGTGATTGAATGCAGATGTTTTACTTTTCATCATTTTAGGGACAGAGAAGGGCTTCTACAGATCTTTTCACATTCACCAAAACAATCCGCTCTAATCACTGGAATCCGTAACATATGCTAGGAAAAGTGCTCGGGGTCTGAAAAATTGACTTGCCTTCCAGGAAGAAAACCTACCTGTACAAGAATTTTCAGAATATAATGATTATATTCCTCATACTCCAATTGCTAAGTGTTAAGTATCTTCCCCAAAATCAGGTAGTGCAGTATAAATATCTATGCAGCCCCACTTCTCATGATACTAGAGATGTTTCACTATCCAGAGTCAAAAACAGGCATTGGTTGAAGCAGATATTTTCTCTGAAACACAGAGTGAATAGCAAAGACAAAAACAAAAACAGGAAGAAACACGATCAATCCAGAAAGTAAATAAATGGGCCCATTTGTATAAATAAGAATTCTGAGGTTGATTCTGTCACTTTCATATCCAAGGCTCTTTGTTTTCTCTTGTCACTGTGAAGTTTTAGGAGCTATAGTGTGTTTGAGAGGAGAGGAAGCCAATTTGTAACCTGGAGACATTTCCAGAACAGTATCCTCAGTAAACTGCCAAACAAATCTCAAACATAAGGATCTGGCATGTCCATTGGTTATTGTTTCTCTCTCTGTGTGTGTGTGTGTGTGTCTGTCTGTCTGTCTGTCTGTCTGTGTTGGTGTGTGTGCGTGTCTCTGGGGGTTGCTATACTTACTGGTGTAGTCTTCCAGAGAAGAGCCTCCCCCAGCATATATCCAAAAGCTGAACACATTTGAAACTATCAGTCCTATGGGTTGATAAAAATAAAGGGGGTTAATCCAACATTGTTGACCAGAGGTGTTGTGTTGGAGATGGTCAGAGATTGCCAAAAATACAGGTATTCTGACACAGGAGAGGAAGTCACAAACTGAAACGAAAGATTAGTCTGAAAGAAGGTACATGTTGCTCAGACCATTTATCTAAATCCTTGGAAAGGGAAGGCAGCATCTGCAGGACTGGTCCACACTGCTCCATACTTACTGACTCTGGGGAGCGGCCGTTATGAGAGCATCTCGGCCTGAGGGAACAAGCTGGTGCTTCAGAGGCCAGACTTCTGGGACAGCCTCTGAGAATATTAATCCCTTATGCCTGGCATCACCCCGGACACCAGAGAATGCTGCAACATAAGGCAAATTGGATTTAGAGAAATATTAGTAGACAACACACATGAAGTAAAAACTCTGATTTACAGAAACCTTAGTAGAAGTAGGCAAAGCTTACACAGCACAACTAACTCTGATGAAAAAATAAGCTCTTTGTGGTGTGTCTTAATCAAAACCCTACATGTCCAACTAGAAGAATTTTATAAACTGTCACAGAGGAGCAAAAATTACATATAAAGGTAAATCCATATAGTTATGGGAGACTTCTCCACACACTTTAAAGTGAAATAGAATCTGGAGAGAAGTATTCCAAGCCCTAAAAATAAACAAACATCCAACATGGACCATGTATCCTGCAAAACTTTCCTTCAAAATAGAGAGATAAGGATATTCTGTGACAAAGACCAACCTAAGAGATATAAATAAATACTCAAGAATAGACAGAGCCAACAAAGCCAACAAAGCCAAAAATTCAGATGGAATGAAAACATTAAAGGCAAATAGTTAAACAAAAAACAGAAGCTAGGGGGAGTCATCAATAGAAAAAGAACAGAATGACAGGAATAAGTCAATACCTTCAGCAATAACTCGCAATGTCATTTGGCTCAGCACTACAATTAAAAGATATAGAATGGCAGACTGGATCAAAAAACAAGACCCAACAGTTCACTGCATTCATGAAATGTATAATCAAAAAAAGAAATTCATAGAGTAAAAATCAAGGGATGGAAAACACTATTCCATTCACCAGGAACCTGAAAGAAAGCAAGGGTAGCAATTTTACTGTTAGTCAAAGAAGCAAAGAAAGTGACTACACACTAGTTTAAGAGAACAATTTATCAGGAAGAGATAACACTTCTAAATATGTATGTACTGAATTTTGGAGAACTTAACTTCATAAAGCAAATACTGTTGGACATAAAAGATCAAATAACACAATTATAGTCAGTGAATTCAGTGCCTCACTTTTACAAAGAAAACAACTAAACAAAAAATCAAAGCAATATCACAGCTGAAATCCAAATGGATCATATGTCCAAATATTTTAACAGAAATATTTAGCCTACTGGAAGATACAATAGGTAAAACTTTTGAAGTCATAAGCATAGGGAAGGATTTTGTGAACAGAAACTCAGTTACATAAAAAATAACCTCAAGAATTAAAAAATGAGATTTTATAAATTAAAAACCTTCTGTATAGTAAAGTAAAAGACTGGCACAGTGATGAGACAACCCATCGAAAATTTCGCCATCTACTCCTCAAATAGAGGACTAGTGGCTACTCCTCAGACAGAAGACCAGTAGCTTGGGTATATAAAGATCTCAAAAAGGTTTTTACCTCCTAATAATAGACTCAATTTCAAAATTGCAAGTGAAATGAATAAACATGTCAGAAGAAAAAATATAAATGTCCAAATAAATACATAAAAAAAAATCGTTCATTTTCCTTGGCCCTTAGAAAAATGCAAAGTAAAGCAACCCTGAGATTTCATCTTACTCCAGAAAGAATAGCAGGCCTCATGAAATCAAATAATAAAAAATGCTGGCATGGCTGTGCTGCAAATTGCATCCTCCTACATTGTTGATGGGAATGCGAACTGTGAAAATCCCTTCGCGTCACTCACACACTCTGGAGTCACCCTCACAATGCACACAAAATTAATATGCTTCACCAATTGCTTAGATATCTTTCAATTCAGTATGTTATCACCCAAGGTTAGGGTAACAGCAACCAGGAAAGGTGGGTTTATAAAGGTGAAGGCCGAAGGTTCTAGAAGGAGTATGGGTTTCTCAGTTCAGAGCAGCACAGTGGGTTCCAGTGGCAGGGAAATGAGGACAGGCTGAAACCAAAATCCCGCTGTAACTTTTCTGTGCTTTGCTGATCTGTAAAATCTTTTGGTTGAGTAGAGACAGCAGAGGTGAATCATAGACTATAAAGATAACCACCAAGATATTTTTCTTGTATTCCTGGTCGGGATTAGGAGCAGCCCTGAGGCGCCGTCTTTTGAGGACTCACCGGCTTGCTGACCTGCAGTTTCTCTCACACTCTAAACACAGAGTCACACAGAGGGCAAACCTTTGATAAATGAATTTATCAGTGTAACAGCTGATGTGAATTCCATGTGGTAGAGGAAGGTGTTTGCAAATATATGCTTTATATATTCTACTTTGAATTTTGTCAGCCCAGGCAAAAATATAACTCGGAAATAGTCTACTAAGGGATTTTCCCTGGCAAAAGTGTACCGGACAATAGTTTCTACTAATGATCTTATCTGTAGTGCCTCAGCATTTCCCACTGGTAAGTACTGCTAAAAAATACAGAAGTCTATGGGAAGTTTTGCATTATGTCGTTGCTGGCTATTGAGTGTCTGTAGCACTCAGTATGGTTTGACATGGCTTTGGCTTGACTTGTTAGAGGAAACTGTTAATGCAGAATAATTCATGAAATATCTAAATGAATTCACATTAATCATTCAGTCTTTTGGCTAGTTAAAGAAAGTTCAGTTTGAAAACTTGGAAGATACAAAATATTGGAAAGGAAACAAATGGATGCAACCCTGAAATGGTGACATTCTGTTCTGTTTCTTTCCAGAAATGTGTTTGTATCTCCACTTGTTTACACACACACACACACACACACACACACACATATAGCATATAATTGTAAAGATAAAATATACAATGTAGTTTGTGTCCTACATTTATGAAAATAGGATTTTTGGTGACTACAAAATATTTTATCTTGTAACCTAAAAGCATAGGTCAGTTGTAGAACACTCATCTAACTTGAAAAAGGCCCTATATTTAATCTCTAGCACTGCAATAATATAAATAAATACAGAATTCCCAACCAATTACTATTTTATTTATAATTTTTTCTGAATAGTAAGACTGTAATGGACAAGTTAGTGTACAAATTTGTATTCATGACTTTTCCCCTTCATAACTTACTTGGAAATGAAATTGTTAGGGCAAGGATAAAACTTCACTGTAAGTCATTACACAGATTGTCAGCTTATGTTTCCTATAGATTGTACAAATTTGCATTTTCTCCAGCACCAAGTACTTTTCTTATTACATACCCAAGCAGTACTGAGTGTTATAAGCTAAAGAAAAGATCTTTTTATTTTTCCTGTGTAATTCTTTGTGTATAAAGTCGTATAATTTTTCATAGACTTATTGATCACTATTTTTAATTCTATTGATTGTTTACATTCTTTTCCTTTTCTAATAGAGATTTAAGAGATTTTTCAGGACTTGTTTTAATAATATTAAATACTTCTTAACTTACATCTGTATTCTGAGGATGTAGAATATGAATCCTTTAAAATTTATTAATATAAAAGAGTTGCTAGTATATACAATAGTTTATAGTTTTACTCTGATCTGCTGTTTTCACTTGTTTCTTCTTCATGACAATCTTAAAAGACTGAGCTAAATAAATACGTCTAAAATTGATAATTGACAGAGGTGATTCCTTTGGCAATTAATTATTCAATAAGACCTCCTTTAACATAAACATTCTATAGAATAATATGAAACCACAATATTGAATTTGAGACATGTTTGTCAAAAGAATATAGTACTTACCACTAAATGAATCATCTACATCCTCATTAGAAACTGTATTTTAGTAAAATGCTCTTTATTCACATGTGTAGTATTTCTTCTGTCGCCTGCCCTCTTCCTTCCCTTCATTTACAAGAGCTCAGATAAAATCAAGGGAAGCATTGCATAAAAACAGGATCAAATGTTATAGGTGTTCAAGGAAAAATGGGAAATGGGTCAGCTGGGATTGCCCCTGAAGGTGGGGTGTGAGTTGTTTCTGGAAATATATAGAAACAGATGAGACAAAAAGGAGAAGACAAGTGCAGAGGAACACTTAGGACATTTGGGAAATGCCATGAAACTGAGCTTTCCTTCGCGGAATAACTGAACCTGCGTTGTGTCACTCGTGTGAAAATAAATCAGTGCAGTTTAGCTGTTTGGTTCTCTCATATAAGGACCTCATATCTGTAGCCAGAGTTGAGTCTCCTGATTTTAATATTATATAACACAACATACTTACAAAATTTGGAAAGCTATCTTCGAGATCTCAAACTTTGTGAGCACAAAATGTCTTTTCTACAAGCCAGGATGCCCAACTCACCAAATGAACTGAGTGTTTTCAGAGTGGCTCTTGCTTTCACTCCTTACTGGTGCAGCATATCACAGGTATCCAGTGCTGCTAGATGCAGAGAAGTTCAGAAAAGTTCCAGACATTGCAGCTGGCAAGTTCAGTGTGAGATTTGCCCCTGGACTTGCTACTCTCCACCCGTTTCAGTGTGAGTCTTTGTAGCGTGTCTCCAGTCTCACGTGCTCCACAGTATGCCAAGATCTTTCCGGATTTAGTGCTCTGTGGGTATCTCTGGACTGTTTCCTGCCTTTCTGTCTGACTTCACTCACGTTCCTCAGATCTCCAAAGTCAAGAAGCCTTTCATAGGAGGCCTTTGGAGCCCCACCTGAGGATCTCCTATAGAAGCACATTTCAGATTTCCTTCTAAGGTGGAACTTTGAACAAACATAATTGAGTAATTTGTTGATTTTGTGATTAATATACACTTTCTCCTTGACTTGGCTGGCAGTCATGTCATATAAACAGAAAACGCTTCTAATCCTAAATTTAAAGTATAATTTTTCTTTAAATCTGTAATCAAATTTGATTTTTGTTTTGAGAACAAAAATGAATTTTTATTGTTAAACATCTGTAAAGTTGAGGACTTAAGTGGATAGTGGATAATAGTGTTAGAAAAATTTCATTTATGTTTTGAAGCAGGTGATGTGTTTTGATGTATTTCTTCACTCATGTTCAAATTGAGTTGTGTATCAATAGTTAATTCAGTAGGTATCTGTTAGTGCCTTGTGGTTTTCCAGCTCTGTCCTGGTCCTTTGGACACAGTGGTGAGCAATCACCATGGATGATTCTGACCTCCGTAAGACATCGTTGATTTTCACGGGTAGCTCATGTTTAGTGGGATATATGGAAAGAAGTAACTATTTCATGGTTAGGTACTGATAAATATTAACTGAAGGAAAAGAAAGCCAGGCAAAGGTACTGTTGATTCCAGTGGAGAAACTCAATGGCGTGATGTTGTTTTTTGTTTTATTTTAAATATTAGTTTTCATAGTGATCATTTGACAGCATGTACAATGGGGTCATTAAATTACAGTTCTTTTTTTGCAATCAAAAGCAGTGTGTTTGTGGTTTGGGATTGGATCTGAAGCCTGAAAACAAGGAATGCCAGCTACCCTATTTCAAGACAAAGTGAACTTCAAGCCATAACTGATTTGAAAAAGCTAAGAAAGTGAACAACAGAATACATGTTCTTTTCAGTAGCATATGGAACTTTCTCCTACACAGACCAAATACCGTGTCATAAAGAAATGACTAATAGATTGAAAGAAAACTACATCATGAGAAAAAAAATTTTGCTAGTTAGTCCTTTAATGAAGGGCTAATATCTAGAATATATAAAGGATGCAAAAAAACAGACCCCCCAATGAAAATATCTATGAAGAAATGGACAATTGAAATGAATAGACACTACTCAGAAGAAAAATTGCAAATGACCAATGAATACATGAAAGATTATTCAACATCACTGGACATTAGAGAAGTGCAAGTTAACAGTGAGATTCCATCTTACTCCAGAGAGAACAGCTGTCATCAAGAAATTCCATAACAAGTCCTGGAAAGATACAGAGACAACACACACTTCTACACTGGTAGTGAGAATGTAAAATACTCTAACCAATATGGGAATCAGTATGCAAATTTCTCAAAAAAACTAAGACTACAAATTCCATTTGACCCAATTATACCTCTTCTAATATCTTCCATAAAGAGTTGAAGACATTATATTTCATTAATAGATGCATCCTCTATGATAGAAGCAGACTATACATCCATTAACAGAAGAATGGATAAAAACAAGATATATATACGCAAGGGAGCCATATAGAACAATACATGTGAATCATTTGTAGGAAAAAGAATGTATTCAGAGACCATAATTTTAAGTGAAATCAATTTGATACAGAAGCATAAACATACTCAAACTATAAATGATTTAACAAAAATGATGAATGCTATCTTTTTATTTATATAAAGGGAAAACAGACCTTTTGCAAATGGAAAGGGGACCTGGAGATACAGGGAGAGGGCAAGGGCAAATGTATATAAAAAGAGCTATAATGTGTGATGTTCATGTTTCAGGTCACCAGAGTGAATTTATCCATTAAGTGGGGTAAATGTACAGATAAACATAAAAGTAAAGATAGGATACCTTGATGGCTATCCATATATAAGTCTTGTTGAAAAAAGAGGAAAAATACAATGTGGCTTCTTGCAAGATTTACATAAATTAAAAACCAAAAGCCTTTAAGGAATGATCTAAAACAGGACCCAAATGGGTGGAGGGACTACTCTTTCTGGAGGAAGATTCAAGTTTTAAATGAAATTTTATATTTAGCATAATTGAACTCATGATCTCTATTTGAGGAGAGATGTTAGAGATTTGATGAATTATAAAATTAATAATCCAAGCATAAATTTCCATGAAAGGTTAAATATTTTGGGAAAAAATCTGGATAAACTGTCAACACTAAAAGGTTATATGAAATGAGTCTAACTAAAATAGTCTGGTTCTGGTACAAAAAAACTGAAAATAAATTCATGGAGAAAGTAGATCTAAAAGTGAATGTAACCACAGATGGAGGTTAGTCGCTGGAAACATATGGGAGTCGGGGCAAGAAGGATATATACACGGTCAGACAGACTTGGTCACACTGTCTTCTGCTCGGTCATTGCCTCAGGCTCAGTTCTGCAAGGTCTCACTGCGCTATGGGAGATGACTGTCTGCAAGCTGAGCTGTCACTGAACTTGAGAGAAGTTGGAGGGGAGAATTTGATGCAGAGAAAACTGGCCAGAGGGACAAAAGTGGGTTTTTCAGACAATGATGGACCCTCTTCAGATGTAGGGCATGACACTGTGGGACTTCTAGGTGCTGGTGTGGAACAGGAACAGGACATGGCACTGTAAAGAGCTGACAGTGGGCAATCTGCTGATTATGGTTTCCCTTCCCATCCTGAGTATATTTAGTTATCCTTACTTTGGTGCTCTCAGCCTTGAAGGAGGAGGAAATAATTAGGTAAATTTAGGATTCACCAACCTTCTGTTGCCAACTTTAAGAAAAACACTCCTTAAATGATTAACATGTCTACATGCTGAGTTGGGCAAGAATCTACCCTACAGTTTAAGACAGGCAAAGGAGACAGAGGCAGTACAAAGGCAGAGATGCCAAGCTTTTATCCTTGTTGAAATTACCCATCATGTATCTGCAGGCCCCCGTGAAGAGTCAGTAGTGTTAGTCAGAAGAAGCTTTAAGTCTGTTACACCAGGACAAAGTGGAAGCAATAATGTGTGTAGGTACTGTCCACATTTGCAGTTAAACTTATTCTCCTAGGACACCCTTTACAGAGTGTCTTACACATTTATGTCTTCTGTGTTACAATGGGATACTTTCTTAGAATCTAAGGGCTCTTATTTTAGATTTTAATCACATTTAAAGTAATCAGCTGGAACAAATCTCTCAGTTTAATAGAATATAACTTTGTTTTACTTCCTTGAATAATGAGACCCACATCCTTCTTGAAGTCTAAAATAAACCCTTTTTTTGTGACAACTTTTCCTTAACACGTGGTGTTCTATTTGATAGTGCCTAAAAAAAATAGAGATCATCCCATTGCTAGTTCTCCCTGAACCTCCAAATCCTAAACTCTCCATATTTTAAAACTGAAATTATTGTCTCCACTTTTGGTAAACTGCACTCTTGGAAACAGCAGTGCTGCTAAACACAAACACAACACAATGATAGAAGTGCAGCTATCAGTATATTTAAATCAATTAACAGTTCGCTTTCATTGTCCAATCCTGATGCCGTTTTCACAGAATGTCTTCCTCTCTGCTACCGCCATTCACAATCTGGCCCGAAATGCTTTGTCACTTAATTTGTCATCGTTCTTCATCATGCTATCTTAGCGCTTGTCACATGTCACTAATTGTTTGTAAGTGAAGAACTTTCTCTAATTTTGTATCTAACTGTCAGTGTGCCTATTTCCTAAATTTCAAATCTGTCCTTCAAAATCTAATCTAAATTTCACCCCTTAAAATGAAATGTACTCCACACTTTGGTTAGAAATAATTCCTTTTGCTGTTTCATTTATATGGTGTTTATGTGGCTTATATCCCCTTTATTTTTTCTACCTTTTATACACACTGGAGTACTGCCTGACTCATGTGTGTGTGTCGTAGACAACACAATGTCTTGTTCCTAGTAGGTCCTTAACATGATCCTTTCATTAATGATTTTCTTGAGCTCCTAAGGCTTATTTTGGGAACAACACATCTAAATAATGCTTATTTTAAGTAACAGACTTCAAAATGCATCAGTTAAAAATTCTAATTCCTCTTGAATTGCCCTTTTTTCTCTGAAACATATCTAGCATTACATTCATGTGTATAAGTATAGAGGAATATGGTTTTTAGAGAGTATAACGGACAGCAGAAGGAGAGCAAAAATGCAGATGTAAGACCTCCTGCTGTCCGGCTGTCAGGGAGGCCCCCAGCAGCGCCTGCCCAGCGCCTAGAGCTCTGCAGGCTTGGGGAGGTAGCTCTTCTCAGTAACTGTGCATCCCAGAGCAGAGTCCACATCCTTGGTCAGAGCAGATCTGTCCTGCTGAGTGTGATCTTACTCCGAGAGAAGTCAAATTATTCTTTTCGGTCGCCAAGAACACCTCAAAGGTTTTAAACCCCTTTGCCTTAGAGATGTCTCAAATCTGCCAAGGCAGCCCATGGGACGGAGAAGACGCAGAACGTAGCTGAATTGCTCGGAAGCGTAAAACTTTCCATTTTGCACCAGGATTCTGATGTTTCTAGGTTGCATGCCAAGTATAAAAAGGCTGTGACCTGAAGTAAGAAAGGCTGAAGGGCCTTTTCTGCGTTTTCCTTGAATCTGAGCTAGAGGAACAATAAGGGATTTGCTTCTCTGAAGAGAACTGTGAGGCCTGCAGTGCTAGAGACGTTCAATGCTGACCTGTCTGTGCACTCTTCCATTTTCCCTCCTTCCAGCATCCAAGGAGCCTGCTTTTAATTAGCCAAACAAACAACAGCAAGTGCGAGAAATGGGGAGAAACTGCTTTTCTTCAAAATGAAATATGGGTGAAGAAAACACAAGCCAAAATTTATTAAAAGGTTTTGTGAGCAGGCTTGTAGTCAACATTTGGGTGAACTGAAATCTTGAGCCAACTGTTTATTAAGATATAGAAGCAAAGAAAGGAAAATTCATCCCTTGGTGCATTTGTCTATTAGAAGAAGAAAGGAGAGCTTGAGAGATGTAAACTTTCAGCCTGAGTCTGTGGATGTGTAAAAGAAAGATGGCCCTGCCTGGGAGAAGCCGTGGATGTGTGGTGTCGGCTCATTAAACTACTTTGGCACCAACACATTATTTGTCTTTTTTTGTTATCTGTTTGTTTTATTCTAGTACTTCCTGCTGTGACCTTCTCCTGAGAATATAATATCCTAGATTTAATGTTCATTTAGTGTCCACAGTGTGTTTTTTTAAATCAACTTCAGTTTTGTTGGATCAGTTTTAAGAATTTGGAACATTTACATTCTTTGAATGTTTGCCTGTCATTTTGCTCGAAATACTTGATGTTATATATTTCTGTAATGGGTTTTAAGGATTGACTTAATTTTTTCTTTTTAAAGTTTTTTGGTTTTTTGGGTTTTTTTTTTTTTTTTTTTTTTTGGTATCAGGGATCAAACTCATGACCTTGCGCTTGCCAGGCAGACACTGGTGCCACTGAGCTAAATCCCCAGCCTGACTTAATTTTTTAAAATAAAATCAAAATCAGCTCATTGGGATTTTTCTTTATTTGGATAAATATGATTGTTTGGGTCGGTAGCAATGTATGAACCTGTATTATTACTCAGATGGTATTTTCTTTGGAAAAAGAAATGTGTGACATCAGCATAGATTTTAGCCTTTCATGCATTCTTAAGGAGTTGTGCATTCATGTTGTTTTACATCCAGATTGGCCTTTAGAAAGAAAACTTACTTAAAATCAGCTTCTGTTAAACTTTAATGCACCACCTAAGCATTGAGGAAGAGAGAATGAAGTGCACTTAAATGTTTTCTCTTAATAAAAGAAAATATGCTACACTGCTTACTAGTCAAGCAATACACCGATATAACACAATGTTATCTATATGTATATGTATTTCCTATGTAAAGTGTAACTTTAGTTCAGAAATACATATAATTTTGTGATATTACTGTGACTAAATAGTTATAGAGTGAAACTATTATACATTAAATGCCTAGGTTATATATCTCTGAACCCTTGGTTCTGTACCATTTCTGCACTTTTGAATCACCCACTGAGCTTCTGAAATTTCCAATGTTAAGCTCACATGCTGCCAATTAAATGAGAATATACATCGAGCTTGAGGCTGAGAGTCAAGCGTCCACTGCCCCTAAGCCTCTTCATATGATTTGGTTTGGATGCCAAGTTGATATCCGTTATGAATATGTAACATTCTATCAGTTTTCCTCAACCTGACAATGTATGATTGTTACTAGTATCTACCAATAATTAGCTTCTTTTCAAGACGTGCTACGTTTTAAATTTCAGTGTATTTTAAAAAAAATACAGATACCGTGCGTGATCACACATTTTTGGCAATACTATCAATTTAAAATTCATCATATTTTTGAGTAGAACTGTTTGGACATTGCCATAAAAATTTTATTAAAAAATAAAAAGGAATGATAAAAATATGACTTTAAATTTTAAAAATGTGTTACATTGCCATGACTCTCCCTGGGGTTACTCTTCTTCACTTTAAACACACCCTATTATTCTTGTCTCTCAGTTCTGAGAGTCCTGTTTGTGATGTAATAAAAATTGGGGGGGCTGCTACCGCCCGGGACCAGCCAACAGAAGAGCAGGCTTGTAAACCATAATCAGTGTCCTCATCTACCTTCCTCACTGGTTCTGCTTCCTTGGCTGTTCCCCAGAGTCAATGTGAGCATAAAAAGTAAGTGTTTTATATCGGTTCACAACTTAGAGGCAACCGTGCCAGTGTCTTTAGTAAGACACCCAGGAAGGAGGACTCCCAAAACTGCTGCAGAAAATGGCAAGAATGAGGAGAAACCTGTGTTCAAAGTGTAGCATTTTGAGACGGAAAAATGACAATGTGTCTTTTAGTGTGTTTGTTTTTTTTTTAATTTAAACATATTGTGGTTCTCAGCCAGACCTACTGTAATAAAAAAGTTTTATAAATTAAATTTTGAGATTCAGAAGCTTAGTACAGGGTAAATACGGTGAAGGGATGATTTCACTTTGAGACTGTAGAAAAATGATACTTGGAAATATGAAAAATATAAAGCTACAACTTACTATATATTCACTAAAACTTATAAAATAAGGTACCTGAGAAAGAGATTAAATTAGAATGAAATATCATGATATGAAAAGACTGTCCTATATTTTTCAAAAGGAATATTCTTCTCCATCTGAAATTGAATATATCCATTCAAATCTATTGAATATATTATCAAAAACTGCAGTAGAGCGCCGGGCGTGGTGGCTCACGCCTGTAATCCCAGCACTCGGGAGGCTGAGGCAGGAGGACCATTGCAAGTTTGAGACCAGCCTGGGCTACAAAGTGAGCTCAAGGCCAGCCTGAACTGCAGAGAGACCCTGTCTCAAAAAGACCAAAAAAAAAAAAAAAAAAAAAAAAAAAAAAAAAAAAAAAAAAAAAAAAAAAAAAAAAAAAAAAAAAAAAAAAAAAAAAAAAAAAAAAAAAAAAAAAAAAAAAACAAAACTGCAGTAGAAAGAACAGAATTTGGAGTTAAAGATGCAAGTTCTACTCCAAACTATTCTCATGATGAGTGATCTTTGACAAGTTTATTAATTTCTTTAAGTTTATTAATTGCTATGAAATGGAATTTTCTTATTGATGAAATGAAAATGTTGAGCTAAATTAGTTTTTTAAAATATTTTGTTGGTGAACCATTAGTTGATTATGAAATAAATTTTAAATAATTTCTATTTCTACAAAAATAGATCACATTGACTGGGGATTTAGCTCAGTGGCATAAGTGCCTGCCTGGCAAGTGCGAGGTTGTGAGTTCGATCCCCACCCCATACCAAAATAATAATAATAATAATAATAATAATAGATTACATTGTACATAGAAAGTTTATGTATTGCATGAGTTCTCAGTAACTGGGAATAAATTTTTGAAAGTTCTTGAGTCAGAAGATATCTTTAAGTTTTATAGTTTATGAATTATCAGTAGGGAAGCCCTATGGTTTAGAAAATGGTGGTAGCAACAACTTTTTTAAGAATAGGACATCAAGACAACTGAGATATATATATATATATATATACATATATATATATATATATATATACATATATATATATATATGTATGTATATATATATTCACTTTATATGTATATATCTTATTGAGTGCTGTTATTAGTTATCATTACTTCATTCAGTTTTGTTATATAGTCATTTATATAATCTAATAGCAATTGTGTTCCTCCTCTCTTTAGTGTTTTAACCTGTTGTTCCTTTTTCGTATTTTGTTGACTAAATAATGTTGTGTAATACTTGTAATAGGCATCTCCGTCTTATTTCTGAACTTTTGATGTTACCTTTCTTTGATGTATCTCTCTTGCTGAAAATTTTGTTAAAAGTAGAGTCTAATCATAACTTTCAAAACTCTATTTTAAAAATTATCAATAAATATAGAATTTAAATTTTAAAATGTGCTATGAAATATATCCAATACTCCCATCATAATGTAAAGGCAGATGGTTGCTTTAAAAGGAAAAACTTGCTTCGACATGGTATTTTATGTACTCATAAGTAGAAAACAAAAAAGAAGTTAAAAAAATGTAACCTGTTTCCTATCCTTGAAATCAGGAAACAGAGTCTGTGCAAAGTGAATAGATGTATTGTGTACGGTAACTCTGCATTCAAGAGGTAGTGTTATTATTCTGGCCAGAATGTCTCTGTCCAGTTAAATTGCTTCCAAACTAACAAGTAGAAATGTGTTCTGCTTTTAAATGCTTTTTAAAAAAAATATGCCATCTATTTTATTGTACACTTTGTGCTTACTTTTTGTTAAGAAGTGGAATCTTTCAGAGATATGAAGGTGAAGAAAAACTCAGTCTTTTAGCAAAAACAAAACAACCCCACAACAAACATACAAACCAACAAAATCACATCAGTTTCAAGTTAAACTAGTCATCGACAATAATTAAGTAATAAGTAACTATAAAATGTCAGGAAATCAGAAATATGCTAGCAACCTAGGTGATAAAAATATGCTTACTAGGAGGTTATCCATGTTATTCTGATAATGATCTTTGCTTGGCATCAACTAACCAAGAAATCTAGTCTCTTATCCAAATTATACCCATGTGTAACCATAGATAGCTGAGAAAAATCTTTGAAACTAGTGAGTTTCTTTTTCCAGCTATGAAGCTTGAACTGTGTGATACATTGAGGCTTCTGATAGTTTCACGGTTCAAATGAAATTAGTTACAGATCATCCAATCTACACTATTCTCATTGGATCCTTAGATTTAAATTCATATGATAGTTGAAACTTCAAAAGAGATGGCTATAAATCCTATATCCTAGAAACAACATTCTTTAAATATATGACCTAATACCAATTTATTAAAAATGTCAGATGCTAATCAGTGACCAGGCTGCTCTCTCTCCAGGATTATCCTGCTTGTCCATGATTTATAAACTTACTTTCCCGTTCTCTCTGCTCCTCCCATAAAAGGTTTATCTGGAGTAGATTTTCTATGCAAATTGAGATAATCAAATTTGTCTCTTTGGGGATATGCAAACTTGAAAGGAGTTGCTTCAAACTGGGGCTCACAAGGACTGCATCACTTCAAGGAGTCGAGGGTTTCTGAGAAAGGATCTCAAGATTTCCCAGAGTGTATTCCTTTCTAAGACTTCATGGTTTAGCAATTCCTTTGTATTCTGTGAGTTGGTTCAGAAATTTTTCTGAAGCCTGTCGTATGTTTGCATTGGAGCTGGAGCTCTACTGGAATTTGAGAGAATCAAATGCTAAGAAATTCATCATATACATTCACAATGGTGAGCAGATTTGTGCCAGCTTTAGGACAGTGGAGAAAATGTACCCAAAGCAGATGGAGAAAAGTGAGAAATATTGAGTTAGAGAATATACATTTAGGGGCTGGAGATTTAGCTTAATGACATAAGCACCTGCCTGGCAAACGCTAGGTCATGAGTTCGATCCCTGGTAACAAACAAACAAACAAAAGATATACATTTATGTTTTTAACACACCTGTAATAGATGGAATAAGGGAAGGTTATGGAAGGCCTAATACATAATTAATATAGTGTTAATAATAATAGAATTATTATATTTCTGATCCTCACTCTTCAAAAACCTGAAAATGTGCCATGACAGAATACGTATAGCCATTGCACTGACAGCAAGTCAGTCCTAGTGATACTTAGTTTTTTGTGGTCATGGACCACTAAGCCTGTGTGGAGAATTGGACTCAGGACTCCTGGTTCAAGATTAGGAGATAAGCCACAGGAAAATACTGAAACTTGTTGATTGATACTTCCATACTTCTATTGAAGAAATAAGCATCCCAAATTAATTCATATAAATTTATAGTAAACTCATAGTTTACTATTCAAATATTTTATTTTTCTAGAAAGCGCACTCATATGAAACCATGAGATACTTTTTCTGATGCCCCAGAGTTCATTGAAGATGTTTTCCGGACTAAGTTAGATAAGAAATTAGAACAGAAAGTCTACTTGAATGACATATATTTCCATGTTCCCTTTGTTTTTTTCTGAATTTTTAAAGTCCTCATGGAATTAGTTGACAGTACAGTCCTGAAGCCCCAGGTGGTAAAGGTTCCCAAGGGATGTTCAATGTAAAACCAGCATTGATCAGAAATCTTTTAAAGATATTTTGACTCTAGTGTGTTGCCTAGTTTTGTCAGCAAGAAAACAGCATTTGGCACAGACCTTTTCTTTAGTAAATGTTTGTTGAATGAATTGCTGAAACAGTGACTCAGTAAATCAAGAATGTTACAGAGCTATAGAATTTTAGAATGGGAAGAAACACCGGTATCACAAGAGTCCCGCTGTGTCTCTTCGCCAGGAAAGGTGATATGACACAGTGACCCTGAAAGCCTGGCTGCTATGGTTGATACATTGTGTCAACTTGAGAAGTTTAGAGCTTTAAGAGACTCAGCAGAGAGTCAGCATCCTTACTTTGTAAATATCCTCATCTTGTGCAAGAGGAGGGCATAAAAATTTTGTGAGTGCTATAACTGCCTTGCAGTTGTGGGCAGGGGCAGTGGCCCGTGAATAATATAAGAAGGAAGAAAAGAGTCTTCCTCTTATCTCCCTTTTGCTCTGGCTGCTGCCTTGAAGTGCTACCCCAATACCGTGCCACTCTGCCTTGGGGCCAGTGATTTTGGACTGAAACTTCCACAGTGAGCTAAATAAACCTTTCCTTCCTTCATTTTGGCTGTCTGGTGTATTGTCCCAGCAATGAGAGAAAAGTAACCAAGTCAGCTCCCAATGCAGGGAGCTGACAAGTGACTGATTAAACTTGTGCTCCATTCTCATGATTCTTAGCTCAGTTTACTCATGAAAGGTGAAACAAAAACAAAATTGTCAAATTGTTTTGCAAGTCATCCAGGTATTACCCTGTTTAAAGGGATGCACCCTTAGTAGAGGCGTATTTTCCTTCTTTTATTTGCATTTGCGGTATTTCTGTTTCTTGTACTTTGTGACACTTAAACAAACAGTTCCCTGAATTAGATAGTTGGATAGTTGAACATAGAGATATAATGGGTAATAAAAGTTTTCATTAAAGCTGATTTTTTTTAGCAACTATTAGCCAGTCTTTAAAATGTGATGGTTACTTTAATAATACAGAATATGATATCAACATTTATCAATTGCCTTCCATATTCCAGGTATGGTGTTATGTACACAACACCATGTTCATATAGAATTGTTCACTAGAATCCTCTAAAAGACAAGTTTAAACAGCCTCCATGATAAACACAGCCATCCCACTCTATATGGAAGACCCAAAAAAACTCCATTAAAAGATTGCTAGAGGTAATAAACAAGTTCAACCGTGTAGCTGGATACAAAGTCAATGCTCAAAAATCAATAGCATTCCTGTACACAAACAAAAAAAACTTACCAAGAGAGAAATTATGGAAATATCACCCTTTACAATAACATCTAAAAAACTGAAATACTTAGGAGTCAACCAAACTAAAAATGTAAAATGCTATATGGTGAAATTCATACTACACTAAAAACGGAGATTGAAGAGGATATTAGAAAATAGAAGGATATTCCTTGCTCTTGGCTAGGAAGAACCAACATTGTGAAAATGGCCATACTCCCCAAACTGCTATAACAGATTTAACGCAATCCCAATCAAAATACCATTGACATACCTCACAGATCTAGAGAAAACACTCCTAAAATTCATTTGGAAACAGAAGCAACCTAGAATAGCAAAGGCAATTCTGGGCAACAAAGGCAAGGTAGGAGGCATCTTAATTCCTGACTTGAATCTATGCTACAAAGCCACAGTGATAAAATCAGCATGGTACTGGCAAAGAAATAGACCTGAGGATCAATGAACAGATTAGAAGATGCAAGCACAACTACAAAGACACTCAGCCACCTGATATTTGACAAAGGGGCTAAATATGTCCACTGGAAGAAGGACAGCCTCTTTAATAAGTGGTGTGGGAAAAATTGGCTCTCCACATGCTGAAGACTGAAACTAGATCCATGTATACCACCATGCACAAAACTAAAGTCTAAATGGATCAAAGACCTCAATATTAAATCAGAAACACTAAATCTACTGGAAGACAAGATAGGTAGAAGTCTTGGAGACATAGGGGTAGGCAGAGAATTCATGAACAAAATGCAAACTGCACAGGAAACACTTCAAAGAATTAACAACTGGGATATCATATTATTGAAAATTTCTGCACTTCAAAGGAAATCACCAACAGAGTGAAAAGAAAACCCACAGAATGGGAAAGAATTTTAGCCAGCAACCCCATCAGACAAAGGACATATAAAGAACATACAAAGAATTGAAAAACATCAAGCTCCCCAAATTCAAAGACCCTCTCCTAAAATGGGCATCTGAGATGAACACACAGTTCTCAGAGAAAGATATACAAATGGCAAATAAATACATTAAGAAAAGTTCACCATCACTGGTCATTTGAGAAATGCAAATGAAAACAGCATTGAGATTTCACCTCACTTTGGAAAGAAGAGCTGCCCTCAAGAAATCAACTGATAACAAATGTTGGCCAAGCTGCAGGGAAAAAGGGACACTGCTTCACTATTGGTGGGAATGTAGACTGGTGCAACCACTATGGAAATCTATATGGAGAATTCTCAGACGACTATGATTGGAAGTTCCATTCAATCCAGCTATTCCCCTGCTGCGTATTTTCCCAGAAGAACTGAAAAGTTCATATCACAGTGATATGTGCACCCATGTTCATAGAAACACAATTTGTAATAGCTAAATCTTGGAAACAACCAAGATGCCCATCAACTGCAGAGTGGGTGAAAAAGATGTGGTATTTTTACTCAATGGAATATTACTCAGCTTTAAAAAGGATGATCTTGAGGCCTTCATAGGTAAATGGAGACAACTTGAGACCATCCTCATTAGTGAAATAAATAAGAATCATATTTATAAGTATCACATTATGTCTCTAGTGTAAAGAGTGATAAGAACTATAAGAGTAACAAAACCCAAAATGTATAATTGCTATTGTAAAAAAGAGAGGAAAAGAAAGTGCTCTAAGGGATATAACTGCATGTATGTTTGAATGTGTAAAATAGATGACCATATTGCTGAATCTTTGTTGGATCTTTGAGCAGAACTGTTTGCAGTCTCACTGTTTGAATATCTACTATGTATCCTTTAACTTTGTAACCTGAATAACTACATCCAAGATGACATTATGTAATTTATCAACTAGTGATTTCTTAGTGTTTTTTTCTCTTTTCTTGTTTCTTTTTGAATTCTGTATTGTGATACTTTTTTTCCTTTTTCTTTTTAAATAGCATTTTTTAAAAATGCTTACTTGCTATTATAAAAAAGAGAGGAAGTAGGAAGTGCTATACAAGATATAACTGCATGTATATTTAAGTCTGTAGAATTGATAACCATACTTCTAAGTTCTTGTTGGATTGTTGAACGGATCTGTTTGCAGTCTCACTGCTTGAATGTCTACTTTGTACGCTCTAATTGTGTAACTTGAACAACTATTTCTAAAAGGACAGTATGTAATTTATCAACCAGTGATCTTTTACTGTTTATCCTTTTTTTGAAATTCTGTAATATTTCTACCTTTTTTCTGTTTTTTTTCCTCTTTAAATAAAAATAAAATTAAATTTAAAAAAGCAACACAACCATCCCAACCGGGCATTTATCTCTTTCAGCAATTACTAGATGGAGAGTAAGAGAGACTCTTTAACTCCTTTTGTTAAACACTCTGTCAAACCCAAATGTTTGACCAAGATTCAGAAGATCTTAAATCACCTAGCCCTGTCTCCAGCTTTGATCTGCCCTCATTCATTCTAGGTGCCCCAGTTTCATTATGCTCGCTGCTCACTAAAGTTTTTTTTTTTAATTCCCAGAGAGGTTGCATTTTGTGTTCTTTTTTCTTGGGATTCTGTTTAATGAGATCTTCCTACAAGTAGTTTCTCAGCAGTCAGATCTCAGGTTAAGTGTTACCATCTAGGAGAGCTTTGCTAGTTACCTAAACCAGTCACTCCACCCTGATCACTGTCGCGGTCTCATGACACTCTTCCTTTTCTGCATCACTTATGACCATTTGATTATTGGGGATTTGATGAAAGTGGAGATCCCGAGGGTCTTGTTCATCAGTGCTGGTCTGGTACCTAAAGTGGTGTCTTAAAACTGTGCACATCTAATACGTAATTGCAAAATGAACATTGTCTGAATAAATATTAAGGTCTCCAGGCCTAATTCAGTGTTAGGAGCTTTACATATATTGCCTTCTAATTCAGTACTGTTTGTTTGGTTTATTTAGTTTGAGATCAAAGACATGCCATTAATTTCCAGCATTCCTTAACTTCTTTTCATAGTGCAAAGAATGGTATTCAACGTATTAACTTGGGGCCTGGGGCAGTGTTGTTGCTGAAAAGATTAGAGCCATGGTTTATACCAGCTTTATTATATACCAACATACTGCTTACAATATTTTTAAAAACAAGGTAGCACCCAATTTGAGAACTAAAACTCAAAACGAAATAAACCCCCAAACCTAGATCAAGCCTCCTGAGAAAAGGATGAGTAGATGGCATTACTTAAAATACATTCCTTCTCATTCCAGAATAATTCCGTTCTTACAATCTTTATCACGTTCAGCTACTCCATCCTGTACTTAAAATGTTGAGGATACAAGTGCAACTTTAATTTTTAAGGAATTTTCTTCTTGTTTAAAGCCTAGCAGACTTGGACTTACCAGTGTGTATTTCCTCCATTGCTTAGTGTAACTCATTTTAAAATACTCCAAGTTTACTCAACCATAATAGATGGAATTGGGACAGCCCAGGTGCATTACTTTGTACTGAGTCTGCTCACATCTAGGTTGCATGGTAGTTTTCAGTTACAGCAGTGCATGGATGAAGATATTCCTAGAAAGACTCATAAATGCAGCTGCATGAACCTCATTAAGTTGGCTCACTAATAGTAACTTGTTAGACTACACCAGAAGATATATAACCTTTAGATGTATCTGGAAGAGTACAATTGTCTCCAATTCTACAGAGAATTCTATAGGTAATATTGCTGAACGGCAAAACATGCTGAGAATAAGAAATCAGAGATTACTTCTAATAATTTAAAAGCTGGACTCTCTAGTGGACTGCACATAAAATAAGTATTTGGCACATTCCTCAGAACTCTCCACTCCCCACTCTCACCCCACAGAGACATTTTTTTTCCAATCCAAAGATACTAAGTAATTGAAGTGGATATTTTCCCTTAAAAGTATGATGACCTCAAAATAGTTTGTCTTTAATACTTAATGTATCAGATGTAACAGACACAAAAAATCCTTACAGTTTTTAAGAAACAGTTCTTAATTTTAACAAGGTAGGAATCTTCTTAACAATAAGAAACTTACACTTTGTCCTGGAATGGCTCGGAGAATCTCATTACAGTAACAGGTTCTGCATGTGTAGGTTGGGGAAATGTCTCACAAACTCCAAGCAATGCTGATGACCTTGTACCCTAGACAATAATTTGAGTATCAGGTGGCAAAGATCATACTTTTTAAAGCAATTTCAATTTAACCAATGTTTTCCAATTCCTTAGTAATTTCTCTCCTACTATGTGTTTATCTTCTAAGACATAATTACATATATATATATATATATATATTTAAAAAATAAAATTATTTAAGTTTGAGCAATTTACTACACAGCCAAAATATTCTGATAGTCTAACATACATTTTTATAGAATCAGAGTGGTATCAGTCTGATTCCAAGGAAGAAAACCCATATTTATGAGTTGGCCCCTCTTTAGAACTTGAGTAAATACATAAATTGTTCAATGAATAATACTCTGACCAAGTAGGTAATAAGGTCATTTGTACTTGAAGTTGTGTAACCTGTACTATATTGCATGAGAATTATCTATAAATATAGAGTATCTGTAAACTTTTTGCAAATATAGTTATATTCCCATAATTTACTTCTTTATTAAATAATTACTAACTGGAACCCCCCAAAATTTGTAGGTTCCCAAAGAAAATCTTTGTGAAACCCATTTTCACCAAGCTTTGTTTTTACTCTGTTTGTGCTAATGATCTTGTCCAAGTCGAAAGAAGCTAGCATCTAGTTTTTATAGCCACACTTATTATTTAATTCAATTGTTGGGACTTGAACACTAAGTAGACCCAGACATCTTGATACTGTACACTTGGTGCATGAAAAACACTTGTCCATGCTGTCAGTAGTGTCACATGATCTCCTTACAGCTGACTGCCCACCACTCCAGGTAGGCATAGATTGGCTGTTTGTTTGTTAGCACCTCTGGTTAACAGACACAGATCGGTTGTAAAATAGGCCTGGAAAATTATTATACATAACTAGTTTTGGACTATATCTTGTTATCATTTGGAAAAATATACTCAAATTTAAGCTGCTTTTGGTTTTTGGTTATGAATTAGGGACTCATGTAATATCTGGGAATTAAGTAAGAGTCAAGAGATAAATATTATAGTTCAGTTTTCTCTCAGTCATGTGACCTTGATTTTGCCTGTTGGATCTTTACTCTGTTAAATAAATGAAAACACTGGGCTAAATAATATCTAAGTGTTCCTTAGCTTTCTATTCAATGATCTCAAATATGTCATAGTTGGCCTCTTAAGGTAATTTGATAAATGTTCGACAATTTTTTCTCGATTGACCCCCAAAATTTTACTTCCATTGAAATAAAACCTTGAATAAGTTTTTTTAGTAAATAGTGATTTCTAGCTGTAATACACAGTAAGTTTGCCTCAAAATTTACCTATGGTGAATGATGTTGAAACTCTTTACAGAGGAGTGAGCTCATAACCTTATGCTTGTGGGCAGGCACTGTGCTGCTGAGGTGTATTGCTGGCCACAGTGAAAATCTTAACAAAACTATTAACTAGTTTCCATTTAAACTAATTCTATTTTTCCTTATCACAACTACTTTGTTGTTTTAAACCTACATTACACAGGGTTGTGCCAAATAAAATGGCATTTTCTGTTAAACTTTTTAGCAACTGGCACAAATTGAAATTTTTTGTTAGACTGAATTTATTTTATCTTTATGTAGTCTGAGACAGCCATGCTTATTATTTAATTTAATAATGTAAATAGCAAGTGTGTACCTTTTTCTAGTCAAGAATGCTGTAGGTAAAATATTTTTATGCATTTGACTTCTAACATGGAAAACCAAGATGGGTGCGGTGATGCACCCCTGTATTCCCAGCACTCAGGAGGCAGAGTCATGCAGATCACTGTAAATTCAAGGTAAACCTGGGCTACATAGTGAGTTCACAGCCATCCTGTACTACATAGCAAGACCCTGCCTTAAAAAAGAAAAAGAGGGCTGAGGATTTAGCTCGGCAGTATAAGTGTCTGCCTGGCAAATGTGAGATCATGAAAAAAGCAAAGTATCAAAGGCGGCGGGGGGGGGACTTCTTTCACTCAAATCTTTTTTTTTATACATTTTTTTCATTTAATAATTTTGCAGTCTGGTTTGTGTTGAAGATAATCTTATACTCATGTATTTATAGTGAAACCTTAGAAACATTTGTGACTTCAGAAAATATATGAAAAGCAATGTGTAATCCAAAATAAGAGTGTGGGTCAGTTTCTTGGCATCAGAAAGCAACCTGACATTCTTCATGCATCTGAGACCAGTGGTACTTCTCCCTGCTTGTAGGCATCCTTGAGTTTAGATCGCAGGGTAGTTTACATTTTGTTTATGTGGTGAAGTTCATATTTGGAACAATACCATCAAATTAATGCGATTGTACCCATGCACTGGAAATAAGGAGCCTTGTCCCAAGAATCAATTTCTGGGAAGTCTTTCTAGTCATCTATACTTACTCTTCTATCACAGAAATCTGTAATTTTTTGTGTTGAAAATGATCAATTTATTCAATATATCACCCAAGGATTAAATACTTTTTACGACATCCAATTAAATGGATCACTTATCTTTTAAGTCCTTTCTGAGATGAGAAATGTGTTTTTATACTGAATGGAATATTTACTCTATGGATAACTCTCTAAGGGCATGTTCATTATATTAGGATACATTTTCCCACACTTTACTTTATGTGCTTTAAGTAACCCTGATGTGACACAAAATAGAATTCCTCTTCTAAGGAAGATAGTTTCTGATATTTGGAGATGCTGTCATGTGTCTCCTAAGTTTTTCTTTAGAGAATTTTAAACATATTATCTGATATAATTTAGAAGTCTTCCATCATTTAACTTAAGGACTATGCTTATAGAAGCGAGCTGACCAGCACTAAAGTACATGCAGAAATATGTAAAGTCTAAGGACTTTCATGAAGGCTACCCATGCTTAATGGCCTTTTTGTGGATCTGTAACATCATTGATTTATGGGTGGAGCTTCTTAAGAGTTTGCTTATTTTTTATTGCACCGTGGCTGGGCATTCATGTTTCTTACATGTTGCAGTCGGTTCATTTAGATGATTTGGAACCTAGGAGGAGAACTCAGGTTTATTCCCATCAGATATAATTTTGATAGTCACATCATGTAGTCAATATCAGAATTCTGATTTTTCCATTAAATTTTTCCTCAGGAAATTATATTACTAAGAATTGTGTATTTTCATTTAAATTAAGTAGGGATAAAATCTGAATAGGACTCAAAGCTAATGACATCTGTTTATTTCTTTTTTTCATCTCTAGGACAACACAAAACAAATAATATACAATATTAGATAAACACTCCAAATTTTTCAATGACATATTTTACATTTTCTCTAATTCTGAACATAATATTTGGATAATGTGTAAGAAAGTATATGCACTTTGAGCCCATAATGCTGTATGGTACAAATCAGACACAGAATGGTAAATATCTTATGATTTCTTTAGTTTAAAAAACCCAAAGTATAATTTAAAGAGCAAAATAAAATACATATGATGAAAACATGGATTTCAGTCCTGTGGAGTTGAGACGGGGATCTGAGAATATGAGGAGACAAGAGGGATGGAAAAGGAGGCAAATTAAACAGGACCAAGATACGATATGCATGTGCGCCGTTACCCCATGAAAATATATATTTATTATGTGTCACAGCATTTAATTTGTTGGGTGTTTCTCTCTCTCTCTCTCTCTCTCTCTCTCTCTCTCTCTCTCTCTCTCTCTGTGTGTGTGTGTGTGTGTGTGTGTGTGAGAAACACCGTCTCACAGTTTAATTCAGGCTGACCTTGAACTCGCTATGTAATAATCCAGGCTGGCACTGAACTCACAGCGATCTTCCTGCCTCTCAAGTGCTAGGATCCCAGACTTGCACCATCACACCTGGATATATTAAAATATTTCTATTTCCTTGAGCCCTTCTCACTAGATTTCCATCCCTCTCTCTACCAACAGTCTCCATTACTTTGATTTACAACAGCAAAGATAAGTTTAATTTTAATTTTTTATATAAATTGAATCTGGATTATGTTATCTTTTGTATCTCGCAGTTTGGACTCACTATTAATACTGTTCAGTTGGCGCATATTTCTGCGTGGAGTTTAGATCATATATTCTCATTACTGTTTAATGTGTTGTATGACTCTACACTAATGTATTAATGTATCCTGCCATTAACTAACATTTCTGAGATGGGTGCTTTGAAGTTTTAATGAAGAACTACACTGTAAACTTTCTGGTGTATTATTTTGATGATCTTTACGTCCTTTTTTGGTTCTATGTATACTATTGAATGGACTGCTAAGGAATAGGGTCAGAGTATGTATATGCTTTAAAAGACAGTGCCAAACAACTTCTCAAAATGTCTCTGAATTTTTAATTTAACTTTTTATTTTTGATGTGATTGATGAACAGATTTTTTCTGTTAATGTAGATAAATTTATAGTGATTTTTTTATAACACTTATGTAACTTTTTCCACACATTGTATTATAATTTCTTGTTTGAAAAACTTTTAGAGACTTACTTTTCTAAATTGTCTTCATCCAGATAGAATATTTTGTCAATAAAATTATGTAAAAATCCATTTTCACATGGATTTTTGTTCATATAGGTGACCAGCTATACCAGCACCATTCAATGACTCACCTAGCCTTTGCAGACTTACCGATAACATCCGTATACATTGTTTCAATAAATATTCAGGGGTATTTTTAGTTAGATTATCTTTATTATCCTTTTATCTATCATAATTCAGTCTTTAATTACTATAGTTTTTGGTTAAATGTCCATCTGTGTATTCAAATTGTTTCATTGTTTTTCTCTGTCACATCTTTTTTATTTGAAGCTCTTTGTTTATCCTTCAGAAATTGTAGAACAAACATTTCACATTCATTTTAAAAATTCATTGGTTTTGAAACTTTATTAAATCTATAGATACACTGATATGTGTTAGGAACATTGATTGTACCCTGTATATAAAACTCTGCAATCTTTCTTAACTATCTTACCAAACCGAATAAATTTTGTAGATAATTTTCGTCTTTAAACTTGCTTGATAACACGCTGTTACCCATACTTGATAATATACTGTTATTTTCTTCACTGAAAACCTTTACATTTTTCATATATTTTCTTGTCTTTCTCCATTAGCTGAAATTTCAAATATGGTACTAAATAGAAATGTGATTTTGAGAATCGTGTCCTATTTCAGATTTTAAAGGTAATTATCTAGATCTCACAATTAAGTATGGCCACATTTCCTGAGGAGAGAGACACCTCCCTTTCACCAGTCTACCTAGATCATGCTGAGACCAATGTTAAAAGATTGGTGTCATTAATCATTTTCAGAAACTGATGTTTTAAAAGATGCATAATTGCCCCTGGTGACACTAAGTAGCCAACTTTTAATGTTGGTAAATTCTGGTTCTCATTGGCCCTTTGTTTACCGGTAACATGCAAACATCTTGGTGCCCTCTACTGTAGCACTTGCTGTTTCAAACCGAACAGGAAACAAGATACCTGTACGGGGAACGTGCTGACACAGCAATAGGTCTGCTAGTTCTCTGTTTCCCTAAAACCAGGTTGGTAATTAACATATGAGAGATACTCATCCCATATTCTGCATGTATGAATGGCAGAGACCCAGTGGTAGAACTGGGTTTTCTTTCCTGTGACTCTTCCTCACAATGTGATTGATTTGGCCTGACTACTTTTTTTTGGCCTGGGCTTTGCTAATTAATTCCTAGTACTCAGTCACTATTCTAAAGGGGCTCAATCCCTTTTGAAAGACCTGAGGTGCACATTATCTTAGTGCCGTGGTTTGCCTATCTGTAGCCTCTTACGGCAGTTTTCACCTCCAGAAAATCAGGTCGTCTGCTAGGGAGGAGGTGAAATCTTGATTTGAGCTCTGATTCTAGGTCATGAGTTAAATTATCAAATGATGACAATACTGAAGTATAAACCTATTGCCTTGGAAAGGGTGACATAACTGCTTGTGTAGGAAACCCCCAGCAATCATAATAGTGATATTGTGTTACCAGGAGAACCGTTTAAGTTTCCCCTGTACCAGTTATAATTCTGTGTTTATGGTTTATCACATTCTGATTCCTAACCTTCCTGTCTCATTTTTTTTTGTTGTTGTTGTTGTTGTTTTTGGTGTAACACTATCACTGCCTAGGACATCAAAGGAGCTTTTAACTTACAATTTTCTTTTGGTTAAACTCACTTGGTCAGTGGGAGAAAATTGCTCTTTTCAAATAGCCACACTGTTTGATCAGCCTAGCATCTGGAGGGGTCCACATTGTTCCTCCTAAATATAGTGAAGACAGAGATATGTAGAAAATACTGATACTTCATCTGCATTCTGTCCCCATGATGATGTGCTGGAATTCTTATCATTCTCATAAAAGCCAGCCCTACCATCTGCTTGGCAAGATCAGGGAATGAATTAACAATCCAGCTGACTCCATTAGACTTTCTATTACTGCTTGGTTCATCCAAGAAGGGAAAATGCGTGCACTCTGCAGGAGATTTCCTTACTCCCACACCGCAATTTTTTTTATTCTTTCCTTTCCCTTAACTTGATAATTTGTTATGGTCACTCAGGGATAAAAGTATTTGGCTTTTCATTGAGAAAGATCTTTGAATATAAATGTCTTGATGAAAATTAAAATAATTCCTTTTGGATAGAAAGAATGTCGCAAATATGTTGGAATCCATTGTTGCAGCTGACTGGAACCATCCAATATGCATTTATGGTATCTGATTCATGCCCTGGAGATATCACAGAGCTCCTTTCTGTGAGCAGAGCTCTTACAGTGATACTTAAAAATTAATTGAATTTTCAAGAATGTCAGTTTTAGCTACTGTAGTTGATGGCCCAATAGCTGTGAGGTTTATTAAAAATACTGTCATCTACAGCATTCTGTGATTCTGACAAGGCTGTTGTCATGAATGTTTATTGGGTGGAGTTCATTTGAGGGCTGAATTAGTTATTATTTTGTAAAGATTTGGTGGTTTATATGGGCTATTTCTTTACTTATGCATGTGTATCTCTGTTTTTCTCTAGGGAAAGAAGAATATATAGCCACTTTCAAGGGATCTGAATACTTCTGCTACGACTTGTCTCAAAACCCTATTCAAAGCAGCAGCGATGAAATCACTCTGTCCTTTAAAACCCTTCAGAGGAATGGACTGATGCTTCACACTGGGAAATCAGCTGATTATGTCAATCTTGCCCTGAAAAATGGAGCTGTCTCTCTGGTCATTAATTTGGGATCAGGGGCCTTTGAAGCGCTAGTGGAGCCCGTGAATGGAAAGTTTAATGATAATGCCTGGCATGATGTGAAAGTCACCAGGAATCTGCGTCAGGTAACAGCGCAGTGGATAAGAGAGTAACTGGCTTTGTTTCTTGCGGCAGCTGTGTGTGTGGTTCTCGAAACCCTGAAAATGAGATACAGGGCTCCTCAGAGTTACGTGCAAATTAAGCTTTTTCTCCTGAGAGAAATCTTCCTGCCATACTTGAGCAGGGGCATATCTAGAAAGTTCTGGGGGTCCAAGAGCTATTTTGATACAGTGACATATCAGTATCCCAGAGGGCTGCAAGGGTATCCCTGCGACCTGCCCTTCCTGTGATGTGTGTGATTTTGTTGTGTTTTTGGTTTTTTTGGTTTGTTTGTTTGTTTGATTTTAAGTATTAGTTTTCATAGTGGTCATTTGGAAGCATGCACATTGGGTTCATGAAATCACAGTTCCTTTTTTGTAGTCAAAAAGCAGTGTTTGTGGTTGGGGATTGGATCAATCCCTATTTCCTCCTCATTCCCAACTCCAAAAGGGGGACAAAAAAGTCCCTGAGGGGACAGAATGATTCTGGAGGTTGGCTTATTTTCTAAAGACTTTTCTATGAGGCTATTGTTATTTTTATCCCAGGCACTCTAAGTTAAACTCCAGATGACTCTGGAGAGGCCAGTTCATCTTCTAGGTGCCCATTTCTATTTGATTGTCTATTTATAAAATTAATGAAAAGCTATATAATAGGAAAATATAAATTTGTTACCAACTTCTGTGTCTCCATATACTGTATGCTTTTAAAAGTGACATATTAATACAGTATATATACAGATAAAAGTAAATAGGTTTTCCTTATCTGTTTGATCCATATAAGTCTGGTTATTATTTGAAGTTTTGTGATATTACAGTATATCTTTTTGTTAAGTGTTGACAGTGACTAATATTTTTGCAGTACATGTTGATCTCAAACTAATATCCCTAACATATTTGTTGTTTCTCTGAACAGTTGCAGAATGACCGGATTGTCTCTGGTTTTCATTTACTAAAACAGCCCTCTCTTTCTGAGCTGTTAACTGTCTAACCTTTTCTTTCCTGCTTCTGAAAGGCTTAAGCTATCTGAGCTAGAGAAGCAAAAAGGAGCTTTGGGAGTGGAGATTTAGTCTAGTTAAGGCAGGCGAGTGGAATGGAAAGACTGTTGAGAGCCCCCAAAGCCAGTGAGATACCTTGTTGACCTGGGAGGGCCCTGCATGCTTCCTGCCTGCCTGGGAGCTGGCTACCGTCATCAGTATAGCAGTAGACACCGGTTTCCTGTAAGTCTGTCTCTTTGGTTTTCATTTCTCATTTTTTCTCCCAGATACTCACCAAGAGATGCGAGGCTCATTTGAGAGACGCGCAAAAGGAAGGGTGGGTCATGAGGAACCTACTTTCTAGATTTGCCTTTGCTCAGGTTCTAAACCAGACTGTGATTGGTAGAGCCAAGGAAACAGCGGTCATACAGCCGGGTGCATGTGTGTGGCAGGACAGATTAAAAACAAATCCATTCTACGCATTCTGTGTGTCAGGATCTTTGCTTTGTTTCATTGCAGTAAACTGTGAGCCTAAAGTCCATCAATATGACCGAAGGAAGTTTTGGAGTTGAGGAGGAGTCCTTGTATGCTGTAAAATTGAGTACTAGGGCAATGCCAACTAATTCATACTAATTTGCTGGGCTGGGGTGGGACAGGGTGGGGGTGGGGGCGATTTGGGGCCTAGGGCAGCAGAGGCCAGCAGCTGAGCTTTAGGTGTTTGAATCCCTTTCAGATTTTTACAGCACCTCTCAGATGTACTCAGGAGGACAAAGGGAATGTTGCCATGTGTCTGTTTCTGTTCAATAACAAGATATGAACAAAAATGGCAGGAAGAAAATATTACCTCTGTGGGAGGCCTATTTGTTAGTCTGCTTTTTTCTTGTAAAATTTTTTTGCCCTTTTTCTATGTTACTAACATGCTTAATAACTAACATGTCATTCATGGAATGTTTCATTCTACTAACCGTTACCTGAATCAAAAAATGTACTAACATGGTAGAGACCATCATATTTTTTAAGTAACGATCGTTATTCTGTTCACAGTTTTTAATTTCCTTTCTCCCCCCTTCTCCACAAAGCACTCAGGCATTGGACACGCTATGGTAAACAAACTACATTGTTCGGTAGATATCATTCTAATTGTTTCTTATTTTGGGTTTGCCGTGTGTTTTCTTTCTTTCTTTTAACTGTAGACATCATTAACAAAAGAGGAACTGCGGTTGGTACTCTTCTGCTTACTTTGACCTCCTTCTTTTCATCTGTTGTTGACTTTCTTATTTTTTACCTGTTCCTGTCAACTTCTGTTTTCCAACTCACCTGTAGGGGCATCGTTAACGTTTCGAACGTTTTGCATCCAGCTGTGGTTAACACGGGAAAAGACAAATGGTGGCTGGCCGGAGTGACCGCAGGCTCAGCCAGTCTCTAACCATTCATGGTGCATGGCATGGACCTTGATTTGGGAATGCTGGAGATGCCACACCCACTCATCTTTCCGTCATCACAAAGCAGTTATTTTCTTTTCCTTTGTTTCTCCCTGTTTTCTTTCCTTTCTTTTCTGGACTGTACCGTCCCTGCATGTGCATATCGCGTGTTCCGCTTCTCCTGGTTGTTTTGCTCCCTCCTTTGGCATGGACTCAGGCACTTGCATGCTGAACAGTTGCTGCTCAATAGTGCAAAGCGTGACGTTGCTGGAAATAGCTTGCGCCTTTTATGTTACCAAGGTGCACGTTGTGATTAGTTAATAACAGACGACTAAACTTTACTAATATGTACACCAGCAAAACTAACCTAGGAAGCATTTTACTAACACCATTTTTGTGTCTGCTAAATAACTTTTAAGTTGCAGTAGGGATGATGCTGACACTAGCTCGATAATCAGCTTTCTAACTAGTTTAGATCTCTTAGGGCTAGTTGGATAGAATCCAAGAATAAACCTCAAACAGACATGAAAATGGGTTTCATCATAGGTCTAAAACTAAAAACCAAAAAAGCAGAAAAAAAAAGCAAAAAAGCAAAACCAAAAAAATAAAAATAAATAAAACAAAACAAAACACAAAACAGGCATATCCCAGGATTACAGCATGTAGGTCTGAGTATAGCGTGTCCTTTCCCTGTGCTTTGTTATCTAGGTAACAATATCAGTGGATGGGATTCTTACCACAACGGGCTACACACAAGAAGATTATACCATGCTGGGGTCTGATGACTTTTTCTATGTTGGAGGCAGTCCCAGCACAGCAGACCTTCCAGGGTCCCCAGTCAGTAACAACTTCATGGGCTGTCTCAAAGAGGTAAATATCTTTGTCACCAGAATCACTCTTAATTCATGATCTCATTTCAGATACAGCCAGAAAGCGTCGTTGATGAAGACCTGATGTACCTGGAGTCAAATGGCACAAGCTTTAATTTGTTGTTTTACTATTATTTACATAGGATTGCAGAATAATATCTGATTCATAGAACATTAGGAAGGAATTAAGTTCCTCTTTTTTACTAGTTTGATATTTGGATGGAAATTTGTGTACTAGCTACAAGAGAAAGTCAAACAAAAGGTGATGCTGGGCCTAAAGTTATACTAAATGACCTAACTGCTCATGTCTAGCTAACGGCTTTGGGGATCACATATACATTGATGACTATATTGAAAGCTAAGGGAAAGAAGGAAGGAAGAAATTGGTCTACAAGATAAAGACTACATAAAAAAAAACTAAAACGATTCTGGAGAATGAAATAAATTTGTTGCTGTATTTTAAACACATTCTGAAGAGAATAATATGGTGCCATTTGTGATCTGATAAGTTTACTTGGTATTTACCCAAGACAAGAGGATAGGTGATAATAATTTCATCCTTCATTGTCAGTCATCATTTTCTGGTATAAATTTTCATAGGGCTGGAATTTGTTGGAGTATGGGGAGAGAAAGATCATTCAATTTTTATGAGGGTTTTTCATCAAAGCATCCTTTTCTTCCATTTAGGCATGACATGGTGTCTATTTATGGGTGCAGCAGAATCCTATAGGCATCAAAATTGTAAAGTTGAGAAATTTTGAACTTACTAGTTACTTAACTGTAGATATTGTTGCAAGGCAATGGCATAGTTTGGTTTATTCTAAAGAAATACTTTAATCATATAATCCTGATTCATTTAAGTATTAGTGTAAAACAATCACTGGTCAGTGTGTCACTGCCCTACTACGGGAGAATATATAGAACTGTTTGAAGGGTGTTTTAAAAGTGCTGTAGTTATTACAAGTACAAGGACATACCGTTCTGAAAGGCTGACTCTGTCCATAATTTGGCATGCAGGTGATTGATTGTCCCTCAGAGAATAAATTTTAACAGTTGTATAAGATGATATGGGTCTGTATTAAGCTCCATAAGTGAAAAAAAACTAATAAAAATAATTATCATTTTGATAAAGAGAGTGCTAGCACTTTCAGAGATTTTACTTTGTGCTTAGTGCTGTCTTAAAGAGTATTTCAGTGATCCTTCCAAGGTGAGCAGTAATTTTATTATCTGCATTTTTGAGAGAAATTGAAGTTCAGAGCAGGTAAGTTCCTTTGGGAAAGTACTACAGCTGCTAAGTGATAAAAGTTAGCATTCAGTCACCAAAGTGTACTTTCAGGGTTGTTCTTGCTCTTAACTACCATAATATAGAGATGTATCAACAGAAATGTTTCTTAGGGTCATTACTACTACAGAAGATTGTACGAACCACCTAGTTCAGCATAAATGAAACAAACTTTAGAAACATACACTAGACTGTGAGAAGTGAAGTAGAGTTTCATGTCATTTGTATCCATTTGAGTTACAAAGAGGGTGAAGCAAATGAGAGTTCCCGTAGAAAAGGAAGATACATGAGAGAGTCAGAATGCGAGTCATGAGGAATGACAGCGATTTGGAAAGTCAGGAAACGGAGAAGATAATATGAGTTAGGAAGAAGCATTGTAAAAATATAGTAAGGTTATATAGGGTGATTCCTAAAACCCTTTTCAGCTGGAAAAAAAATTGGAATCATGGCCAAACCATCTACACTGTATCCTTGTTCCCATGGTGACCCAGGGTAACCTTCTGTTGGCCCCATGCCCTGCTTTAAATCTGTACAGAGTTACACCTGCTGTGGATTAGAGACAAGAACAGGAGTCCAAGAATCTCTAGCACAGGCGGAGATTTAGCTAATAAACTTTTTATGGTATCCAATAAAAAAAATGAGGATTTCTGTGATCCCTGAGCTTAACTGAGACACATGGTCTTTGACAGATCTGCATGAATGAGGCAGATTTTTGCGTGTGTGAGGCTGAAGTTATTTGCCGAAATGACAGATTCAAATTAAGCCATGCTTCAATTTAACATTTTCAATGTTTAAGCGTTTATGAGTGATATAAACTAGTGTTTATCTTTTTATATTAACATGTCAACCACAAAGCTACACTGGCAAGAGCATGAGTTCAGTAGTCATCTCAGTGGCTTTTTGAGTTGGCAGCTGTGGGTGCATGCTGGTCTCTGCAGGTTCCCACCATGGATCACTCCGCTTTTCCAGCAAGTGCTCCCTACTTCTGTCCCTTCCACAGCCTGGACTTCATGTTTTGAACAAATACTGCCAGGGTTTTCTAGATTTGCAGTGTCTTCCACTCTATTTCCTTCTGACACAGTTAAGCATAGGATACAGGCACACTCAGCCCACAGTTTCAAATCAACCCAGTGGGTTGGGTTTTTGATAATTCAAGTTTCATCCACATCAGTGCTTATTAGAATGCCTTCATTTTCCCGAAGCTGAAATGAAATAGGGACAAAGTATCATGGGTTTGGAGTTAGATCACCTAATTTCAGATAGCTCGGCTGTTTTTGTTTTGTGCTGAGCATAGAACTCATGTCCTCGTGCTTTCCAGGCAGGCCATGAACCTCTGAGCTGTATCTCTGGTCCTTAGCTCCACTTTACAGAGTTACTGAAAATAAAAAATGTCACCAGTGTTTATTCTCACAGAATCTCCCTCAGTTGTAAGCCTTTACCTGTGAGTTTTCCTTTGCCCTGGTTAGGCTGCCTAGACTCCACAGTTCTTGCCTCATCCCTGAACTAGAGTTCTCTGTATGGGCTCATATATTTTTTTTTCAATCTAACATGCAATCCCCCTTAGACTTACCAGTCCAAGGGTTTTAAAAGTCAAGTTATAGAAGAAATTTTAGAGCATTGGAATAGGAAGAGTCTTAGAAACCATTCTGTAAGCTCAATTGCCTTATTTTAGAAGTAGAGAAACAAACCTGGAAGAATTACTTAACCAAGAACAATGAAGGGTAAAGCAGGATTGGTTGATAGAATCCTGTCAGATGAAATTCAGTATTTGGTTGGCTGAATCTCATTGTAAATATTGGCCCTCAAGATATAAAAATAGAGATGACCTACCAGTTTTATTAATTAACATCTTCATTCTTAAAGATTAAAATGAGAAAGGACATTGCTCAGTTTCATGGCTTTCAATGTGAAATGATCGTTGGTTCAAACTCAGAGCAACAGATCCTCACAAAAGAAGTTACTTTTTCAAACGTCATTATCAATTTTTAAAAAATTAATTAAAAATAATTTGATAAAACCTAACCTGTATGTCATGTAATAGTCTGTTTAAAATTAAAAGACCCTTGAGTGTCCAAGAACTTCAAAAATAGAGGAATAAAAATAGTTTTTAAAAATATTTATATTTTATTACAATAGTTATCTTTTTATTGGAGCAATGTTTGAGCTCACTGAAGATAACCTTCACTGATATAAAGTTAAGAAGCAAAGTTAAAGGAAATATTGTAAATAAGGAGTTGCCATTATACTCAGCCTGCATCTGTGAATGTCCTAGAGGATAATAGGTCATTAAAAATATGCTTTGGAAATGTGATTTTTATGAAAGCATCATTAAGCTTGCTTTGGTAGGAACACTTTTTTTTGTAATTTTTACATTTTTATAACATTAAGTAAATGGTGAAACATGTTGCTGAAGCATTTTTTCATCATTTTGATTTGAACAGAATTTTTCTAACACAGAGTTTCAGTAACTGTTACGTAGGAGAGGCGGTTACAGAACCTGGCTAAAGGAGCGATAGTGGTGCCGGAGTCAGAAGCTTGGGGTCCATTTGCGGCCACCCACGGTTATGCCTGTTTACCTTAGACCACCTGAAAATCACTTTCCTCTATCAAAGTTTCATGGATAATTATGGAAGTACAAAGAATAGGTATTTCTTATTTGCAAAGGCAGAGGAAAATCTTACTGCTGTTTGTTTTTATTCCACTAATTTGACCATGAGATCTTCTGTGGTAAAATTAACAAGCTTGGTATTGCTCATTCATCTTCTCTCAGAATCTACTTCTGAAGCACTTAATAGTTTCTTTGTGCTTCAGATTCTTTGAAACACCCATTTCCCTCCTGTACCCTGAATATTATTTAACATAGTTTGGTAGTGAGACTATGAAACTGAAGAGAGGTGGGAAGGGAGTGTGCATTCAGTGAAGCACTTTAGGATTTGTGAGGTTGGTCCTTAGCCATATGTACCTGGGGAATTTGATAATCAGTTGAGTGGAGACACTGGCTCTGTGAGGTGATTTAAAATGCAGCTTCTAGAAATTGCTCATAAGCACCTAAGGAAGGATTGATTCTAAAAGGGAAAAGGATGAGGGAAATGCTAGAGGAAATTAAATCCCCACTGAAAATTTTATCAACCTAATTAGGTCAACTCAAACTTGAATTACAATTTAGAGACTTTTATGACTAAAAATCTGTAAGATGTGGTGAAGTGGGGGGTTAAGAAGATATCCAATCTTATGCAAGTGGGAAGAAATGGCAGATCCCAAAAATAGTCAGGAAGTTTCTCTCCTGCCACATGCAGGGGCCACACTGTAATTCGCACAATGCATCAGCGTCAGAACTGGGAGAAGATGACTTCCTTCAGGCAAATGAGGATACCCTTTATCTTTCCTGTTTTGAACAACAGAGAACTTTATGGAGTTGCCAAGGGTCCTCATTTTCCTTTGTGGTAAACCCTGTTTCCCACATTTGGGCCTTTGGGTTCCCTTCTGTGCTTATTTTCTTCTATGTTTAGAGAGAAAAAGAGTACCTGTCATTTACATAGGAGAACAAAATCCTCTGACAGAATTTGCATGTCAGGTCATCTTCCAGTGTGAAGGAAAAGGCTTCTGTGAAGCAGCGAATAACTGGAAGATGTTCGTGTTATCTGAGCAGTGGGCCACAGGGAGAGGGGAAGGCTTCATGGTGTGCTGGCAACATCCCTATGGCTGCAAGGTCATTATGAATAATTTCTTCTCAGGTTTATTGTTTCCTTTAGGTTTCTTGTTGAGTTTCCTACCTGACTACATTTCTTTTCTTACTCTGTTATCATGATCTCTATATTGTTTTTAAACGGTTACAATTAATTTATTTTGACCTTCTCACATGCTTCAGTTACTTTTTATTTATTTATTTTTTAGTTTAGTGATACTGGGAATCAAACTCAGGACCTTGTGCTTACCAGGCGGGTACTGTGCCACTGAGCTGCATCTCTGGCCCTTCATTTACTCTTTCAGAAAGAGAAATGCTTTTGCTTCCCCTCTCCATTTGCTTCCTAAACATTCCCCATAGAAATCCATATATTTTTGCTTACCATATTATTACATAGCTACTACTAATAATGTCTTGATTTTTTTGTGGTAGTACTGTCTTCAAGTGAATAGCTTACGTGAAACATTTTAATATAGCTTTGAGTGAGGCTCACAAAATTCATAGGCTGTGAGAAAATACAAAGTAGTATAAAGTTCCCTTTAACACAGGACCAGTGCATTGGCCTGGCTGATACACAGTGGAAACTCAATTTTTGATCAACTGACTGACATTGTGGCTGTAACCTACCTTCTATATTAAAATGTTTTGTGCTGGATCACATATTCATTATAAGTCATTTTGTTGTTCCTGCTGGAATGAGCCAATTCACAGAAGAGCCATCTTCTTATAATAACCGTAGTGTATATTTAGCCTCAGTCCCTTGGCTACTTTGTTGGGTGCTGGAGATGAATAACAAGTCTTTGCTACTCTGAACTGCTGTTCTGGAGCCAGGATCTTTGTGTCCTGACTCAGATTCTGTTGTAGACAGCTAGAGAGGACAAATAAGCTAACACTGTTTTCACAGAAGTTTAGGGCTATAAAGAAAATAAATGTTCTCTGCCTGATTTAAAACAGAAGATCGCTCATTTTTTGGGTTTTGTTTTGTTGGCTTTTTGGCTTTTAAACTTTAGTATGGTGTTTACAATGGCATTTGTGGGAATGTCAAAGAATTGGACAAGTTTAACGTACTATTAACTTCATTTATCCTGGACCAACCCATGTTTTTTCCCAGGTCTTAGAGATACTGAAATATATTTTTACTCTTCTGCTATAACAAAGTTCCAACACTAAATATAAAGAAAGGCCAACTATCTTTGGCTCCTTTCACTTGCAGGGTAGCAGAGCTTAGAAACCTCCCTTTCCCATGTAAGGTAGTAATAATTATGCATACAAGGACACTGAGTCTTTAGCAAAACATATCACAAATGAGTGATAGAGTTGGAACTCCATCTTGACTTTGCAGCCCTAACTTGGCTACTTCTAGTGAAGGAGACTGAGTGAATCAGATCCTCCAAACACATTTCAGTAGGATACACAGTGCCTCGTTGTGCCTACGATTGCATATTCCAGAATATTACCACGGCTAATAATTTAAGCGTTTAAAATATTTCTCAAATAATTTTTGTAATACCCAGAGTTAATTTTTGTAATACCCAGAGTTACCTTAAGAAGCATGTGTGTAGGGGCATTAGAGACACAGTAAAACAATAGTTTACTTTTGAAATGTAAATTCATGTAATGGTATGAAATAATTTGATATTCAGTAGTTCAAACATATCAGTCCTGAGAGAAAACGACTTTTAGTGGGTCCAGGTCTTTTATCTTTGGTGCTATTTTATTATTAAATTACATAAGTGGTGGTGATGGATATACTATCACTTTTTAGTGTTTCTCATTTTCAAAGTGATAGTGTGATCATGACAGAAGTTACATGTCAGTGCTATCCCTAGGGGACAAATGGGGCAGTAGAGACGGGAAAAGTCAGAGAAATGAGCTACTGGAAAACAGTTACTAAATAGGGAAGCTAGGATTCAAACTTGAGTCATCCATCCACAGAATTTTTATTGTTATATATTGTCTCACTTCTTTTTCCTTATTTTTAGTATTTTTATGAAAAAAAAAATAAGATCTTTAAGAATTATTGAGAGAAACAAAAACACAGCTTGGATTACTGGGCTGCTCCAGAAAGGGGGTACAGGGGTATGGAGGGAGGAGAGGAAGAAGCAGGAAGTGTTTTTAAAGTGCACAGTTACATAGGAGTTTTCAGTGGAGCCCCCTGCAGGTCAAACGGGCACTGGGCTGTTACCTCTCTGAGGAAGGTCCCTACTTTGGCAGCCATATACTCTTCCTCTTGAAATGGTGTAAAACAGTAATAATGCTAGCCATATGTCTTAGGTACCCTTCTAATTACAGAGACAAAATACTCAACACCCAAGGTTAAAGGAGGGAAGGTTTATTTTCTCAGTTGGTAGAGGTTTCAGTTTGTAACTGGCTGGCTCTGGGAGGGTGGCATGGAAGACAGGAATCACAGAGGAGACACATTTCACGGTGGGCAGAAGTTAGCAAGCAACAAGGGACCTTAGCAGCCTTTTTGTGCCCTTTTGTATTCTGTCTAGTCTACTAGCATTAGGGTGGTGCCAAACCAAGCAGTAGACTGATTTAGTAATCACATACCCTTAATCCCAGGGTCACACACTGTAGATTCAGCCTCCTATGAAAATCTATTACTATATGGAGCTTTGGGGGGAATCTAGACATAAACCACAACAACATACTTTTCTGTATTTTATAGTCAACCATGTGAGAAAAGATGCATAGAAAACACATTGGAAATACTTTCCAGATTTCTGTAACTCATTGGCTTCTGCTTTGCTAAGAATAAGTTCAATTCTGTGCCTTGTAGCCTTGGGGGCATAGGGAATAAGCAATTGGGGCAGAAGCCAGGCATTTTGCCACAGACACTTTTCTTTGAGATGGGGTTCAGGGAGTTCCATCTGTTCAGGTCCCTGAGGAACTAGAACTCGGCTCTTTAGTCCACAAAGCATCTGGTGAGTTCTTGCCTGGAACTCAACTTTTTGATCGTAGCAGCCTCGCTTCCAGGGGACTCACAGGTTTTTATTTTCCATCATTTTCAACAGATGCCCCATAGCCTAGAACTGTATCAGCAGTTGGCGTAATGAATTGTGGTGCTTTAAAATATCAGGCGAGCATAGCATGCATGGAGTGGTAGAAGGTTCAATGACATTTTAATCCTGAGGACTTGATACACTTTATGGAATATGACATTTTTCAGCCCAGCAGAAAGTAATGAACATCTCAGATTGAACATTTCCTCTTAATTTTAGTCCCCGGTGGAGTATCTTGTTGAAATTGTCCTATTTGCATGTGCATTAGCACTTGCATTTGTGTGTTCCATTAGTCAGTATTAATCAATACTTCCTATGTACAAGACTCTGTGCTAAAAGTGGAGATCACTTGGAGAAGCAAGATATTGCACTTAGAATTCCGGGTGGCAAGCAAGACAAAGAAACACAGAATTACAAGACAAACTCCGTAAGTGAAACATGAAAAATCACCCTGAAAACACAACAGAAACTATGATTAACTCTGGCAGGGGAAATGCTAATAGTTTCAAAAAGAAGGTGACGAAGTAATCTGAGGTACCCCGTTTGCTCAATCCATCCCAGAATTGAAAAATAATAAATGATGTGAAGAATAATAAAATGTATAGCAAAGAAAGAATAAAAGACTCCATGGAAATATGATTTTGTTACTCTATCGTATCTGAGGCATATTAAGAAAATAAATTGGAAATTCTCCAAAATGCACATTTTATGTTTCTTGTTATTTCTTCTATTATGAGATAATATACTCATGTCTTTAGTTCTTTGGATCAAAGTGCTTATGTGTGAAAGAAAATTAATTCTGGGAGGGGTAGCTGATTTTTTTCCAGGAAAATCATGACTATTGAAATAAACTTAAAACAATATATTGCTTTAAAATGAAAATAATACAACTATCATTCAGAAGCATGAAATTTTGAATAATAGGAAAATGAGATTTTTATCTTTGTTTAGTAATATTTTATGCACAGAGAAACTGATTTTTTGAGTGCTCAGTTTAGTTTCACGTATATTGTTAGGTGGATATTGTGTACCAAGATCTTTGTGAAACACCAGGGAGCTAAGAATATCAGGTTGACATACTCAAGGTCACTGTAAGTGAAGAGAGATAGAGATAGACATAGAGTGGGAGGGGAAAGTCGGGGAAGGGAACTTGTTTTTAAATTTGAGTCAAATAAATACCAAATAACTCATTTTAGAGAGCTCATTGAATTACACATGTATAGTTTTATAATTAAACAGTCTTGGGCTCAAAGTCTGGCTCCTTAGACCTACATTTCCATTTTCCAGCCTACAGATTCAGTAGACCTGTGTATCTGAAGCCCTGAGAGTGGTGTCTGCGTACTGTGGTATCTCAGTAGAGCTCTGCTAATGATCTGTCGTTACGGTGAACATTGGCTACACTTACACTGCAGCAGGTCCTGTTCATAAACATACGAGCCACGTATTCATACGGGGCACCACACAGGGAAGAACCTGCTCTGGGTTTACTATCCTCCTGTTTGCATCATGAAATTTGTAACTTCTTTCTTTTTGATGCTGGGATCCAGGCTCTACCACTGAGCTACATTCCCACTCCTTACCTTTGGAATAAGGAGCTCCCTGTTTTTAATTGGTATTGATCCCAATAAATATGAGGATCATTTTACATATAAATTGATGAGATTTTGTGCACACTCTCTCATTTTACTTATTTATTATTTTACTGTACCAACAACTTGGCTCAGAGTTTGAAGTTGGAGATCACGAGTTGTTTCTAACACTGTCAAGGCCACAGAACTATAAATTCCAACTTCCATCTCTTTGAATATCATAAATTAGTAACAATATCATAAATTAGTAACAATATTGTAGAATTGGTAAGCCTAGAATTTTGAGAAAAACATGGGTATCTTGTTAAAGTACTGAATTAGGAATAGTTTATTTTTATAGTCCAAATCCAAGTAATGTCTTTGGTTAATATCATTGTCACCAATATGTTTTGATTAACATTAAGCTTCAGAAAAATTTCTTATATTCACTATCTGTAAAGAGAATCACGTGAGTGCTAAATATTGGTTTGACAGTGTGAATTGAATTTGTTAACATATTCTTCTCCGACATCCCCAGCCTAAAAAGTAGGAAAGATTGAAATCAGCCCCTCTTCAGCATTACAAATTATTACTTATGAGTAATTATCATTAATATCCTAACAATTATTTGGTTTATCATTTATTATAAACTTGTGTATATAAAATTATACAGAATATATGCTGAAACAACTTCTAAACAGAGACATGCAAAGACTAGTGTTTCAGTACTTCTGAAGATAAACCCCCCATCAACAACTCGGAGGCGACGCAGAGATCTGCTGTTCCAAATGTGATGTGTAGACCAGCAGCATGAGCGTCACTGGTGCTGATTAAAGGTGGAAGGGATCGGGGCCCACCCAGGAAGGGAATCACAGGCCCAGGTGGCTTCAGCTACGTAGCAAAGCTCCAGAATGAACCACTGAGCTACTGCGCCTCGACCAGCGTGTTTGGTCCACACCTCTGGTTGGTGCACACTTAGTGTGTCACTAACACTGCCAGTTAGCCTAGATGAAGACAGACCGGTTTTAGAGAGATTAACATCTACGATTTAGTAGCTCAGTCGAGAAAGCTGAATGATAAAGTCTCTGCATCTCAAAATGCCACTGTTTCACAGAAACCCTTTCCTCCAAGTCCCTAACAAGCCAGAGATGGAAATTATGTTGTCTTCATCTGATTTCACTTAGGCCAGATAACCTGCAGACACCTGCAGGGATAATACTCCACCAATGCAAATTATGACAGTAAAAGTTTCGCAGTAAAGTGAATTTACTATCCAAGTAATAAACTTTTAGTTCTAAAATAGTAGGAGCCAAGCTCCTGACCATTAAGGTAAAATGCTTGTGTGTTCTAATAACAATTTAAACTAGGTCTTCATTTTATTTGCAAAGTACTGCTTTTGTAGCAAATTTCCTTTCCTTGCTACAATGCTGGAAACCTTGTGTGCAGCTTTACTTAGATTAATTATCACTTCTGCAAGGTAATATTCTTATGCTGAATTTCTTATGTAATCCTGGCAGGGTGTTTGTTTTTTTTTATAAACCTTCGTGCAGCTTGCTAACTTAGAGTTCTCTGTATTTGTTCCCATTTTAATGATTTTGTAATATAATGCTTTATACCATAAGGAAGTAAACTCAAGAATTTGAGATATTAAAGGGATCATTTAGGAAAACCCTGCTTCTTGAAGAAGCATTTTATAAAGAGCCCCTTAGAGGTGACTGTGGAGTATGACACCTCTGAAAACTGACACACTATGACCTGGAATTCTGTCGAGAACTAAGTGAACAAAGGTTACCTTAACTTAGTGAACACGGACACCACTATTCCCAGGAAAAGTGTGAGCATCTGTTAGGTCACTGTTTTAGCAAGACAGTTGTGGCTGAACTGCCAGACAACTTTTCAGAAGAAAGAGCTATCACAAACTCCTTCAGAATTTCGTTGGGACAGAAAATTTTTTTTTTATTTTTCCCCACAATATTTCCTTAAATCCAATTGGTAACTAGAGACTATGTGTTCTTGAAAACATATAAATAATGTTGAAAATATCCACCCATCTCTGCTCCCACCCAGGAATATGCAGCATTTTAAAAATTTGTAATACTTAATTTACAATCTTAATAAACTTCATGTTTATGTCTTTGAAATACACAAAACAAGAGAAGCAATTAGAATGGAAGTGACTTAACCTGAAAAGAGTAAAATTGTTTACTCTCACCTTAGTGTTTCATTAATACTTAAGATCCTTGAGTTAAAAACCCTTTTTTTTACAATTCTAAAACTTTAATATTTATTTATTTAGCCCAAGAAGGAAGAACTGACTGAGGAATACATGGGTAGCTTTGGAAAAGGCGAACATGCCACATAGATAAATAGACTGTAATGTAAAAAAGAACTTTTAAACTATCATTGTAAGACTTTCGTTATGGTAAGAGCAGTTAACAGACCTCTTCACATGTTTTTAGGTGTTTAGTAAAGGATTTTTATATATTGGGAAAATATTGTGGAGTATTTCTAGAATTTATTCGTCTTGTACACTGGAAATTTGGTAATCATTATCCCTTCATCCTCAGGCACTCGCGATTCTGTCCTTTGCTTCTGTGAGTTACATTCTACTGGGTACCTTATACAAGTGGGATCACACTGCCTTATTCCATTTATCATAATGTCCTATATCCTTGTCAAATGCTGCAAAATTTACTTCTCTTTAAAGGCTGAATGATACATCAACAGTATGCGTTTTAAAGATTCATTCATTAATGGGTATTGGGTTTCCATAGGTTGGCTGTTGTCAATACTGCTACAGTGAACATGGGTGTATACCTGCTTCCTGAAGATTCTCACTTCAGTTCTTTTGAAAAATTTCCCACAGATGGATTGCTAGGTCATACAGTAGTTCAAATATTGATTTTTGAGGAAGCTCCTTAATGTTTTCCACACCAGTTACACTGCTTTGCATTCTCACCAACAGTGTAAGTGGGTTCCAGCTTTTCCTCATCCTTAAAATACTTGTCTTTCAATTTTTAATAATACCCACCCTAACAGGTATGAGGTAATGCCTCATGATTTTGATTTACATTTCCCTTTGATTAATGACAGTGAGCAATTTTTTAGATACCTGTTGGACATTTGCATGCTAGTCATTAGTTCAGTTTTGCCTGAGTAATTAATTTTTGTTTGATCTTTTTTTCTTTATTTTATTTTGCTACCAAGCGGCTACTTGTGGGTATGAACAACCTTTCTAAATGTGTTTGTTTATTCAACAAACCCTCACCTGTGTCCCAAGTATATCTCAGACGTCTAGTAAATGCAGTTACAGGATAGTCTGCATTGTTGGACCAAATTCCAGATATTCACAATCATAAAAGTCAGTTCAAATATCTATAATTCAATAACAAAAATATATTAAGTGACCACCACAAGATGACACTGACCAAGCCCTAAGTCAGAACAGGGGAAACAAAACAAACAAAACAAAACAAAACAAAACAAAACAACAGCAACAATAACAAAAATTTAAGACATGGCACAGAAAGGAAAAACAAAATTAGAATCCTTAGTTTGCTTTTCATCTCACTGTAGACTTATCTGTGTCGTAGCTCTTTCTGCAGCTGCAGTATATGAATATTAGATCAATTAGGGTTTCCCAAGAACTAAACCCTCCTCCCCCATGTCATCCATTATATGTAACAGGGCTGATTGTTTATCATCCTTGGGAGGTTTGAGAAATCAGTCCTCAAATATTTTCTGTGGCTCAGATGAGGACTCAAGGTGAGAAAAGCTGAGTGATAATTTGTTTGAGAGTAAAGATTGTGACTTACATTTCCTTAGTGCTAAAACATGGGGCAGAGTACATTTTGTAACCTTTGGGCAATGCAGTATAACCACACTGGAGATGAGTTCAATAATAGATGTTAATGGTACGGTGCATGAACAATGCATGTGATGGTGCTGGAATACAGAGTATATGGCTAGGGAAACACATCCAATATCTTGAATTTTTAAAGTGCTGTGTGTTTGATTCTATGCCCCCAGACTGCACTCTGCGACCAGCTACAGGTTTAAAGCAGTGGAGGTGTTTGATGGAAATCATGCAAGTTAATGAGAATGCTGGGCTGCCAGCATCAAAGCCTGTGGCTGCCTTACAAAGGCTACAAGGGCCTGGGCTTTTACATCTCCTGGTACCTCTTGATAATCTGATTCTGTGTGCTTTGCTCAATAGTCCTTTAAGGTGAAGAAAACAAAGAAAGAAACAGGCAGCCAGATAGGAATCTCTTTCAGCACAATTTTTGTTTTAGTTTATTTTTGATGAGGGAAGGTACAAAATTATCTTCCTCATCTTCTGAGGATAATTAAGGTCACTCCGGGAGAAATGTTAGAAGCTCTTGGGCTAGATGACTTTTGAGATGGGGTTTTAAGGTAACTTTATTTAAAAATAAATGTGTGTGTTTGCAACTTACACCACAATGTGTAGTTTAGCACAGGACTCAAATCTTATTGTAGAAAGGGGCCTTGAAGTATACAAAACTCAATCCTTCACTTGACAGAACAATGCAGAGTTTGTAGAGGTTACATTTTTTGTGTTGGTCACTGCATTAAAGCTGCATTTCAGGAAACCCATTTTCTTACTCCCTTCAGGAACCCCCACTCCTTTTAACTCTAATCTGAAAAAAAATAATTCCTGGTTTTATTGCTTTTTTTGCAGAAAAATATATAGATAGGCTTTTGCTGGCATGTTTGATTCTTCCTTCTCCAAAACTCTCTAAGTCATCTGATTCTACCTTTGAGTTATCTTTGGGACTGTATTTTCCTCTTAATCTCTTTGGTATATTTGGAGGTTGGGGGTATTTTGATCTGTTGTTATTAGTATCAGATTTTGATTTATTATTCTTAATAAGTGGTGATCTTATATAAAACTCTGCATGGAACCCTTTAACAAAGAGCAGCTGTTGTTAGAAGTGCAGTCCTTGTATCTTTTGCATCTATATCACCTTAAATTCCTGTGAAAAATGCTGATTCCTTGTTAAATTAGAAATAGATGAATGAGATTCAGAAGTTCATTCTCATATTTCAGTGTTTTTTAAATGTCTGCTCACATCATTGCAAACATCCATGTTCCTGTTTATTTCATTAAGAAGAAAGCATATCTGAGCCCTGAGTAATTTCAGAAGGAAGGACAGGAAAGAAAGAGGAAGAGAAAGAAATAAAAAGGAAAGGAAAGAAGGAATTGCATAGAAGAGGGAGAAAGAGGAGGGAGGGAAGGGGGAGAGGGAACACCTTCCCATTATTTTGGTGAGGAGGACAAGTCCTGGGCATCGAACCCAGGACCTTCACACTGAGTTACATCCTCAGATTTTCAAGACAGAGTCCTATTGAATTGCCAAGGCAGGACTCAAACTTGTGATCTTTCTGCCTCAGCCTCCCTCATTGTAGATCTGCACCACTGTGACCAGAGAAAGCTCCCATTTACTAATCCTCTTCCTTAACAGGAAAAATAGTGCACAAAATTCAAACATAAGTACAATTATCACAAAGTAAAATAATTATTCAAGTAAAGAAACTTTGAACACTGGAGACATTTTTAGAGATCAACAAAATTGAAACTTAAATACAAGGAATCTTTGAGCCCCCATATAGCTCAGTGGTGGCAGAAGAGAGGCCCTGGGATCAATGGTGTGTGGGAAGGTGGGGGAAAAACAAAGGAATTAAGGGGATGTGACTTAACTGAAGTTTTAGTGGTATTTTCAAGGATGACAAAAGCTTGTCGTGTGTGTAGGGGAGCATGTGCACTCTCTCTTTTCCATTTATAAAGAAGGAGAGTTGTATACTTTTTTCATTGTGACTCTGAGCTCTTAATCCAATGTAGGGCATGAGTAGGTATAGCTATTTTCTGTGCTTTGTTTTGATGAATTCCTCGAGTCTTACCTAAATCCTATAGATTCCATTCATTATTTGCCATTTTCTGTAAAGCTCTAATGTTTTAAGAAAAAAGAAAAGATAGGATCACTTAATCTTACTTAAAACTAAGGGGGAACTGAAGGAGCGTGTTTTTATTTCCGTTGAATGGGCCAATAGTAGTCCAGACTCTTGTGCGTGGCGAGGAGAGTGTTGCCAAGTGTGTACCCAGAAGTAAGTGGTAAGCAGCTGTGTTTATTAAAGCTCGCTGGAGGTTGAGCTCGGGACCGGTGCAGACCAGGAAAGTTACCAGCCAACAGAAGAGCACTGCGCAGCCCGTGGTAGCAACAGAACCAGGGCAGAGGGGGCTATAACTCACGGTTTCCAAATTTAAAGATCATACGCCTCTACCTGAGATGCCTCTCACTGTATCTCCTGTCCAGGCTGGTCTCAAACTTGCAATAATCTTCTGCCTCAGCCTTCTGAGTGCTGGGATTATAGGTGTGTGTCACCCCACTTTCTAGAGCACAGTTTAAACATAGGTAAAAGTCAAGTTTTTAAACTGTGTTATTCAAATAGGCTACACCTTTCCTTTTGTTGCGGATGGTGATCTGATTTCTCTGTTGGCTTTTGAAAAAAAGTGTTACCACTTCCCATGATCTCTTTTGGAACTCACTCTAAAGCCTAGTCTAGTCTCAAACTCATGATGATCCTCCTGCCTCGGCCTCCTGAGTGCTGGGATTACAGGCATGTGCCAACATGCCTGGCTCACCTAGGGCATGTTCAGTCTCCTGGACTTCTGTTAGTTAATCTTCTATCTCTCTTAGGGCATGGAAGCAGAAACAATCATTGGTTCTGTTTATAGTTAGAAGGAAGGATGGGAGTGAGTCAGCTCCTTAGTTTCTAACTGTACTATTTTGATCTTACCATTAAAGATTTGTAGATCTGGACCTTACAATTCTTGGTTTGGTTTCTACAGCTCTCTCCGTGAGCTTCAATATTATTGATTCTTTTCCTGTTTCCATGTAACCAGAAAACAATAGAGACTTCAAAAATCTGACAGTTCTCTTTCATAACATCTGGCTTGTGTCTGACTAGCCAGTGAGATAAAACTGACTCAGCATAAGCCAGGAGCGGAGCATTTTCACGGTGTTTGCATACTCTCTCTACTAGGCTGCACGGGGCAGGCCTCGCAAAAACAGACTGTATTGAAGTGATTTTTAAATGCTTTAGGTCAACTTTTTTCAAATACCTGGAAGTTCACTTAAAGGAGGAATTAATGTACAATAAAATTGCCACAAAATTAAAATACTTCAATTCTTATTTTGAATCATTTTGATATAGGATATGAGCTATAACTCTCAACTTGCTAGGTGACAGATGTGCCAAGTTTGTGTCCTCTGAAACCCAAGAATGAATTCTGAAGCACGAAGGAATTAAGAGTCAGAAAAAGTTTAGTGGGGACCAGGAATAGCTCCTGAGAGATAGGAGGAGTCGGTCCCATACGGGTTGTCACCGAGGCCCTCTGTCAGGAGTAATTTATACAATAAAGTCATAAATGGATCAAACTATAATCAACCTATAGGATTAGTATAGCTGCTTAGCTAATTTGTGAAGGATGTGGGGCACATAGCAAGGGCCCGTGGCTAGTATTATTAACCTCGGGTTCACCAACTCGGGTCCGGTGCATATCTGAGTTTAAATGACTGAGTGGTACCACTTGCAGTGAAATCTCAAGGTTCCATTCATCCTTCAGGCAACTATGCCAACCTGGCCATTGTGAATGTATCTGAAGGCCTCGCCTCCGGGTATGTCTTTACCCTTGATTCTGATGTCTTCATTTTTCACTAACGTCATTAAGCCCATTCCCTCTCAGACTGTACGTTCATTTGTACCTCGCATCCCTGCCTGTTATTCTTTCACTTCTTTTTTATTCCTCAAGCACTTGACAAGCATGGACAAATTTTGGACATTTTTAAATATCTGACTTTTTCATTTACATTGCAAAAGTCAAGGCCATGGTTTGTGGGATGTAACTTCATAATTACTTGAAATAACTTAAATCTTTTGACTTCCTACACTTGACAAAATTTATCAAAATTTCTGTTAGAAGTAGCATCCTGAGAAATGTGTCTTCATGCATATAAAAGTCTATCTCATTATATGAAGGCAGATTTAAGAAGTAAATCCTCAAAATCTGTGTTTTTATATTGCTAGAGACTGACTTCATTCTGATGGATGTCTCACAATATAGAACCTTTGTAACACTGACTTTATTTACCTATGATTTATTTTTAGGTAGTCATACTATTCTTTCATTCTAAAATGTTACCATTAAAAAAAAAGTAGACTTATATATTATTGTGGGTTTACTTTTCGTGGGTTAGAAAAGTAAACCCTGTGAACACACAGGTGAGAAAACCCAGTAAGTAATTGCATGATTAAGTGACTGCCTTCAGTTTATTTCCTTTTTTTGTAAAGATGTCTGTAATTATGATGTAGGAGAAATGTAATTCCCAATCTCCTGGATGTCAAGTTTGCTGAGTTGGTGTCTCTGGAACCCAAGAATGGATTCCAAAGGGCAAAGAAGGTTAAGAGTAAGAAAGGTATATTGAAGAATAGAACCAGCTCCTGGGAGACAGAAGAGGGCCTGTATGTGTTGGCATAGTCATTTTTCCATGTATGTTTTATAGAACAAAATCACAAAGTGGTTACAAAATCATGAGATGGGTAGAATGTAGGTCAAACTGTTAATGGGTAACCTGCTTTTAAAAGTGGTTTCCCAGTTAAACACTACTGGGTTTTGTGTTGCTTACTTCTCCTTCTGGAATTAGATTCCAGACTCTTCTCATCCTGAATGAAGAACTGGATGAGGTGATCCAAAAATGATGCCAAAAATTATTTGAAAAGTGAGAGGTAAGGGGATATGGGAGAAACAGCTCTGCAGAGTAAACTTGGACAGAACAAGAGAGAAAGAAGATTAAAAAAAAAAGTTCACCATGAAAGTCACAATAGCAAGCTTTCCTTGGCATCTGTATTCTTTTATACCGTCCAAATCTTGAGGAAACCTGTGAGAACTTCTGCACACAGGCCCTGTAGATGCAGTGCTAGGGCCCCACCGTCAGGCTGACTTCAGGTCATCCTATTGCAAAGCTGCTTGGGTTCTCCTGAAAAGTCCACATGCAAGGTTTTGGAAATTTCTGTGTATGTGACCCAGGATCTTATAATTACTAGGTTCCATCTACTTCTCCAACCAGTTTTGCCATGCCCTAATATCCTTTCTCAAAACAATAGTCCACCAATAAGATTATACGTGTATTTGCTTACTTAATATTGATCCAATAGGGAAGCAGGGTGCATAGCAAGGGTATAGACTGACATCATCAACCTTCGCTTTCCTGTGACTTCTAAAACATTTTGGGGAAGGGATCGGTCCGGGTGTTTTGATCACCCTTCTGAGTGTCTGATTACATATATGGACTTAGTGAACTGGGTGATGCCAATTACAGTATAATCTCAAATTTCCCTTCATCCTTTAAGGAAATACTCAGGTTTGACTACTGTGACTTCAATATCAAGGCTTTGTCTTCTTCAGTTGTGCTTCCAGCTGCAGTTTGAATGTGTTCTCATCTTCTGCACTAACTTCCTTGAGGGTCTGTACCTGTCTGATTGCCTATTAATTTGTACCTCACTTAGCTGCCTGTAATATTCACTCTGGTGTCCTGTCTGCACTCAGTAAAACCTTGAATTTTACACCATAGTAAGCATCTTGGGTGAAGCATCCTCTCTGAATCACACAATTCATTTTTTTCTCCACTTATTTTCATTCACAGATAAATTTACAACATGAAGAGACATCTTCTCTTTGCCAGTTGTCTAAATGCTCAAATCCTTTACATCATTTTCCCTTGTCTTACTTTTAGGAGAACTTTAATGATCATATGATTCTATAAGCATCTTTTGAATTCACCTTGACTTCCTTGTCTGCTATTGTCAGTCACAAGGTTATCAAATATTACTGGAGAAAGGTCATGCTTTAGTCATTTCACTGAAAATAGTTCTTCCAAGGATAGTTGGGGAATTTGCAGAGTCCATAAAACATGTTTTTCATATTTATTACTATTCCTTGGCAAAAAAAAAAATTGTTAACCTTAGCACTTTACAGAAAATCCTCTCTAAATCTTTAGTTTTTAGGTACAACCAAATTCTGTAGATTATCACTAAATTCTGTATTTAGCACTAAAATAATGTAACTATAATTGAATTGTAGAACTCTTGAGTAATATTGTATGTACACGTGCTGCCGAAGAGAGCACAATCATATTATATGTATTCAGACCTTTTCAGGAAGAAGAAACCGTGATTGTTGTTGTTGTTGTTTGTTTTTTTGTTTAAGTTTTCAACAACCTTCTGTCTTTGAAGAGTTGCTTTAGCTTTTATAGTCAGGCATCTGTCTTCTAAAATACTATTTTTGTACTGCATTTCATCTAAAGCTCTTCCGAGATAGATTATGGTATTAATTTCTCGTAAAAGCAATGAAGTTGATTTCCTCCATTTGGTTTGTCACTCCCTGTTTCTGATCTGTCCTTCCACTTTCCTTCAGTTTGGTTTATAGTTATTGAGATGATTGAAATCCACCCTCCCAACTGGTAAAACAATTATTCACCCTTTACCACCCTATTTAAAATGCGTTACATTTCTTTCCACAATTAGAATTATAATGTATTTTCTAGCTTCTTATAGAAAACATCCAAACATTTCTGATGATTTCCTTTTCATCAGTTGTAACCCCTTCAACCTCAATTAGCAGGGCAAATTTCTCAATCATATATTTTCTATTACTTGGGTTCTGGAACATTGATTCTTTTTTTTTTTTTTAATTATTTGTGTTTGTCATTTCTCCTTATCTTGAAATTCCTCTTTCATGCAATATCCAGCATGTCTTTGACAAAAACCATTCAGAAGTATGTTTCTTTATTACATCTTAATCTTCAAGTCGAGTATTTATTAAGTATAATGCTCTTGGTATTACTGAAGATACTGAAGCCCTCTCCGCTAAAATAGCTTAGCGTTGAACTAGAGAAAGGATTTGAACTGGTAAGCATATTTGTTCATTATTTCAGTAAGTGGGGCTGGGGATTTAGCTCAGCGGCATAAGTGCTTGCCTTGCAAGCCTGTGGTCATGAGTTCGATCCCCAGTACCAATAATAAAAAAAAGCATTATTTCAGTAAGTAATGAAGTTCATTTTATTTCAAGATATGTGTTTCATCATCATTCTATGAGGTCTCATTGTTTTATAATATCTTCCCAGTCAGCTCGCAGTGATGGTTTATTTCATGGACTCTGAAGAAATAGTGTCTAGAATTTATGTTTGGTGTAACTGGGTAGATAAGACACTTGCTTGGTCTCCGTGGCTTCTTTCCTCTAAGCTAAAGATGCAAATGTATGTACCTCATAGCATATTTGTTACAATTAAGTAAAGTAGTGTATTTCCTGTTTTGTTTTGTTTTTTGGTACCAGGAATCAAACACAGGACCTGGCACTTGCCAGGCAGATGCTTATGCTGTTGAGCTATATCCCCGGCCCAAAGTAGTGTACATCTAAAGGAACTAAAAGAGTTGAAAATTAGAATATATATATAAACTGTACATATTCTATGTAATCTTTACAACAAATGTGAAAAAGTTATTCCTCTCTGAATTTTTTATACAGCATGATTAAGTTAATTTCTTACGAGTAAGTCTCAAGGAAACTGTCAGAGGTGCATCTTCTCAATGGAATAAATAATTGTTCAAACCATTTGTGTGGAATTCCGAAACCTGTTTCTCTCCTTTCTAGGAAGACGACAGGTGAGGGTAAGGAGTGGGTTAGGTAAGGCTGGCAAAGATGAACTTTGCTTTGGGCTCTTACACTCACTCCACAAATTCATAAGGAGGAGGTATTGAAGCTTGAGGAATACCATATGCTTCTTGGGAAAGGCGGTGAGGAGAGGCAGGAGGACACCTATTTCTTTAGGCTGACATTTTTTTATTTGTTCAACAAATATTCATTGAACACTGAGCAGCATTCCAAATCCTCTGACTAGGAAGCATGTCCTAGGAAGTCTTCCACACGCTCCATTTAAAACAAACAAAAAACCAAACTAAAAGTACTGAGGAGCAATCCAGTAAGATGCATCTTTGAGGAAGACCAGGGCGATCTCAACTGCAATATCTGATCAGGTGGGACCCCTGAAGGCTGCCAGGCCAGACAGGCAGATGAATCCGTCTTCCTAGGGACCCTGGCAAAGCCCGCCATCTGTTCTGTGAGATGCACAGCTTTGTTTTTGCAGTTTTCTCCTGACTGAGCCCTTCCTTACAATAATGGTGATGAAACTGTGAGCTACACAGTGTCACCATTTGGCAGAATGAGAGGGAAAGTTAGAGATCTGCAGTTAGATAAATTTACATTCCAATCCTGAATTCAGCAGTTTGTGTTAAATTGCAGCCCTCTTGGAATGTGAATCTTTTCTGTAATAAGAACAGGATAACAGAGGCTTATTTTGACACTTTGAAGTGATGCATATCAACAAAAAAACACAGATAAGAGGCTCCAAAAATAGTAGCAGTTTTTAATAATATTATATGTGCCATAAATGACATCAGCCACTGTTATGAAAGACAAGGGAGGTCTAAGAAACCACATGGATGTGAGAAATGTTGATGTAAGTAGCTGAAAGAAGAAACACCCTCAGAGCTCAGATGGCATGAGGGTAAGGAAGGAGTGGATGGTGAAAAGAGAGAAGCAACACTTATTTCCAACAATTGCTGATGACTAGAACAGAAATGGAATATATTCAATGATGAGAGGGGAGTTTCTAACTCCTCATTGTAACTGTGAAATACAAACAAATGTGAAAAGCTTGCCTAATGCAGATGGAACTAAATATGCTTTTGAAAATTTATTTTTTTTCCCCACAGGAAATCACTAGAAATATTTTTTAAGGAGCCTTTAGGAGAGAGGGACTTTAAATGTTGGAAAAATAAGAGCTTCCACGCCTGTTGTTTTTTTTCTAATTTCATAGGGTTTGTTTGTTTGTTTAATGGCATTAGCATTCTGATCCTTCTGCTTGCCACAGTAAGCTGGTGGAGAGTTATGAAGCAATAGATAATATCAGCAGCAGAAATTAAAATCATTTTAGAACCCAGGCTCTCCCTGAGAAACCCAGTTGTGATGCCCAGCCCCCTGCAGGCCTTCCTCTCCAGTGCAGAATACAAAGTGGCAGGCATTCTGTGCGGCGATCTTTCCATCTACTGTTTGCTTCTCTAATTTTCCATCTGTTTTCTAGGGAGCACTGGTTATGCCTTGGTTTTAAAATACTCACACTGGCACCCTTGCGATATTGTTAATGTTCTACTGGTTCCAAGCTGTGATTCTGGGTTGTCCTCACTTGAAGCAGCGGTTGGAGTGAGGCGTACAGATGGGGTGGTGTGGCAGCTTACCTTGTAGTGGGCCAATGTCATAATTAAGGGATTTGGAATATACTACACACAAGATAGGAAAAGAGGAAAGAGGGGAGGGGAGGGGAGGGGAGGGGAGGGGAATTCAGACAATAATTGAGCAACTCCAAAGCCTTACTTACCTCTCAAAAAAACAAATGATAGCAGCCATAAAAATAATAATATTCAAATTCCTTCCTTCTTCCAAAGCTCAAAATGTGTGTTCTGTCAAATGTGGTCACAGACTAAGAAAGAGTCCCTGTCTCCTATCTGAGTGTCTTTTGTTCAGTCCACTGAGGTCTTGGCATTATTTCTGCCACCTTCATTATTTATTCTAAGTGGCCACCATTAATATACACACTCAGTGATCAGCCTTCAGAAGCAGAATTTTCAATCCAAATGTGCAGATTAAGAGTAAAACAGGCTCTGTAGAGCAGAAGTGGCCCCTTCTTATAGTAGAGCCTTTCTCAGGGCTCAGAGAGAGCTCTGGAAATAGAAAATATAGGTCAGAATGGAGATGTAGCTATAGAGAGTTTCCCCTGGTGTTTAGAAGGTGGAAGGAAAAGGAGTTGAGACTCCACAGGGGAAAGATGGAGAGGAGAGAGATGGTAGAGGTCATTAGCGTTGCCTCTTTTGGGGACTAAAAATCGTGCTAGGTCGAATGACACCAAGGATAAAAACTTAAAAATAACTTGTTTCTTCAGGTGATTAGGTAGCATACAACCTAATCATGCTATTTCTTTGATGCTTGCGAAGAGACATTTCTCTGAATTATTGTCTAGCCTTGGTTCTTATGAGAAGGCTTTGCATTGTGGCTTAATGAATCTTTTCTAGTATAGCGTACTGCTGTGTCTGATGAAGTCATCAGGAGGCCTTTATTCTGTGTTTAATGGTTGGAACAAATGTCGCCTCCCATGACTGACTCCCATTAATGCCTACAGGTGTTGAAGATTGCCAGACAGGTCTGATGTGTTTGATTTTTAGGACAAAGACGTTTATAGATACATGAATTCAGTTTCAGTTTATATAGATATGACTGTGTGTCCTCTTCTATCTTGACATTAAACATGACACACAAAACTAAAGAAATGCCAGCCTATATTTATAAATGCAAATATGATTTACCAGTAAATATCTTTAGCTATGTTACATAGTAAGTTATTTTGCTGCATATGGGTAATTTTGAAAGGAATAGAGATGGATTATTTCCAATGTATGTAACATTTTATCCAAAGATATGTCTGCCATAGCATAGATTCATTGGGTATAAGAACAACTATTATAATTTATAATTCTTTAATTTCTAAAACATAGCCAAAATATATTGGTTACGCTAAATAATTCGTTGCTGGAGTCCTGAAGGAGAGCTGGGCGGATGTGAATGACAAGAAATAGGCTCCAAACGTGTTTTTGCATTCTTACATCAAGTGGATCACCTTCGCTTTCGTGCCGCACTCACCTTTCTTCTAGTGTGGCCTGAATTTATATATTTCACCACAGACTACGCAACACACTACAAATCAAAGGAACATCAATGGCTTTATTCAGACAGACTGCATGAGGTCATCATGGAACATTTAATTTTGAAATGAGGAGGGCAGGCATCAAAATGCAGGGGAAGGAGAGAGTGCTTATACGGTCCATGCCAGGGGCTTTGCAGAACTAGTCACTATTGATTCCTATGTTGATTCTGGTGGGTTTGGCTCGCATGCCTTCCTGTACAGAGCCGTAGGGTGCACACTGCTCTCCCTCCTCTGTGACAAACTCCTGCTGCTGGGGTGATGGCTACAGTTTGTTCTCTGTACTTGGAGGCAATGTTTGTCCCATAGTTTTTCCTCTCAAATTCTCTCTCACACTCAAATCACACCCAAGGTTTCCCCCAATGATCTTTCTTTCTCCTGAACTAGATTTCTACTCAAAAAGAGGGGAAAAAAAAACATCAGGTCCATCTTACTACTAGGAATTACACAGTTTTTATAAATGAACAGAATCCGTGCATTGAATATCTGGCACTCTCTAGCCCATATCAGGAGAGAACCTGGAGGAATCCTGGCAGTTTTCTTGCCCTTTGCTCCTTGAGATGAGAGTGAGCTCTGCTCTCACATGGGTCCCTCTTGACCGCATTGCTCCTTGCAAGCTCAGAGAACTTTCCTACTCTGTTGCTTTTAGAACTTCGGTCCCCTCACTGTGTGCTTGCCTAAGTGTGGGAAGACAAATGGCCACCACTTCTCTCTTCCTCCTCCTCTGGGTGTGCAGACAGTGGGTTGGTATTAGTCTGTGTGCCAACTCATAGGTCTCTGGTATCATTTGTCCATCTGTGCAGTTGCATGCCATAGTTTCAAACTGGCTTTAGTACATGCCTGCTCTATAATGCGAACAATTTTCTCATTGTCTTAAACTGTTGTCTCCCCTTTTCTGAATTAATAAGGGTAATGCTAGGAGCTGGCATGCAGAGTTTATGGTGAGGATGAAGTGCGATGCTGCCTGCAGCGTTTAGCACTGTGAATGGCACCTGCAGAGCTGGGGCTGAGCTCCAGAGCAGATTCTCTTCTCCATCTCTTTCTGGGTGTCCTTGGAACTCCACTGCCAGGAGCAGAGCTGGCAAGGATTTGAGGCTTGCTTAACCAAGGACGAAATTTGGATGGAGCACAATAACTGTTTGAAATCCACACAAAGGGTTTTAGAAACCTCAGACATGTAGTAATTTTGTGAGAATAGAGCTTAATAGCCAAGGGAAGGAAGCCAAGCCTAGATCTTTGCTGAAGAGTGCCTGACTTGTGTTTAGCATGCAGACTGGGGTGCATTTTCCTGCTGGGATTTGGCAGCATTCACTGAGGGATAAGAAAGATGTGTTCTCCGGAACAGAGGGCACCCTCCTCCCTGCCACAGCACAGAGACCTCGCTGTCATTAGTGCCTTCAGAAGAGTCATTGAATGCAGGAGAGAATCACAGCTACAGAGATCAAGCTGGAATGAGATTTGATGGATCATCAAGGAAAAAAGAATGCAGAGGCCTTGTGCAAATTGAAATTATAGATAACTCAGAACTTCCTGGACCTATATTTCTCATATAGCCATTGCTGTTTGTCCTCCTTTTTCCTTTCTGCAGATTATTTCTGTCGTTCGTTTAAAATTCTGCATCAAATCTGCATGAATATGATGGTAGACTGAGTCTTCCTTGACTCTGCTACTTAGGAAAAGCAAAGCAGCTCCATACTCTTTTCTTGTAATGCTCCTTTCTACCCTGTGTCTATTTTTTCCTTTCTCCATTCATTAAGTATTTATTATGTGCTCACTCTACAGTAGAAATCAACCTCAGTGCTGAGAATAAATGTTGAGCAACCTTTAGATGTTGACCTCAGGGACCTGGCTCTATCTGTCTTATGTTGGCACTGTGTTGTAAGCTGAATTGGAAATGCTGTGGGTACCCTGTTTTTACAGCACAGTGATCGCTGGCATTTGTCTACACTGCCATTCATTGGATTAGAACTGCTCACAAAGCAGTAGAGGCTTTGGTGGAGCAAACCATGTTTGCTACAGAACCTTCTTGGTTCCACATAGAAGCTTGAATATTTTAGATACGTGAATGTTTTAGTCCATTTGGAATGCAGTAACAAAAATGCCATAAATTAGGTGGCTTGAACACCCTTTTGCATTTTGGTATGTCTGAGGTCAAGACTCTGAAAGATTCAACCTTTGGAGAGGGCCCCTTCCTGTGTTCTCTCTGTGTTCTCACATGACAGAAGGGAAGAAGGGGCTCTCTGGAGTCTCTTTGATAAAGCAATAACCCCACTCATGAGGGCTTGTGACTTCATAATCTTCTAAAGGCGCCCCGTAACGTCAGTGTGGCGATTTCAACAAACGTACAATTCATAATACTGAGCGAATGCTCTTTGTCGGGGGAATGCTATATAACCTACTGTGTTCTCACTCAAGCAGTATGTAGAAGGGCTGCAGTTGTGGAAAAAGCTACATATACTAATGGAATGCTTGGGATTATTTCATTGGTGCAGTGGCATTAAAGAGACTATTTCATAAGAATGTACATCCCAAGACCTCATGGAGCCAGTTACATCCAACAGTGCCTGTGCTATACAAGCATATTTCCTAACCAGCATATCATTCTGCTTTAAAATAGTAAATACATTCTTGATGCATTTCTGATTCAGTATGTAAAGGTTTTGGTGTAAAAGTGCAACATGTAGAAACTGAAAGTGCCTTATACAGCCTACATGTGCAAGGGACTTCAATGTTTATGAACTACCTTCATTTATCTTCCTTCATATTTGAGTAATTACAGCTTTATACATTGCCACATGGCAGATGCTTCATAAATACATTTTTTCATTCAAATGCCTGTTCATTCAGAATCTGCTAAAAGCTAGGGACTCTGGTTAGGACAGTGAGTGGAACCTAACGAGGTCTGGCTTCACCTAGTGCTCAGTCTATCCAATGAGGTCCATGTCCAGACCGACAACTGTTAGACCCCAGTCTATTTTCACAACTGATGTAATTTCTAAGTAATCTCAGAAAACAGGACTCAAAGAAAATAGGCAACTAGGCAAACCCATAAAAGCCAGTAAGCAGACAAATACCAACTGGAAGAGAGGTTCTTCACCTGAACAATGGCATTCTTGTGCTGTTAAACACCTATCAAGAGTGGGTGAAGGGGGCACATCGGATAGAGTGCTGCTGAGGCCATCTGGAGCATCTGTCCTAGGCCATGTACCCCCAGCCAGTGCCCACTGAGAGACATGACCCCGTCAGGCACAGATCTTTGAGTTCTTACTGTCAAAGACCAAATAGCAAGTTATTATTTGAGCTTAACAATGTCATTTTTATTATCTGAGCTCAATCAGTAAGATGAATTTCTGTTTTTCACAACATTGCTGTTGTGAGACATGAGAATCCTATCAAAGTAGCTTACTTATCTGCAGGAATTGGCTGGTTTTTTTTTGTTTTTTTTTTTTGTTTTTTTTTAATCTGTGAACGGCATTCTGATGCCAGGTCTAAAGTTCTAATGTTCTAGAGCAGAATCAGGGGTCAGCAGGATGGGATCAGTGGCCTGGTAATGCTGTCCACATGTCATGACAATTAATTCTCATGGCCCCTTTCCCAAATCTCAGCTGTCTGCGTAGCGCCTTCGGAATTGTGCTGTATGAATGTATTACCTACATGGTGGCTTCATTAGTACTGTACATTCAAACTTAATCTAAGTTTGGAAATTAATCTCATCTCAAATAATATTATCTTTGAAATCCCAATTATGATATTCTACTTACACTTTTCAATCCTACTACACATTTAAACATATAAATTTAAATATAGTGTTTGAACCGCCTAATTCCATCTGAGACATTCTGATTTTTTACTTAGTAAATTTGTGAGATAGATGGCACAGCACAGTTACAATCATTTTGTCAATCAGACAGTTGAGGCCCAGGGAAGTTCAGTTTTCCTAGTGGCACACAGACAGTAGGGCCAGACACAGAAGGACTGTTTTTGCCCACGATTAGGGAGCTGTGGAGGAACATAGTTGCTTCGTAACTCAGGTTTTATGTTTCACCATCATAAATTCTTCCAGAGCACACTTCCTTTGAAAGGTTTCTCTCCTAATGCAGGATGGAAGCCATGTGTTGGCCTCGGTGGAAAATGTAATGATGATATTTATAATTACATACTTGACTTTCCAGCATAAACTAAGGATGTAGGGAGTATTATTACAAGGACAATTACTGTAACAGTGATTGGTGCTCTTGTAAATGAATACATTGTATTTTATTAAATATGTTCCTATGTCTCTGAGTTCCCAAGTTGTTTTTAGCAACTGTTGGAACATTAACTTCTATGCTTTCCAACTCCTAATTAAGAAAATAATAGAGAAACGGATATATGAACTCTCACTTTCAATGAAGTGGAAAATCACTTGCATTTAATGCAAAATAATTCAATAAATGCTTGTAGAGCCACCAGCTAATTTTTCTTAGATATTTCCTGTCTGAGGAGAGCACTTTTAGGCAGACTAGTATTGACTTTTTTTTTTTTTTTTTGCATTAAGACTTGAGCCAATATACTCTTTCATTCAGAAAATCCATAATGTGTACATAGGGTGTATCACACACAGCATTACCTTAGTAAACAACACTGAGTAAAAGGAACAAGTCCTACTTTTCTGGAGCTTATGCTGTACTGGAAAGAATCACATTGGACAAAATTTTAAAGCATAAATTTACTGGGCTGCGATTGTAGCTTCAGTGCTTAGCGAGCATGCATAAGTTCCTGATTTCATTTCCAGCACTATATGTAAATTTATTTCTATATAATTTATCTCTGCATAATTTATTGGTGGATGTTATGTGATTTGAGAAAAATATGAAGTAGATGTCCCTGGGACCAAAACGGATGACTGTAGTAGTTTTATATAAGATAGTCACAGAGGATTTAGGAGCTGATGTGAGCAAAATCTCCAGGAGGTGAGGGAAAGACCCATTTATCTAAATGAAGAAGGAACATTCTGTGGAGATAGCAGGAAGTAGAAACCTTCTGTGAGCATATCAGAGATGTTTCAAAAATACCAAAAAAGGCTAATGTAGATTACACAAATGAAGTGAGATGTACCAAAAAGTTAAGAGATAAAAAGCAGTTTGAGAAGTCCTCTGGCCTCTGGCTCCAAATCATACAAATGTCACCAGCCCACTTTCTGCATCAGAAAATCTGTAGGGCTCTGCTCTCACAGGTGTTTAGAAGTCTTTACTGCCTACCAGAATACCTAAATGAACGCTGCCAGATAGAACTCCGCGCCCCTCTTAGGAGGAGGGAGCTTCTCCAAGTTGCACATACAGCTGCACTAAAAAGAGCAGGGTCACAGCAGTCATGAAAGTTGGCCGTGTGCATGAATCATGTAAATGAGAACAATGCTTCCCTTCACTGAGGCCTCACCAATAACCAGCTATGAATAAGAAAACCAGCAATGAATAAGAAAAGAAAATTGTTCACTGAGTCAGTGGAAATTTCTCTGTGCTTGCTATTTTTGATAATTTTTATTATTAGATTTTCAATAGGTCCTATTTATAAAGAACATTTTCTATACTACGCACTGGGTGAGTAATTTATGGTCATTAAAAAACTCTATTATAATCCTATTGAGCAGGTGTTGTTTTTAATTGCTAGGAAGCCTGTTGTATATCTGCTACCTTACCAGTTTTAAGAATACAAATTTGATAATGCTATTTACAATTTCCTGTAGTAGAGCTCCAGCATATTATCTTGTGGAACTGAATTTTGGGCACAGCAAACCGCAGAGCCACATTCCCCCTCCCAGCCACGCAGAGCAGGCAGCGTTTTAGGTTTTGATTTTCTCGATTGGGGTACTTTAGAACCTCAGGTAAGTAGAATTATACAGCATTTGTCATCTTGTATCTGACTTATTTCATTTAACGTTAGGCTTTTTAAATCATCATCATTCACTTAAAGAAAGCAAGGTTTACAGTGTTTAAAGTTTCCCAAAGCTGTTCAGACCCTGGAGTGTCATGGAGGACTTGCACCCAGGTCTGATACTAGAAATTATATTCTTAATTACTGTAATATTTCTCAAATCAGCATGCTCAAAGTCTTGGAAGAAAGCAACAAGCTGCAGATTTATTTCTGGGAACCTCCTTTAAAAGTTTGAACATACAACTGTTCACATTTAATAAGCACAGTGGTAACTTCAGTGACAATTTGTGACTGTGCCATTTCTACATAGGATTAAAGATTGAGAACTCTGGGGCTGGGAATTTAGCTCAGCAGCATAGGCACCTGCTTGGCAAGTGCAAGGTCATGAGTTCGTTCCCTGGTAACAACAACAAAAAAAAAAGATTGAGAACTCTGCCACATACGTACACTGTTATTAATGTGGATATGCTGTATCGCTGCATTTAAAACAACACACCAATCTGTAGTGAGACTTTTTGTTCTGACCATGTGTATCTCAAGCCCAGATGGTCCATTCCTTTTAGTTTCCCCACTTGGGCTATAGAGATCCTTTATGCAAGAGAAGGAAACTTGTTATTCCATGTTCTACCACCTGCACATTTTCAAGTCATTTGATGTCAAAATAGAAAGAGATCATCATACTTTCTCTGCCAATAGTTGTCCGTTTGTTCCTTCCTTTTTCAGAAAGGGAGCTAAAGTAATTTTGGAATTGTTAAACATAAAAGGGAAAACTTAGCTGGTTGGTAGGAAACAGAACATTTACAATGATGACCTTTTCTAAACCAATAAAATCAGGGCAGACAGAATGATGACTAGAAGCCTATATATGGAGCACAAGGAAGAGAATATTTGATCAAAACTGACCTAGAAATACAAAAGCAAATGGCCAACTAAACAACTTGTTTTCTCTGGTTAATATATTGAATTTTAAAGACATTGTTGGCTTGCCTTGATCCAAAATAAAATAATTTTTTTAGTGCAACATATTTTTGAAATCATTAACTTTCAAGACTGATAAGGAAACTATCTCTGTGCCAACTTGAACATATAACTTCTCACTCTCCTTCAGAAACATTGTATGGTGAAATCAGCACATTGGAATGATGGTTTAGTGCTCTCCGCATAGTAAAGGGTCCTATTCCATTTCTTTACAAAGGGGAAAGAAACATTAAAATGTTTCCAATTCCATGAATTTGATTCAGCATTTACTGGGCTCCAGTTAGTAATCATTTGAGGCCAAGGTGAAGAGGAAAAATGAGGGATTTAAGATTGTATACAGTAGGTGAGATACGGACAGTAATTTCAGTGTTGTATCACTACCTTAGTTTGTACAAGTGTCAGAGCCAAACGTGAAGTCTGTCTAGTTGAAGGATTGGTAAGTGCTGTGACATCTGTTCTGAATCTCAAAATATAAAGAACTTTAAAGAATTTACCTTAGAGCACAGGAATTCTCTAAGCAGTGTGAATCTGGAGCATAATATTTTCAGTCATCTATCCATAAATCATGGCTGTTTACTCAACCTTCCTGCACTTGTTGAGAACTACTGTATGCCAGGTGCTGTGCTGAGCACTGTAATACTAATGTTAAGATCCCTAATGTCTAAGCTCAGTAAACATAAGGTCTTTCTGAGAAGGGACATGTAGGGTATGTTCTGTGATGCAGGATAAACCCTTGGAGTTGAGGGAGACCTTAGGTTCCTTAGGTCGAAGTGTTATGGAAGTCTTCTCAGCCTAAAGTACCAGTAAATTCTGAAAGATGAGTAGGTCATTCAGGTTGGCAGATAGGGAAGAGATGGTAGAATCATTGAATGAAAGAGGAAATCATGAGATCAGAGAGAAAGGAGACAGGGAAGAGAGGATAGGTAATATAATACAAAGCCATGAATTCTTTCGAGAGCGAACCACGGATTACTATGACTGGACTTTTGAGTGATTGGAAGTGAATGGCAGCTGTGAAGTTAATATGGTACTTGGGCTTGTGAGAATTGATGGAAAACTTAATTTCCTATGGTTCAATGAGAAACAGGAAGCTATTGGAACTATTCATCAGGATGTACTTAAACCATATATTTTAAAAATAAATGCCACTCACAACATATAAGGCAGATTTTTTGGTTTTATCTGGCAGATCCCAAAATGTACTTGATAAAGAATTGAGAAGATCTTTAGACATCATTAGCTTTGCTAAGATTTTTCCTTGTCTTTTTGCTTGTGTTTGTTTCTTTCCCACTATTTTTATTTGTTTTCTTCTATTAAGTAATTACTTTAGTGGCTATTTTGCCAGATTTTGTAAACCATCATAAAACAGTATTTAAAGTCAGACCCACAGTTTACCTTAAGGAGTCTTTTAGCTCTCAACCAAGAAAACTTTTTGAAGATCTAACAAAACTTTCTGGGTATTTACAAAGTCAAATTGTTGTAGGTGACTTGTATGTTCTCAGATAGTTTCTTATCAATTTATGTCTATTTTCCATCAGAAAATCATATCCTCTTGATAATGATCAGCTAAGGTGAAACTTCACTATTTTTTTTTTAAGATATCTTGCCCACTAAGGCCTTGACTGTGTTCTTTGCCTAGTTCAGAGTACCTACATGTTGTTTTAGGCCTGCTCCTCATTAACAAAGTGTTCTTGGATAAAGTGGTTACTCTGAAATAGAATGCAATGTAATGAATCTGTCATTTCTTGGCTGGATGTTTTAATGTCTTTGATGGTATTGAGAAACTCCCGCAAAGCCTAAGTTTCCTTTTCCTTACAATCGTGACATTTCTCTTGAAATCTTTCTGAAGTCTTAACTGCAATTTAAAGCAATTTTTTTTTCTTATTAGCTCTCTTTGTACCTAAAGAATTTCACACAAAAATCAGCATGTACTTTTCTGTTGAAATCAGTAAATTCAGCTCCTTATTTTGTCAATAGGCTGCAAGTTTATCCATTATGTCACCTGTGTATCTGATGAGAAGTTGACATAGAGCCAGTTGTAGCTTATTTGTTATTTAATCGTTGAAGAGAAAAGCTATGCATAAAAGTGAGTACAGGAATATGAGTATTTTTGTTTGAATCATTATCAGGCTGTTGGCATGCATGGACAGTATTGAAAACTTCTATATTAAAGTGAAAAATACAGTATTTTAAACATGAAACTAAAAACTTAAAAAAAGAAAATGTAAGAAAAGAATATTTCTATAGGCAATTTTCCTTCTAACTGTAATTCACTAAGCATATATTATGTGAATGCCTACTGTGTGACACTAGTCACTATTTGAGATGTAAGAACTACTGCAGATAAAATAGTCATAAATTCTTGCTATTTTGGAACTTCTATGCAGTCATACAGGTTTATATTTTTCTTTTATACATATCAAATATATATGAAGAGGCTAAACCCCAAATCCAGCATTACATTTCTACTAATTTGTTATAGCACTGTTTTTCTTACAAATGCTATCCTTTTTATGGTGTTTAATACAGTGGAGCACTACCCTACTGTAAAGATAAACTGAAGGCATTTGTAGGAAAATGGATGCACTTTGAGACCATAATGCTGAGTGAAATAATCAGACACAGAGGTCTAACTATTGCATGGTTTGTTTTGTATGAGAAATCCAAATTACAAGTAAAGAGGAGAATAAAGAGATACATAATAGGAAGTAGGGAGCTAGAGCTCTCTCAGATGGGAAGGAGATCAAGAAATGGAGGGAGGGGAGAGAAAGGGAAAGAAAAGGAGATAAAAGGAATTAATTTATCCAAGAACATGTTGTTATTTAGGGGCAGGCCCAAGACAACATGCTAGGTAATGCAAGCTAGTTAGATGCAGAAACACAGTCAAGGCAGTAGTGGAAAAAATAGCTTAAAAACATAGTAAAATTTCACTTTAACTGATCATCACCAAGAGGATATGGTAATTACGTACATGTGCCAGCTCACAGAGGCAATGTAAACATTATGTACTACACAATATATTAATAAGAATAAAATTTAAAAAGGGATAAAAATGAAAATTATTTTAAAAATAAAGTAGTTATGATATTTTCAAGATTAGGCATAGAATCCTTATTCAGTTGTGTGTTTTCATTGAACTTTATCCAATTATATTGAATTCATTTTTAAAATTTTCATTAATGTGAATTCAGACACAATTCTAGCAGTTGCTGCAGCCCACACTCAAGCCCTTCTGATCAGAGTGGAGAGAGTTGTGGGGGGCCAACTCCCTCCTCCAGGGAGAAGGACGCCTCAGTTTCCAGACACCCTGGAGATGCTGAGAGCTACTCTGGGGACCCCGTGTCCATTCTACACTATATAATTTTCCTCAGCCTTCCTGCACTTGGAACATTTCTTGTTAGCCTTTAACTCTCTGCTCCAGGATTGTTTGAGAAATTGATGAGTTGGGTGTATTGTAAACCATCCCTCTCAGTAATATTTCTAGGAAAAATAATAGTTATATAATGCCCTATGTCAATCAAATAATTAGTATATATATATATATATATATACTATATATATTCTCAGATAGTTTCTTTATATATATATATATATATATATATATATATATATATATATATATTCAGCTCTTAATTGATGCCAGTGTGTCGAATTAATTTAAGATCTTTTTGTTTTCTTTTTTCTTTTTTGAGACAGGGTCTTTCTATGCAGTTCTGGCTGGGCTTAAGCTCACTTTGCAGCCCTGGATGGTCTCCAGTTTGCAATAATCCTCATGCTTCAGCCTCCCAAGTGCTAGGATTACAGGCAGGCACCACTACGCCTAGCTAATTTCAGATCATTTTTAAAGGCTCTTTTTCTAAACAAAGTAAAGCAAGATTCCTGACAAGCTTTGCGTATGAATATGAGGGAGGGGTTTTCACAGGAAGATTAGATACCCTTAATACACAGAAGTAAAATAAAAAAATTAGGTGTGCATGCTTTGGATTATTTTTATTTCTGAAATTATAATTTTCAGGTCTGTTATGAAGCTACTTTCTTTTAAACTGAGTATGAATTTTCTTATGGAAATAAGAATTTTAGATATAATTCCATAAATATTTTTGAATATTTATTGTATGCACTAGCTAGTCTGAAATCCAAAAGAGATATTAAGAAAAATAAGACCCATTCTCAAACTTCATGAGAAAGGAACACTGTAAGAAGAAATATAAAGCAAATCTTTAATTTGAAGAAGAAAATGTGTGTACTGCTTTAAAGTATTTGTCTTAAAAACTCACTGTCAGAAAACATAAGCTTCCACGACAGCTTTAGTGACTGTTATTTGTACTGTGTAACCCTCATGCAGGAATATACCTGAAATTTGAACTGGTTTATGTTGGTGAGATTACGTTTGCTAACTCAGTCATATTTTCCTTACAGTCCCTTGTTTATATTGCATGCAGACTTACGAAAGGGTTGAGTGACACCATTCTCACTTGGTGTATCAGATCATACTCATCATACGACAAAGCTCCCAGGTCACTTCTCCCCACCCCACCTCAAATTAGACCACAGGCCTCTGTGACTTTTTTTAAACCTCTTTAGGAGTCTAATATAGGGTCCCCTGTATACCCCTTAGAACCCTAGTGGGAGAAAGAACAAAGTGAAACTAATCCCACCTCAGGATGGGATGCACTGGCTATTAGTAACTCAATTTCTTTACATAAATGACTTACATCTTCTCCTGTCTTCCTAGGTTTATATCATAAATAATAAATTTTGGGTATATTTTGCTAGTTTTATTTACTGTTAATTATAATACAAATGTAGTAAAATTATATAGAACTAAATACACATGTGCTAGCCAGGAGTGGTGGTGCACACCTGTAACCCAGAGCTCAAGAGGCTGGAGCAGGGGGATCTCCCTGAGTTCCAGGCCAGTCTGAGCTAAATAAGTGAGCTCAAGATCAGCCTGCACTACAGAGTGAGGCCCTGTCTCAAACAAAACAAAACAAAACAAAACAAAACATGTTCACAGCTACACATACACGAATAAGTACAAAAGTATGGAGATATGATTAAGATAGATTGTCAATATTCTGGTTGTGATACTGTGCCTGAATTTTGAGAGAGGTTTATGAAGTTAATAAGGAGTGCAACTGAATCTCTCTGCCTTTTTCATGCAATTGCATAGAGCTCTACAATTAACTCAAAAAAAAATTTTAGAGAGATGTGTGCTTGCTATGCAAATGCAGCTTCTGAAAAGTCTCCTAAGAAGTTCCATCAACCGCCCGTGTGCCTGACCTTTCCTGTGCTGACATTCCAGAAGTGCTTCTGGCCCAGCTCTACACACTGTCCTCCTGCTCCCAAAGTGAGGCAAAAGATGGTTTAAGAGGAAAAAATCTGATTAGCTTTGATAAAGGGGTCTGAGACTAGAAAGTAAAAGAATAGCTAGGCCACTGAATTCATTATTAGAATTGGAGATATTCAGGACAGTTCTGTTCCTTGTAATGTTCTCCATCAACCTGCAGGGTAAGTAACACCAAATTTTAACATTTGAGATGATTTCATAAAATTGGGAGCACATACTTCTCTCTTTGCTCAATTTAATGGTCAGTTTTCTAGCTTATAAGCTACATTTAAATATCATTTTCATTACTCATAAAAGATTTCACAATAGATATATATCCCTGAATGTAATCATAATATTGCACACTGTAGATAAACATTAATTAATACCAATATAACAATGTCTCTTCTCTCAAAAACTTGGAATCCCCAGTAGAAAGATCACTGTTCATACTGCTGTGACAAATGTTTTTTCTTCAGGTCAGTGTATTATAGGGCACCATATACTACTGAGATTATATTGTATATACTGTTTGTACTCATCATCATCTGTCTGTCTGTCTGTACCAGCAGTGATATACTATTACATGGCTACATTACAGATGAATTTTATTCAAGTTCCAACTATCAATTATGCCAATGGATATAATATTCTGAATATTGTCACTTATTGATATTTTTGCATAATATTCTTCTTGGTCACATAATGAAAAACTGATTAATAATATTCTTCAGCCAAACGTTTAGTTTAGAAAAGAAAAAACTTGAATTCCATTCATCATGTAATCTTGAGAACTGAAATGCGTTTGCCGCTGGGTATTAACAGTAAGGCAAAATCAGTCATAAAGGTTTATTTAGAAGTTCTTATTTGTACTAATTATCTCTTTATAGATAAACTTTCAGGTATGTGTATACAGCTCACAGTTATCTATTATAGTAGAAGGGGCTTATTTTATATTCATACAATCACAGCATTTTATTTTGGTTCCAAATCTCTTATGCTGGTTACAAGGAGATAAATGAACACATTCTAATTGCATTACTGGTTTCTCTACTCTTCTCAGAGTTGTCCTTCAGCCAGCATTGCTTATTCATTGATTTCTCTGTGAAGCATCTCTCTGAGCGTGTTCTTGAAGTAAAAAGTGCCGTTATTAGAAGATGTAATGATGGTTTAGAATATTCACAACCAGTAGACAGTGGTCTGTCACTTGCTAGGTTGCAAATACAGGATGCAAGTTTGGGGTGAGAGTAAGACTGCTAGCAAGAGGACATGCTATTAAAGGCCAAAAGGATTAACAACAGTGTAAATTGTACCACAGAGGTACAGTGTGTGGATTTTATTTTCCTTGCTTTGAGTCCAAGTATGTTACAAAGAAAACTCCGGAAGTAAGTAAGTAATCCATAAGATTAAATTACACAGGTCTTGGAGTAACACGATGACATCTTGTGCTACTCACTAGGGCATGGGCCATCTTTCTGTTCAGTGTGTTCATCTGTATTTACTACCTGCTTAGTAGTCAATCAATAACCCTCTCAATTTTTAGATCAGCTTCTTGTGTTCATGTAGTTCTTGCTTTACTTTATAATGACCCCAAAACACAAGAGTAGCAATGCTGGTAATTAAAGTATGCAAAAGAAACCCATAAAGTTTTTCTTGTAATAGAACGTCACATCATCGTAGGAAGATGATAGATGAGTACAGTACATTACGATATTTTGAGGGAAAGCTGTATTCACATAACTTTTATTATGGCATATCACTATAATTGCTCCATTTTACTGTGACTTATTTTTGTTAATCTGCCATAGAGCTTAATGCATAAGTGAAACTATTGTGAGTATATATAGGACAAAATATAATATGTACATTTTTATACCACTTGTGGCTACAAGTATACATGAGTAGTCTAGAAACACAGTACTAAAAACTTAGCTATTGTCAGCTTTATAACATAAACTCTATTTGTTTCTATACTTCTTTAGAAAATACTGCTTGGGACCCCCTTCTGTCTCTCTTCAGACAGAAGTTGTCTCTCAATAAATATATTCTACTCTAAAAAAAAGTGTTATAAAAAGATGTACACGAAAAATGATAATTTTGTTAATTTAATCATGTTCAATGCACTTGTTACTCTTATTACTAATAAAAAATTATTTTCTCTTTTACATTTGTTAAAGATGAATATCATCTTCCTAAACTGGCTGTAACCAGGTCTGTGGGTTAGGACCATACCTTTATAAATCTGTGCCATCATTGGTACTATTTGATGCAATTTAATTTTGGGTTATGTGAAGTCGTGTTTTACTTAAAAAAAAAAAAGATTGCTGACAAAACGAGTCTTTTGCTAAAGGAAAGCACAACTATTAGTACATTGGACTTATTTTATTGAACATATTCTACAGTCCAGGCACAGTTCATCAGGGCAAGATGGGAAAATGGTTGGCAAAACAGATGTGGGCCTCTACCTTCATGGAATATTCTGGGTGGGGCTGGGGATTTGGCTCAGTGACATAAGCGCCTGTCTTGCAAGCACATGGTCATGAGTTCAATCCCCGGTACCAATAAAAAAAAAAAAAAGAATATTCTGGATAATCTAAAGTTCAGGCAATAGGGGAAAGCCTAACAGTTATTTGTCCATTTTATGAACTGATAGTTTTCCAGAAGTTACTTCATTCTTTCATTTATAAAATTGAAAAATGTAAAGACATGAAAATGCTGTGGTACTTGCAACTGTAACCACACTGAGCCATCATTAGCTTGGCAAGTACAAGGTTGTGAGTTCGATTCCTGGTACCAAAAGATAAAATAAAATAAAATAAAATAAAGAGCAGGCAGGGCTAGGGCAGAGGAGGTGGATGCCTGCACAGTGCTTCTGCTTCTTGGAAGTACCTCCAAGTGATTCCCATATTTCTTGTCCAGGACCCACTGCTGGTCCATATGGTACCTCAGCCAGCACCAGGGCTCATTCTGGGAACTAGGTTTCAGGGCTGATTGGTCAGATGCACACAGACTCCATTCAATCTATGCTGCACTTAGATAAGGCACAACTACTGAGCATAGGCCAAAATCCTGTTTATTGTTGTTACACTTAAAGTAAAAGTTTAGGAAATATTATCAATGGAAACACTGATGGAGTTGTGGAATAATTCATCTGGTACTATTCTCTATTGGAAACCGTGCATTAGATTTTTCACAGTGAGTGTGGTGGAAGTTAATATTTGAGTTTCTCTCCTGGGTAGGTATTATGAGACCTTAGAGAGCTGGCGTGAGGTGATGTTACAGTTTGATACTTCCTTTATGTATGCATCTAACCTCTTCTGTTTGAAGTTAATTTGATTTTGCCTGCATAGAAAAGGAGCCTTGGGAGATGATTTTTTATTAGAGATATGCTGAACTATTCAGTTTCCAAACTTGCAAACTGGAGAAAATTGAAAAGTCCTTGAAGACTGAAGCTTTTGGTGCATATCCAAATTTCACTTCAGATCATTTTTCTTGACAAAAACCAATATCTCAAGCAGTATGAAGGGCATCTTTTTACAATTATCTGAAAATTTAAGTGACTGTAAGATGCCCACAAATTTATTCTATTTCTATTGGTTAAAAATACCTTGGACTGTGATAATTTCCAGCCATTTTTAAGTGCACAGTATCTCTAATGTCATTTTTTGAGGTACTGGCAATTATCGCACTACTTTCTCAATGAGCTTCTTCCCTGGCCTTGTATATTTTTGTATTTTGTGACAGGATCTAACCAAGTCACTGAGTTACCTAGGCTGGGCTTGAATTTTCAGTCTTCCTGCCTCAGCCTTCAAGAGTGCCAGGCTCTAACGTCATTTTTGCTGTACAATTACTGAAATGCTAGAAGTATGAGAGAAACATTATATAAAATAAACACAAATTTGCTTTCAGGAGATTAAGGTGTTCTAAGACCCAGTGCTTTGCACATATCCTGTGAAAAAACTGTTGGAGGCTTTGTTCATATATGCTAAAAGTACAAATAGCAAAAGATACTTCAGTAAGATATGCATTGTCTTTTTCAGTATACAAGGCCATATCTATAAATACAATTCATCTCAGTAGGTTACAACAGAAATAATCAAGTTTATAGTGGACTCTTGTCAGAAAGTCTCTGATGAGTTATGCATTCCTCGAAGTTGTAAAGTCCTGAGAGCAATTTTTTCTATTGGGCCATTCATACCGTATTCTGTGCAAGTCAGGGAAATGCCATTTGCTGGTAGATTCACCACAGCATTCTATGTTGTCTTCTTACTGTCAGAAAACACTGGAGGCCTTTATAAGGGAAGTTAACTCTTATGCTTGGTCCGTGGCTTAATGAACAGCCATTTTTCATTTTTCGTGTGTGCACAGCTGCAAAGTATGGTTGAGAAATGCTCCCGTGATTTCAAAAGTAGCATTTACAGAGATGTGCCCCCACTTTATTTTTCTTTGTAGTTTATAAATTTCCTTAGTCCACAGGGAAGTGCAATAGGTAATGGTTGAAAACTGAGAACTGGAGAGTCACTGGGCTGATATCTCCCAGGATCTAGCTCTGTGCCTGTGCTGTGATTGGATGAAGCCACTTCAACTTTCTGACTCACAGTTTATTTTATCTGCGAGGTTGGGCCAAGAATATTACCTAGCACAGGGATCTATTGGGGTAAAAAATAAATGGCTGAGACTGACTTCAGATTTCTTTGTAAAATCCCTGGTACAAATAAAATATCCAGCCAGTGGCACCTATTGTTACTGCACAAGAGGGGGCCTAGATTGTGAAAGACACTTCAATTCTCCATCAGACGCTTTAATTTGTTCAGTCAGTGCCTAACCAGAGTTGCTTCATTAGTATTTATTACTTGCTTGTATTATGAATAAAAAACATGATCATGTTTAATTCTAAGATATCTTGACTTCCCTGTTACTATAAGTATTCACCTTATACTTTATGAGATGTCTTATTTCTCTTTGAAACCACTGTAAAAGTTTAATACTACCATATAGGCCTGGGAAAGAAAAACGTCCCATCCAAAGCCTGCTGAATCCAGAGACAGATAATAATTAATGTGCTTCACTTTAGGTTTTTGGCATCATTCTTCTGTCGGTCTTGCCGCATTTGTTACAACCAGCTGTGTGTTCACAACATCCTCCTTCATGCTGAGAGCACTTCAGAGCCCAGAGTAACATCTTTGTATTATTACATGTTACTTAGCTGGTCCAGCTGCTGACACAAAGTCCACAGGTGACATTGTCTTACTAACCATCCTCATACCTGATAAATTTTAGAGAGGAATATAATAATAAATTTCACATTCACTAGAAAATACATTTGCATGTTTTGCAGTTCTACCTCAATTAATACAAAGCCAGAAATCCTTACAATACTGAAAGGAAAATAAGGCGATTTTTTTCCTGACTTAAAAATGAGAAAATTTAGAGAATATTTTTTAAAATCTGCGCAATAAATGGCAGAGCTAAAACCAAAGTTGAAATTTCTCAACATCTTGATATTCATTTCATACCCAATTGATTCTGTCTACTGATAAAATTAATAATCTTGAAGGTAACTATTGGATAAGGAAAAGTTCTGTCTGTCTCTTTTTCCCCTCTTTACTTTCTCTTAGTTGTCTCTCTTTTCTCTTTCTGTCACTGTCTCTCTCTTTCTCTTTCTTTCTGTCTGTCTCTCTCTCTCTTCCTCTTTCTCTTTTGCTCTCTCTTTTCACAGACTTCATTCCCTCAGAGGTGGGTAGGATCTAATCAGTTGTTCAAATTCATTTGCTGTGATTTAGTGTTATTATCGTAATGGGGTGTTTACTACTTAGATGGTTTTGGGAAAATCAAGCTTTCTGGGATTTGATTGCTATATCTGAAAATGGGCATACAAAAATCGTATACAGCATGATCATTATAATAACTAGAAATAATAGCTACCCGGCATACTGAGAGCTACATATCAAGAATAACCAATGTTAATAATGTTTAGTATTATCAGTAATTTTGAAATTAATAAAATCACCTTCATCAGAAATGGGCTAAATAAGTCTTTGTTTATGAAATGACACACTAAACAGGACCTATAGTTTGTAGAAGCAAGAAGAGTTTTATCAGAGCACACACACAAAGAAACTCTTACATTAAAAAAATAAATCGAGCAGTATAATTACAGCTTTTTAGCCAGGGTGCATTGTAAAGTATTCTATCAGCCCGAATTGACATAACATGATATTTGTGACCTGTTTAGTGTTGACACATGCTTTAAATATGAAACGGCATGGCAGATTGCTTGAGCAGTTAGAGTGTAGGAATGTGCCCTTCAGGATTGAGGACTCAGGGCCTCTTCTAGTTTCTTGAATTTCCTACCATTTTTTCTGCCTGGAGTTCTCAGGGCCTTCTCTACCCCTGCTGGTCTTTGAGGCTTCTTTCTGCCTTCATCACCCCTATCTGCACCCCTTGGTGCATGCACAGAGCACTTTGAGAAAAACCAGGGCATGGCGGAGAGACTTTCAGATTCCCAGGTGACTGTGACAGTGACACTGGTATTTTGTGAATTCTCTGGTCCTGGCTGGTTTCACTTTATTAAAACTTCTCCAATGGGAAGAAAGACCCTCCCACTACCTTCCTTTTATTTTCTTCTCTTTCTAAGCTCTTTTCCTAAGTGTTTGGGTGACTTGCTCTTAATATATAGCAGAGACGTCCCTCAAGTTATTGAAGTGCTGCTATGTGATAGCCTCCGGGGTTCACGGCACTTCCTACTTGATGTTGAAATTTCAAAGTGCACATGTGTTATCAGATGTTTACTTTTCTTCTCAAATATTGTGGCTTATACAAACAAACACTATAAATTCATATTGTTTATCTATTTTTTGGATTTAAAAAATAATTTCAGATGCAAAACCAAGCAGCTCTACACATATCTTACATGTCTTTAGCCATAGATAAATCCAGGAACGAGAAAAAAGATACCGCTTTACACAAAAGTTCACTGGAATAATTAGGATTAGGAAAGATAAAGATACCTAGGGGTGACCCTGATGAATTTGATCCCCATTGTATCTAAGAATATAGAAGCCACTTGTTTCTTGGTCTTCTCAAGACTCAGAGGACTTAGTACAGTTCTTCAAATTCCTGAGTCACTGTTCATCTTTCTGTGTGCCAACTTCCTGTTCTGAATAGCCCTGTATGTTTTACCTTTTAAGTCAATTAACATCTATTCCTTTAAACATCACAATGGTCAACATTTTCTCTTATACCACCTAACTAGAATTTTCTTTAGAGGCTTCTTAATGTTGACTGATTCTTTCAGAATCAGAATCTTGGGCTTACTGTTAAATCCATGACAGATGAACACTTATTTTTTGCTCTAGTAGACATTCTGGTGTGGGCTGTAAACTCAAGACAGGATTATCAACAAGAGTCTTTACCAAATGATTTCTTGTAACTTGGTCAAGAACAGACGGACGCTGTAATTAATCACTGACTCTCCAAGCCACTTTTTCTAGTAGATTTACCGCTACCTGGAGCAGGGTATAGTAGTGCTTTCTATAATTCAGCTACAGAGCAAAGCAAAGGCTTCTACACAGCACTGTCCTTGGGGTTGTTTCATAACAATCTAGGCTTGAAAACACCCCCCAAATCCACAACAAACAAACCTTTTCCTGAATGGTGTATTAGCATAAGAAGGGAGGAGAAGTTTATTGGATTTACCACAAATATAACAAATGAATTCTAAATGGGATTATGAATATCAGTTAATAAGATGTGATTAACAAATTTGACCTACTTGCTAGTGCTGTGGAAACACCCACCATTTTGGGGGGATAAGAGCCTTTTATATTTTACTCCTGAATTTCTTGGCCCTTGATTCTTTCTCTCAGTGTTTTGCTGCCAGCTCATCTCTTAACTCTTTGTTGCTCTCTGGAAAAGTATATTTCCAAAAACTAAGCTTGTTCTCTATCTCTTAGTCCTGATACATTCCTGATTTGACACTATCTTATCGGCGCTCTCACAATATAAATAGCAAACATTCTACTTTACACCATTAGATACTGTTTAAAATTTATTTGCTCTTTAATTTAGTCATAAATCAGATAGTCAGAAATCCAGATGTGCATCATGGCACGATTTATTAGCCACTTACATGAGAAGATCAGTTTATTAGACAAGATCTTAAGACTTTGTTCTGAATCCTTTGTTCTTTTGTTCATAACCCACCGCAAGACTTTAGTTTATTATATACTTGTAACGCTAAGTATCATGAAGAACTAAAATGTATATATTATATTCCATTTTTATCACACTGGCTGATTGATGCAGGAATACTACCTCTGCACTCCAGTTAGATTATCTACCTGCAGTGATAGAGGCTGAGGTTGGATTCTGTTGACCTTCCAGGGCTGTGAGTTATTGAACTGACTTTTATTTGTTCATCAAAATTTTATTTAAAAAAAACACTTGGATAGTTAAGTACAGTTTTTACATTGGCTTTGTAGACTGATTGGTGGATATTACAGATACACTGCAATTCTTATACCGGTATGATTGACTCAGAAGTAATTTCAATATCCAGGCACTGAATATGGTGACCCTGAATATGGTCATGTGTGGGGGGTGCATGTGTGTCATGAGTTTTGAGTTATTCCTGTAAAACTTCATGCCAGGGTCTTTATTCTTGGAAACAGTTTTTGAATATTAATTGCATTGTGGAACTGATCGAGCAAAGGATAAGGTTAGGTTACTTGATTTTTGAGAGACTTGGCTTGCTTCTAGTATGTGATAAGAACAAAGTACTTACCTACATTTCAGATTTGATATTTCTACTTGATGAGTATGGAAGCTCAGTTTCCTCATCTGTAAAATGGGGACTTTAATTTTGTCAGTGTTTCAGATGCACGACTCCCAGCTGTGTATGCTAACGAGTGTGTTACTGAGAATTGTGCAGCAGAGAGCCTGTTTTACATCAGGAAATTGTCGTAAGAATTAAATGAGTAAAGTGTTTAAAGCACAGTTTGACTAAATACTCTGTTTGCTGTTGTTGACCTTTATTAATGACTAGAACACACACCTTAAATGTTACTGGTGCATTCTGATTCTGGGTTTGTTATTAATGATGGTATCTCCCCAAAACTATTTCTACTTATTGGTACATGTGTTAATAAATACATTTTCATCAGATTAATCAGTTTCTTCTTTAATCCTGGAAAAATGTTATATCATAATGCTATGTCAGACCATTATAAAGCTTGAAAAAAAAGGAAAAATAGTAATACTTATTGTATTTTTATTAAAAGTATTAATATTATAGTCCTCATAGACTTTTTGTTGTTTTTAAATAACTCATTGAACATTTTTTTTTTCTTCTTTGTCTCTTTGAGACAGGGTTTCACTATGCAGTTCAAGCTGGCCTTGAAATCACTTTGTAGCCCAGACTGGCCTTAAACTCACAGTAATCTTCTTGCCTTAGATTCCCAAGTGCTGCGATTACAAGCATGTGCCACTAGGCCTGGGCAGAAATATTGTTCATTTTGATTATCAAAGTTTCAGCATCTTCCTTTATATTTTGTACCAAGAATAAATATCTTGCTCACCTCATCTCTATCCTGGACCTGCAGTATTGGATTTCATCAATAATAATGAAAAACAAAATGTCTTCAATCTCCATGCAAGTGGCATATAGCTCTAGTCTCTAAAGGAAAGAGTTGTAGCCATGTCTAACTAAAGAGCCCTACAAACTGACTGTTAGAGTATCACTCGTACTAGTGCTAAAGCTCATTTATTATTTTCGATTAATAAGTTAACATAGAAATCTTAGTTTAAGGAACTTTCAAAATTCAAAACAAGTTCTGTAGTCCCTTGAAAACATGGTCTGGTGATTTTGTTCTGAGAATGAAGACAAAATGAGTGTGGCACAGAATCAGAGTGTTACGGGATGGCCACGGGATGACCATAGAAGCTGCAGACATCCCCAAATCAAGGGAAAGGAGAACAGGATAAAACTTAAAGGCTTTTTTTTTTTTTTGTCCCAGTAGTTTCAGGAGAAACACACCTGTGCCACTTGGGGGAGAAAGACAAAAGAGTTATAGTGTCCCTTTACCTGCACATAGTAAGCACTTGATAATGGAGTTGAGAATGTGTTCCCTTGACCACTACTAAGTAAATATCAGCTCATCCCATATCCTACAGAGTGGTTGGGAATGCATACTAAAACTGTGTCTGTGAATTTGCAACCAGGTTAAATATTAAGCTTCATCCATCTTGGTCATCTATCAGCTGTGTAACTTATATATTTAAATTTTCTGAGCTTTAGTATGGGAGTCGGGTACATAGAAAGTGCCTGATGATTGGTGCTTGGTGCTATAATGGTTCACATTAGTATGATGTCAGGCAACATGACCCAGGGAGGTAGGAGCATGGTGCGTGTGGTGAGCAACCCTACAAACTGCTTGCTGAGGATTTGTTCAACAAGAGCCGGAAAAAGTGAGCCAAACGGCCAGGACTGCCCTGGAGAACACCTGTCTGTGTATTCCGTTGCCTACCAGGAGACCAGCACAGCTATGGGTCAGCATCTCTGGGCTGATGAACATAGCTATGTCCACTTCTGAATAGAACAGGAAAATGGCACCAAATAGATAAGGACCTGATGGGACAGCCAGGAATGCAGAGAGCACAGGAACCCAGAGAGTGAACAGCAAACCAGTAGCAAAAGAAGCTGCTCTTAAAAGAGGAGGAAGAAACAGCAGAGCTGACTTAGGAAGCTGCTCTTCCAGAGAGGAAGGGGTTGGGCCACGGGCTGGTCCAGTGCATTGATGCCAGTTCTACAGGGAGAAGACATGGGCATTTTAGAGTGCTGTTAGATACTTATATTCTCATCTTTATTTTCCCAAACTAGTATTTAATTTTAAAAAACTTCTGCACATTTTTTCTGTTGCATAATAAAAATCATAATCTTCAAAAGGACTTAGGACTTTTTAGTGTCCAGAGAACCCATCAAGTTTCTCTGTTCCCAAGGCCACAGAGAAAATTCACTTTGTGACCAGTATTTACACCGTCTAGTTATCTGATCCAACCATTGGAAAAATGTAGATATCTGCATTATTCATCTATTATACTGAGTAACAATATTGCTGTCTAAAAAATACTCATTTATTGACCAGTTCTTAATTGAAATTAAATAGAATGATGCCTTAAAATAACTTACAAGTATCCAAAAGTTAGACACATGTGAGAAGCTACATAAGAGTATTTTATTCTTTGAAGCAACCAAGATTTTCAAGCAATCAAGAAAATTCTGTTCTCCTCCAAGGCAAGGAGTTCCCCTACCTGCTTCTTTCCTAAAACTATGAAGCTTTTATCCATTTCTATTATTTGGCTACCTGAGCTACCTGAAAGCAGCATTCATTTAATCCTAAGAGCAAAATCAGTTTCCACTGGATTGTGTGAGAATTTGGCTTTTGCATTTTTTCTTTGGTGAATTTTCCTCGGCAAAAGCTCTTCTCCTGCCTGGAAGCTTATTGAACTTCCGTAGAGCCAATATGTTTCTCAGTCCTCCAATTTAGATGCTGCCAAGAATTTCCTAACATGTGCCATGAGAAATTCAGCTGCACATAAAGCCCCATTCATTAAATAAACAGTTAACTAAGCAACCCTTGGCAAAAGGCATAACCCGTCTGACATCTAAAGCACTTGGGACCTTCCAAAGAAAGTAATTAAAGAATACATTAAGAAGAAATACCCCAGTACTTAGCTGTTGTAATTGAAAAATAACAGTTCCCAATCTGCCATCTCTATACTTTTTAGGGTTTTTGAAGTTAAAAATGAATAACAGTTATATATGCTCAATTTTTCAACAAACCCAGAACAGGCCCAATACTATAAGCTAACTAAAACATCTATTTGTATGATTCTGTATTTCTCTCAACTTATTGTAATTACGGAGGCTACCTCATGTTATCATTTAGAATCCACTGATAAATTTTATATGATCAACATAAATATTATTGATGAAGCCTTTCAAAATGTAGAGTTCATAACATACAAAATACAGAGTTTTAAATTTGGGAAGTATTCATATAAGCATGAACATTTGAGGGTGATTAATTATGGGATGTTTCTTTGCTTTTCCAAAATGTAGTTATTTATTTATGTAAATAATTAGCACTCTACACTTACATTTAAAATCTTAACATTTAAGACCTTAGGCATTTAGAATCATAATTGAGTACTTTTTACTCAATATCAAGAAGTTAGTAATATATATGCCTAATACTGCAGAGCAAAGTGCAGTATTAGTATCTCCTTTGATAAAGAGGGAAACTACTTCAGAGGGAATAAAGAACTTGCTCAAGGCAGTACAAGAAGTTAAGTAGCAGTGCAGTTATGCTGACAGAGGACTCTTTTAATATAGATATAAATATAAATATGGCATTGTATTTATCAAATCATATTTCAATCACAGAGCAGGCTTGCATCCAGCCTCTCAGTAACACCTTTCCTTGCACAATCTTTTCACTGTAGTTGCTCAAACCAGCAGAGTTGGCTGCCTTAAGAGTCAGCTTCTCCTATTTCTTTGTGGCTCCAGGATGAAGCTGTGGTTGAGTGGTACAGGCGAGAGAGGGAAGGGGATTCCTACGGTCTGGGTAATCCAGAGATTGGGTGATCTGCTTCTGAGGCGTCAGGTTACGAAGGGTTAAGAGATTCCTATTGTTTTTAATGGTGATAAATTTTGTGAAAACAATCCCAGAGAAGAAGACCAACAGATTAAACTACTGTTTCAGGCCCTGGTGACAGACATTTGGATCCAGTCTTACTCACTCTTCACTGATTCTGAACTGACCTTTGCCTTGCTCTGTGACCTTGGCCAGTGATCTTACCTCCTGAAGAGAACTGTGATTCAAGCAAAGACATTCGCTACGCCCACCAGATACTTTCAGTGTACCAGTCTATCCCTGGTATTTTACAGAAAGAGACTGCCAGGGTTTGTGTATTTTGGAATGGAATTTACATGCTTACAATTACATTGGCTATTTTTGCCAGACTTGACTTCTCTCCGTAGTTATGTTTGTTCTTGGCTAATAAAGTATTTTTCAAGCATTAAACCATACTCTGATAAATTAAAATCAAAATTATATTACTTCTAGATAATAATTTTCCCTAAGTATAGCTAGAATAGAGTTGTAAGAAAGCTATAGCTTCCTTTTTCTATTCAGAAGTCACTTTAAATGAATTTGAATCTATAATTTTTTATATTAGAAGGCTATTATCAGAATGACTTCAAGAGTTTTACTACATTTTTTTCATATTCATATAGAAAACAAATACGTCTCTCTAAAATAATATGCAAATATTAATAGCAATGGCTTAACATATTAGGACATATCATAAACCTACAAAATGGCACTGAACCTAGATCAAAAAACATCCATGCACCTATACGTAACAGTACTGTGTAAATGTAATTATTTAATAGGAGATAAACCTTACAAACTAATGGAAGAAAGAATTTTTCAAAATTTGTCCAAATTAAAATAAGTGGCCATTGTGAGAATTAGTTTTGAATGTTCACCTTTTACAGAAGACAAAACATATTCAAATATACTAAAAAGTTACGCATACACACAAGTATATGTACTCAAGAAATAAATATTTTACACTAAAGTATTGTGCTTATGAATCTCTCTTAGGGAAAACTTTCTAGGCTTAAAATGATGAACTATTTTCAGATGTTAAAACATTGTCTGCATATCCAAGATAACATGCACTCTCATTTCATATCAACAAGGAAAAGATAGACTCTACAGGAAATTGTAGCTCATAATTTGGTACATATGTATGTATGTACACATTCTAAATACAAATACATAAATTATAGACTTTATATTCAATAATGACTAGCTCCTAATGCAAAATGTAACATTAGGTGGGAGAAGAAATTGCATTCAGTTCACGGGGCTGGGTATACAGCAGAATATTTACTGATTAATGTAGATGTGACCATTCGTGTCACTATTTTGTTATTCTAAGTTCTAAGATACTATTCTTGGTTCATTGAAAGATAAATTCTCTTAAAATAATAATAGTAGCTAAATGTTCCTCATTGAGACTGGCAGAAAATTAAAAAAAGTTTTTGGATAGAGCAGCCAAGCACTGCCCTGGAAATAACTTTAAATCCCCCACTTGTGGTGTAATACATTCCGCAAGATCATCTTCGTAACAGGAAATATTTCAGTTTATTGTTTCTGGTCAACTTTTTCAGTTTCTTACTCAGCATCTTCCGTGGAGGGAAATCACTGCAAGCTATTATTTTCTCCTGCAGAGTTTTCATTGTCTTAATTGAATAACAGCTTATTGTGAAGCTAGAGCAGCTTTAAAGTTGCAGCTGTCTTTAAATAAGTCTGGGTTCTCTCTGCATGCCCTTTCTATTCTGCTCATAGACCTCTCAGACCCCAGTCTGTGACACAGATGGTTCATTGGTCTTTCAACTTGGTTGACCAAAAAAAGAAAAAATTAAAGCACCAGGAGGTCTGCGGTATGTTTCAGGAGTAGAGATTGATGCCAAATTGGTCAGTCCCTTTGATTTTTTTGAAGAAGGAAGATTGATCAAATTTACTGATTGCATCAAAAAAATCTGCTGCTCAAACCCTGCCTTACTGAAATTTGTCCTTCCATTTCTAATAGTCCAAAAATGACATTATAGAATCATAAATAAGAGAAATATAGATGCTACTAGTTACTGGAACTCAAGTTTTGTTTTTGTTTAGTTTTTTGCTGCCACCAAAAGCTTCATTAAATTGAACTGTTAATCCAAAGCCAATTCAGTCTTCTAACCTCAGTGGGTTTTACGAGGTGACACTAATTCTTATCTAAATACCTTCAGGCAGTTTATTGAGTGATGGAATGAAAGATAGAGTAGGAGGGTATTTTATTCCCGCTCTATAAATAGGATATATTTCCTAGGGTTTAATTGGGACTAGAAATTTTTTTTTCTCAACACTATATAAAACTGTTTTTTTTTCCTCTGCAAATTGTAAGTGATTTTTGGTTTTACCTTAAATGTCATGTGGCTTAATTGAGAAATGATGCTTTTGTCATCTGCTTTTATATTTCCTGACTAGTTGCAAAAGTCCTTCCTTCCTTTGAAATGTGCACACCTTGTAAGTGCTAAAATGTGGTTTTTATCCAAGGCATCTGTGATACCAAATAAGTGGGACCATCTGAATGTTTGAACAAAGACTTCTCTAATTTGGGAAAATATCAAATATTATTTTTGCATTTATATTTTGTTACATGTGTGATATTTGTATGTGCATGGTATTTGCTTATCTATCTATGGAGAGATCAACCAGTATAATAATATATGTATATATTTTTTAGACATCAATGACATCTGACTTGAATGTTGTATAAAATCATATTTATATCTGATAACATGTAAAGTCACGTGTTTGTGACTTCATAGAGTTTACCTGTTGTCAGTACATACCAATAACAGACATTTAAGGGAAACCAAACTCATCTATTCTTAGGGGCTATGTTCTCCTAGGATGACTAATCTTGGGCTTTCTTAACCATTTTACCTTAATATATGCAGCACAAGGGCTTATCTAACAGAATCGAGCATTTCAGCTATCCAGTAATTTCAAAAAAATAAATATATTAATAATTTGAGAGTTGAAATTTGTAATATCTTTTATTTCTTGGTATGCTGTTCCTGAGGTCATCCAGAACAAATGCAATTTGTTTTCTTCTTGGACTAATCCTGTGATGTTTACATACAGGTTCTCTTGTATTTTGGTACAATGCACAGCTCCAAGGAGATACATGGAGAGAACATAAATAAAAGAAAATATAAGTTGAGCCATTTGAAAGGAATGTTATCACTGGTTCTTAATAAAATATTAAGTGCATTTAAAACAAACAAAAATGAAAAAAAATTATAGCAACAGTCCAACTCTTCAATATTTTAAACATCTTATGATGTATGTTAAATCCTAGGTGACATGTTTGTTGAAAGTCTGTTTTATCATTCTGCAAACAGAAAAACAGCCCCTCTAACTGATGTGAGGAAGCATTTTAATTGATAAGCACATGATAATTTCTGCTCAATTGTTTTGATTCACTTATAGGTACTTAAATAAGGACAAATGGAAAGAACAATATTATTTTCAATGCATATATATCTTAGAAAGTTGTCCTTTGACTGTGGTGAATAGTTGTTTGTGAAACTACTTAGCAGCTGTATCAAAAACTAAGAGAAATTTCCTCCTGAAACAAAGTTTGAAGTTAACATCATTAGTTATTCAAACAGTACTAAACATGGTCTTGATGGAAGACATTTAATAACTCTGTGGCTCTGCGCATTTATTAAGTATAATAATGTTACCTATTTCCCAGAGAAGTTTACACATTAATGTATAAAAACTCTTCTAACAGGACCTGATAGTAAACAACTGATAAATTTTAACTGAGTGTTAAGATCAGTAATCTTAACTGGGTGGTGGTTGTGATGGTGGTGGCTTTTTTTGTTGTTAGATGAGTAAAAACAAAACTCTGAGGGTTGGTACCATACTATGTCCATCTATTTTCAGGCTTAGGAACTTTAGAGAGAAAGTCCAGAGTGTCCTTCAAGCTGCAGTGTAAATATCAGGATGCGAAAGGAAGCCCCAGTCTGCTAAGTTCCTTTGATCCTGCTGTTCTTAGCTGTGTGCCTTGTTAATTCTTACCCTTAAAACAATTGCAATTATTTGTACAATCCCATTAATTCAACAATAATTAATGGTATTCAATATTATATATTTAATACTTTTCAAAGATAACAGCATTATTTTTCATAAATATATGCTTATATGCTACTAATATTTACTTGAATATTTACTGTGTTCCAAACCCCTCATTCTTAAATTATATTTTCAGTTTAGCTGAAAATATAGTTTATTATTTTCCAAAACCATAGAGTAGTAGATATTGTTACCTCATTTTCCAGAAGAAAACCCTGAGCGTCAGGAGGGTTAGGAACAGCAGGAGGTCACAGGTTTACAAGTGAGTGACATGGAATTCTCTCTGCAATCTGATTTGAGCAGCCGACCCTTAGCCTTAAACTTGTCATTCTTAAGTATGAAACAGAAAACCAAGGCACGTTGAAATGAGTTGTTCATATTCCCTCCAGGATCATCATGACAAAGAGCACATTGCTGTTTGACTTGACATCCGTTGTTGATTTTGTCATTTCACAGATTGTCATGGTGAAGGCGTGGGAACGCTTGATCGGTGCGCTTCCAAGAAGCCCATTAAAATGTCGACGTCGATGCTCATCTTTATTTTAAAAAGTCATTGTCTGAGTAGTCAATATTTTCCCACTAGCATATTTATTTCACATATTTCCTCTCTCTGTGAGAATAATCTTATCTCTCAGCTGCCCGGGCTTTTGTGACATTGGTACTAACGTGAGAGATGGAACCTCTGGCTTGTCCAGAACCTAAAGATGAAGTAAACATTCTCATTTCTACTGGATCAGTGTTTCAGTGTATCTTGAAATAGGGAGCAATATCCTGGCCTCAAAAAACACAGGGACTGGGGATTTAGCTCAGCGGCATAAGCGCCTGCCTTGTAAGCACACGGTCGTGAGTTCGATCTCTGGTACGGGAAAACAAACACACACACACACACACAACCAGAAGAAGTCATAAAGAGAGAAATAATAAGCTGAGCATGGTGGCTCACGCCTGTAATCCCAGCACTCGGGAGGCTGAGGCAGGAGGATCGTTGCGAGTTCAAGACCAGCCTGGGCTACAAAGTGAGTGCAAGGCCAGCCTGAACTACATAGAGAGACCCTATCTCAAAAAGACAGAGAGAGAGAGAGAGAGAGAGAGAGAGAGAGAGAGAGAGAGAATAGTAGTGTGTCATGCATCTTTGCCCCAAATTACATTAAGAGAAATAAAAAGTTGAAGAATTCATAGAGAAGGCATGACTTTTCTTTCTAGATGTCCCTCCCCCACCTTTTTTGTTTGTTTGTTTGTTTGGCATTACAAATAGAGTTTAGGAAACTGAGACATACAGAAATTAGACCATGTGGCTCAGTCAATAGCACTTAAATTAAATTAAGCTTATATAGGGGATGCAGATTTAGCTCAATGGCATAAGCGCCTCCCTTGCAAATGTGCAGTTGTGAGTTCGATCCCCGGTACCAAAGAAACAAAACAGACAAACAAAAAACTAAGCTTATATACACACTGTCAAACTTATGTTCTTTACCTTGTTTGTTTCCCCTGTATTGTCCTATTTTCAGGATTGTCATCAAGGTCAAGAATCACATTCCAGTATCTACTTCAAGTATAAAGCCTAGGAATACAGAAACACAAGCCAGTTGCTCTCTTTTTTTAACTTTGTAAAAAACTTTTAATGTTTATTAATACATTTGCAGCACGCAATGATCACATTATTGTGGGGAGTTGGTGTGTGTTTGTATCACAGCTTGATTCTGTTTACATCTCCTCCTTCCCATTTTGCTCCCTCCATCTCTTGGTCTCCTTCCCACTTGCAAAAGATCTTTCTAATCAGTTTTTTTAAAATCACCTTTGTGCTCCTTCCTTTACCTTTCCTCCATTTCTTGAGCCCCTCCCCATTTGAAAAAGGTCTCCTTACTTCCTTTTATCTATAAGTCACTCTTGATTTTTGCATATTAAAGTTGGATGACTTTTTTAAGTCTTACCAAATGTTGAAAGAAAAAGAAAAGGTCAATGTAAGAATATGTTGAAATTACATGGCAGTTAAAACCAAAACAAATACAATAAAACAAAAACAAAAAAACTGAGAGCATGCTTTATTTCTGCATCCCTTTGATTGTTAGGATATAAATCCATAAAACAGGAAGGTGAAATTGAAAATTTGAGTGCTTTTTTAAAAAAATTACTATCCCAAAAGAAACCTTAATTCTATAAATACAACCAACCTGTATACAGCAATATCACCAATGATACATATGGCTAAAAAATATATACAGATTTGTATAAGAGTGAAACTTAAATTACAGCTTTCTACATTAGTGAAATATGAATAATTGTTAAGAATCACATGATTGCATTCCACACTATTTCAGAATGAAGCAAGAATAGCTTACAGTTCAACTCTGAGAAGACTGGAAATGCTTATAACTACTCACTGTTCTAATTGAACTAGATTCAGGTCATTTTAATATGTCTAACTTTAGAAAAGTGGAGTAATTATGAAATCTGGGTCAAATGGAGTAGTATTTTAAATTGGAGAGCTATAAATCTCTCTATCCAAAATTGTTTTCTATTCTGTAGAGCAGACTTTCAAGGGATACACAGTGATGAGCAAAATTTTGCACTGTTCTCCTCACGTGGGTTTTCTTGGAAAATGATTTCACCTATGAAAAGTTTTAACTCGGGAATTATTTACTCTGAAAATAATTTAAACCCAAGATGAATTGGAACATAAAGTTTCGGAGCACATAGGTCAGCTTGTCACTTATGAAATGGATATGAGCAGACATTTACACATATTCCTAGAGAAATAGAGCAGAAATAGTGGTCAGGTTGTGAGATTGGCCCATAGGATAACATTATGCTATATTTTCACTGTATGTCTGAATTGTTTTTCTTAAAAAAAAATGGCTGTAGTCAGAGACCTAGATTTAAAAGGATGAATGAAGAATTTTATTCACCTCAGTAAATATGTCTTGAGTGTGTACTTCATGTGAGGCACTGATGGGTGCTGGCTATAATGGTCAAATCTCCTTCCTCTGTAACAGACAGATTCTGGTGGAGATTCTTTTGTGTGTGTGTGAGAGAGAGGGGGTTCCATGGGTAACTCAAAGCAATAGGAAAACAGGAATTATATCAACTTTTCTCTATGTCTCCCTGAATCTCCACATTGACAAGACCCTGGATTTGCTCATAAGATTTTTAAATCTCTCACTGATACCCTTGCTTATGGTTGCGTTAGTTCCATAGTCGTCCACTTTGAAGTTGCTTGTGTCAGATTTTCATAAGGCAATATATTTAACCACCTTCTCATGTCAGAAAAATCCAGTTATTAAAGTAGTTCAGTTGCATGGGAGACGTGGACCAACACCTTTTGGGTCAGAAAATATTAATTTTCAATCCATATTTATGTCCAAAGGATCTCTAAATATTAAAATGCAAGATTCCAGAAAAAAAACAGGGAAACTGATGGCAGGGTAGCGTGAAAGCAATGGTGAGAGGTACTAAAACTTGGAAAATCATCCATGAAAAGCATTTTCTCCACTTCTAAAAATCTCCAAAGACAGACCATCCAAAGTGTACTTTCCTGTGGCTTAACATTTCTTTCTGTTTTTGAGACAGTATTCTTAAGATTTAATGTAATTCCCTCTTTGTTATGGCTTAAGTTCATTTTCTCTTCTTCTGTTGTCAATAGATATGTATTAAATCATTGTCATATTTACTCAAAGAATAAAGGATAACCTGCTTGGTATAATAATCCTGCTTTAAGATAAAGGAAAACTGAAATGGCAGGCTCAGCACTGGAAAGTTGTGACTTCCTTATTGGCTGAGAATCAAGTATAAAAATCGACTGTATGTGCAGGCTTCATTTCTTAACATTTTCCTATAATGCATAACTGTAGAATTTAAATATCTGTTAGATAATAATAGTTAGTGATATATATTTTCATGTATTTTTATGTGCTTGACACTTAACCAAATCTCAAAATGTAGTTGGCATTGGATTTATCGCTTTCATGGAGATTTTCTCACGTGTGTCCACTTGCTTTTTTAATCACTACAATCATCACGTGAAGTATTATTTCCTCCAATGGAAAACAAGTCTTAGGAGACCATATTTTATGCAATTTTAAACCTGGAATTTAAACTCAAGGAGTCTAATACTGAGCTTTCACCCTTAATCACTGAAAAATAAACATGTACTAACAAATTATATTAAGAAGCTCACCAGCTTGAGCTAACAAATCTTATCTCTTGGTTCATTTGGCCACAGGTTAGCAGGAAATAGCTACCAGGCTGATTTGGTTGACATCATACCACTAATCAGTCAGAGGCAGGCTGTCTTATTTCTCCTGTTATGAAAACATATTTTTGTAGCTGAATGAATGAATTTAGAATCAAAATTTTGACTCTTTTGGTCTCTTCTTGAAAGCATGTATATCTGCACAGAAGTAATTAATTTACCCTTAAATTGGTATGGGTTATATACTGTAAAAATGTGACTATCTACTGTATGCATTTTATAGAGAAAAAATATGACTTCCTCTTTATGCTATGTCAGAATACTTACACATTTATTACATCTGACATTATAGTGATGCATGATATAGTGAGACCTGGCAATGAATTTATACAGTGTGTTATTTGGAGTTCAAAAGTTGCAAAACTATCAGCACTGCCCAGCCATGCAAGGTGGAAGCACCTTGGAAAATGAGCACAGGAAAATCTGCACGTTTGCATAAACTTAAAGTAAAATGAAACACCAGGAACACTGAATGGATTTACAGTAAACACAATGTTCCTAATGTGGTGATTCCACATTATAACAAGATTCAATTAGTTATTAATGTGGGCCAGGCCAAGAGGGAGCTTCTGCATGTGAGTTATAGTTTATGGATTGACTGAGAAATTACAGGCTGCTTTCCACATCAACTTGCCATGCATTTTCCAAAGGAAATGAGCACTCTGAGTACTTAGACTATGGAAGAGATCTTAGGGAACTACAATTTCCCATTCTTCCGCGATGGAAAAACTGAATGACCTGAGTGCTTATATTTAATCTTGGAAGTATAACAGCCAACGGCATTTATGAATTCTAGTTTTCACATGCTAATCTAGAGATGATAATGAAATATCTGTATAGAATTATTTAAATATTTGAATTTAAAACAGGCCGTGTGTGTGTATACACACACCTACGTATTATTTGAGTCAAATTACATTGGTATGGTTACTGTTCAATAAATTGCTGTTTGAATTTTGTTTACAAAAAACTTTTATACAACAAAATTGATCAATAATTTGTGCTTTGTGTCATCTGTTTGCAAGTTACACAACTGACACCGAGTTGCATGTATTAAAATATAATTCTGCTTCCTTACTGTTATTCTCTGCCCACAGGTTGTATATAAAAATAATGATGTAAGGCTGGAATTATCACGACTTGCCAAGCAAGGTGATCCTAAGATGAAGATCCATGGAGTGGTGGCTTTTAAGTGTGAAAATGTTGCAACTTTAGACCCAATCACCTTTGAAACCCCAGAGTCCTTCATCTCTTTGCCCAAATGGAATGCAAAGAAAACAGGTTCCATATCGTTTGACTTCCGTACAACAGAGCCAAACGGCCTGATCCTGTTTAGCCATGGTAAGCCACGACATCAAAAAGATGCCAAACACCCACAGATGGTAAAGGTGGACTTCTTCGCTATTGAGATGCTCGATGGTCACCTCTACCTCCTCCTGGACATGGGGTCAGGTACCATCAAAATAAAAGCCCTGCAGAAGAAAGTGAACGATGGAGAATGGTATCATGTGGACTTCCAGAGAGACGGACGGTCAGGTAATTCATCATTTTTATATGCTGTTTATCTGCAGTACCATCCTACATTCCTACAAGTTAAAACCAAGACATATTAAAGAGTTCCTGTGTTTCATTTTTAAAGTAAAGAAACGCACTATTGTTTCTGTTTTGCATCATATAAAAATCTGAAAGCACTAATTAATCATCATAAGTGAGCATCAAAACCCAAATGTTCAAATGGGTTCCAGAATAGCTTCTTAAGGAAACATTCATTGGGTAATCAACTGCCAAATCTTGCGAGAGATATGAGCTTGAATTTACAAATGAGAAACTTCATGGTTCTTGTATTCTCAACTATCTGTTCTGCCTTTGGAAGTACTTCAGCTGGCAAATATGAAACATGAACACTACTAGAATAATTCACACACACAATCCTTAGTTTGATATGACATACTTTTACCCAGGGAGGATCTGCGATACTGAAACTCCTTTGATCAATAAAGCAACATTCAAAGCTCTGCTGCATCCCAAACAGCCTTCCTAAAGGAAGGGTATCTGGCATTCTACCAGCAGGCACTGAGTCCTCTAATGGAAGAGGATAGAGATAACACAGGAAGACCTCCCTGAAGAAGTTCCATTTACAGTGAAATCTGAGAGTTGCTGAGGGGGCATGGAGTAGGAGCTTTGGAGGAAAAGAATCATAGGCAGAGAAAATGACATATGTGAGGATCCCGAGAGGAAGGAGAAAGGGAAGGTGAGGCAACGGAAGGAAAAGAAGGGGAGAAGTAGAAAAGATAAAGGGAAAGAGCTGTTTAACATATACACCTATGCATAATTCTTCCTTTAGTCTCTGAATTCTCTGTCCATCTCATTCATAAATTGTCTTTTTATAATAGATGACACATGGATTTAGACCTCTGCTTCTCTACACTCCGCCTCTCTTTTTGACACTCTCTCATTTGCTGAAATAGAACACCCTACACTAGATTTTTCTACTAAAAACAATGTAAAGTTGGCTGAGACTTTTTTTTATAAGTTTGTGTTTGTTCGTGTATAACACGATCATTAGTGAAGATCCACGTAACCTGGTAAAGAGGATCAGCAGCAGTGGGAATGAAGATCCAAAGTTTCCATGAAACTTTCCAGATGACTCTGATGAGTCACTGATCTTGGGGCTTATAGACTGCATGATGCCTAGTTTCTGATTAATGTCCCCTTCCCAAGGACTGCACTGAAGTCCAGGGCCGGTCTCCCTGCTCACATTTTCAGAACTCACTTGACACTTGTTTTCTTCCTGCCTCTCTCCAGGGGGGCAGTTTCCTGTTTTACTGTTATTTGTGTTTTTCCTCTTCTGTTTATTGACCAAGATTGTATTTGTGTTTTTAGAAATATCTTTCTCATGACATAAGTTAAATGGAAAGCCTGAAGACTAAGAGGGATCTGGAGAGAGTGAGGGTAGAGACAGAGTAAGGTGAGAAGACACTGTTCATGAAGCTCACAAGTCTCAGCGATTGCATTTCCGATTCATTTCTCTCTGGAGATTTCATCTCCCTAAATTTTATCTTCTTCCTAAATACGTGTGCAAGGATGCTTTCTGATTTAAACTAAGAAGAGATCATTAGTAAGGATTCAGGAATATAATACTAGTGTATGAATATCTTCCTCTTTATTTTTCAACCTTGTGCCAGTTTGGAGATAACTTGCTACTTAAGAACTTTCCAACAGAAGAGTTTCAAAGGAGAACAGGAGAATGACTAATTAGGTGCTTTGAAATGTCAACTTGTGGATAGTACAGTTTGACTTAAAACATAGGTAGAGTAAAATTTTGAAAATGACTTTTAAGAAGAAATAGATTTAAGTCAGATTTTAAAATAGCTTAAAATAGAACAGATCAGATTGACAAATGGACATTTTTGGAAGTTCAGGAAAGCAGAAATTTTTCTAATGATTTGGAAGTAGTACATGATTAATGTCAAATTATTAGTACATATGAAAAATATAGAAAAAAATACTAATTGTTCAATTAATAATTATGTACACTTTTGGACATTTCTTTCCAGTCCTTTTTATGTGTGAACTGTGTGTATGTTTACATATGTGTAAGTATATGTTTGTGTGTATATTTATTAGTACATAATACATGCACATAAACATGTAAGAGGAGCTCTTGAGTTTTTCAATGCAATCTCTGATCAGGAGAAAATGTTGATGCAATCTAATTATCAAATAGGTACCTTATATCTCAATCAGAATAAAATCTTTTTTTCTGTTTAAGTTATTTAATTCATCCAAATTACCAATAATTTCTCAACGATTCTGTTAATATACTCATTGGAGAAGGTCAAACAGACACTGTCCACTTTAATTTACAAAGCTACATTTTTGTACAGGACTAAAAAAAGAAACACTCTAAAACAGTTTTATTTACAATTTAAGAAAATAAAGCATGAGATTTTTTTTCAGAATCTAGCAGAAAGATTAAGTTACTGTACTTACATTGCTGTACTGTATGGTTTTGAGGGTAACAGACTTTTATGAGTTTGACATTTCAGATTAGTGAATTGGAACAAACAGCATAAAAAGCAAAGGTGATTCATAAAGCTAAGTTCTGCCCTTCACCAAAAAAAAAAAAAGAGAGAGCTCACATTGTGTTGGCCAAGCTAAGGAGAGTTTAATGTAATTTTAATAGCTTCAGTTATTAATATTTTATATATAGTATTTTAATTAAGTTCAGTATTTGCACACAACATTGGTTTGGTATGGAGCAGCCTTTTAAAACTTGAGTGAATGGCTACACTAGCTTTTCTTTTATTTAAAGGATATTTCTTATTTAAACTGAAGAAATGCTAAGACTCATAGCTTGGTTAAAATGAAGAATTTAAAGAAATAATCTTTTATCTGTTTTTCCTATCAGCAATATTAAGAGGCCGTATGAAATGTTTTTCATATGACACAGTCATGTAAGGACAACAGGTCAACGTGGGCTGCTGCTGTCCTGCGAGTGAGGAGGGAAGTGTGTAGCACTGCCTTGGGGTTACCTATAGCTGAGTATTTAAAAATATGCCTGCAGTTACATTAGAAAGAACCCAAGCCTCAACGTTATTCTTCCTGCTGCTGACTATTTGGTTGACCATACTAAATAAGTAAAGAATATAATGAAGCAATGTTCATTAATTTAATGCTAACTATTGATTATCTTCATCAGAGATAATATTTAAGTCAGATTTGATGGACATTACTGAAATTTTAAAGTTCCCCAATTTATAAGGTAAACCATCTGTGAATCAAAATATCATATTTCTCTTTAAGTTCACAGCTCATGTTATTTTCTGGACACAGCAGTTACTCCATGAATACCTAGGATAAGGGAGAAAAACATGTGATTAGCACAGTGTCAAAAAATTCCTAATTAAAAAAAAAACATTATTTTTCAAGTTAAAAAATAGTAGTACTTGTAAATCCAGCTATTTAAATGTAAAAATTTGTCTAAATCACAGTTTTGCTTGAAAACAGCTTATACAATATAAGATGTCAGATTCTGTGCTTTTATCAGCACACACTGCGCTTCAAGCTCAGGTATATGACATAGTGCATTGAGAAATGTAAGTAATTGTTAGGAAACTTTGTAAACCTTGTATAAAAATGACAGGCTTCTAAGAGAAAAGCACCTCTCATGTCTGCTTTTTTGTAAGATCCACTGAGCAAGTTTGTAGGGAGAAGGAAAATTACCCAGGAAGGAAGTTGATGACTCCCTCTGAGCACAGTTATGCAGCCCCACGGGAGTGAACTAGTGACCCCGAGATCTTCTCTCAAGATGTCCATCTTTCTGCTTCCTTCCCTTTGGACTTTTGTTTACTAAAATAGGAGCGTAGGCCCCTTAGGGGGCCCCTTAAGCTATTATAAAGTCTGACTCCCCTTAGGAGTGTAGGAAGAAATTTATCCTTCACCTGCATACTTTGCTAAAACTTACTCTTTTTTGCAAAATTAAAGGTACTGGGTTATTTCTAACCTATTCCCTCTCCCTTTTTATACTGAGGGAGAGGCATTTTAACACACACTTCCTTTTTCTACCGCTACTTGACTCCAGCTGTTTCTAGTTACCCAATAAGAGTGCCGTGTTTGCCTGCTCAGTTGACAGTGATACAGGAGTCAAGTGGGCGGAACCAGTTATGAATGGTAAGCTCAGCCCCACAGTGAACTGGAAAGATACACAAAGAGCAGGTATGATTTAGGGAATCAGAGGGGATAGTTCTGTGAGAAGAGTAGAGATGCACAAACCTAATTGCTCAATTACAAAACACAAGTGAAGTGTCTTACTACTTTTGCCAACTTTGCAGATTTCGTGTGTGTGTGTGTGTGTGTGTGTGTGTGTGTGTGTGTGTGTTTGTCACAGGGTCTGGCTGTGTAATTCAGGCTGGCCTGACACTCACAGGATCCTCCTGCCTCAGCCTCCCCAGTGCTGGGATTACAGGCTGTGCCATCATGCCTGGCAATTGAGAGTTTAAACCCTGCATATTTTCTCACCAACCCCTCCTTGCTTTCCAGACTTCCTTGTTTCTCTCCTCTGATCTGGAAGTCAACATAAAACAGCTGCCCAGATATTTAGCTAATGTATGTTGTGTTACAGGGAGGGTGGAGTTAATGACTGTTTTCTTGGGGCAAGAATGTTGTTTAAATTTGTGTTAAGCCCTTTCACTCAGTCTAGGACATCCTCTCAAGTATTTTTACAGCCAACCGCCAGTCTTTTGTTTTTCCTTTTGCAAACTATCATTACACGTTGAAATCAAAGAGAAAGTTCATTATTCTCATCTAGTTCTGCTTGGGTACAACAGGGTAGAGCAAACGGTATCAGCAGTTATTCATGGGTAAGCCTACATTTAACACCTATGAAGCCATTGAGATTTGAATTGCAGTCATGGAGTTCCAGTTTAAGAACTAAAAATTATAGTGGGAAAGGCACAAGGCTCTCTCTAGAGCACATAATTAGGGGTTGATAGTAATCACTGCTGATGTGAACAGTACTTCCCAACTATCTATTACGAGTACCAATTTCTGTATGTACCATTTCATTCCCAAATCACAACACTAGAAGTTCTACTTGAAAAGCCATTAGAGGATTTGTCTGGTAGGTCTTGATTTGAACTTGCCCTCTGGCTGCAGACGTTCCTCCCAGGGCTCTGCCTTCTAGCCTGTGTACATACATTGAGATAATCTCAAGAGCATTATACAAATGTTCCTTATTGTGTATCTATGTCATAAACTGCTAACTGTTCTTAGGAAGACTGAAGCACCTTATCAATAAATTACCTTTCATTTGACCAGGTTACACATGAGGTCATATTTTTCAAGAAGTTTTTATATATGTTTTTATTAAATTTCTCTTTATATTTACTTATTCTGAACACATTTAGAGAAGAAAGGTCATTTGTTGTCTTCTTTATACTGAAAATAGTTTTGTTTTGTGTATTTTCTTTTGGTCTCTGTTAAAATGTATGTTTATTTTATATAGTTGCAGTTACAGTAAGAACACAAATTTTCAGGCTATTTGTTTAATGAGATGTTAACAGCTTTTTTTATAAAACAGTATCTAGTAACAAAAGTTATTTTCTGGGAATTTTGAAATGGAAGCTAAGATGCAGAGCAGAGCTACACAGAGGTGAGGTTCTGCTAGGCTCCCAGGCTGATAGGACTCAAATGAATTAACATGTTGAAATCAAAGGTCACTGAGGCACACATGGGCATGAGCCGAGGAAGTACCACCCTGGGGCCTGGGGACTGGTGTGTCTGCAGTCCGCAGTCACGTAGGCCATCCTAACAGGGACGAGAGTGCCCAGAGAGCCTACAGCAGTATTACTGACATTTCCTTGTAAGCGAGTGCCCTCTTTATTTAGGATTGCGGTTCACCACATATGCCTCTGCTCAAGACTCAGCTCCCATGTAATTTTGATTGCAGTGGAGAGAGACCAGTTGTATATCAGTGAGTGTTCTCACTCTGGTGACAATGAACATTTTCATCCATAATGAATCAGTATTTTAAATTGGCATCCCATATTGACAGAGCTATGTGGAAAGAATTTTATGTCCTGTGATAAGGAATTTGTCATTGAGAATTATATAGTTTCTCATCCAGATCCTGGAATATGGCACCAGTTGCACCCTCAGAAAACAGGCAGTGCATGGACCACACTGCTCGGAAATCTGTGGAACTTCTGCAAAACTAATAATTGCACCATGTTCCTTGATTGATATTTACAGTTTTTGGCATTGTGTATGATCATTTTACAACTCATATGTGCATACGGTTGGCATGAATGTGTATGTGTGTTTGTATGTACACATGGTGTTTAACATACGAATGTGTGTGTGCTGTTGATGGAAGTGTGCAGAAAACTTAAATGACATAAGTAAATTTTACCTTTAGCGCACACATTCTTCACCAAGTCACTGCTTCTCCCGTAGTATCCACTGAAATAACTGGGTTATGGAAATCTTGAAGGGATTTTTCTAAACATTAATGTATCTATAAATGTTTTAAATGATTGTATTTATAAACACATATAAAGTGATTGTGGAGCTGGATTTTTACATGAAGAACACACATCACCATGTATTGTGTAGAGAAAAATTTACTGAGAGCTTTTTATGTGCTATTTGTTGTAGTGACATCATATATTGCTTAATTTAAAATTACAGATGTTGGGTTGGCAATTTAGCTCAGTGGCTTAAGCGCCTGCCTGGCAAGCACGAGGTTGTGAGTTCAATCCCAGGTACCAAATAAATAAATAAATATAAATAATAAAATTATGGATGTTTGCTTAATTATTCCTTTTTTGATGTACACTTACCATTTTACTTTTAAAAAAACTTCAGTTTTAAAGATTTTTTTATGAATAATATCTTTATACATATCACCTTTTTGCCTATTGTCAGATTCTGTTAGACTCATTCTGACACCTGAAATGACAGTGTCCATTGTATTTTTAGTTCAGAAGGACAATCGCAACTCAGCTTTATTAACTAGTGGTTCAGTTTGCATTCATAGCTACAGTGTAGGAGGTGTGTTTCTCCCGTACCTCTGCCAATACTAGTTATTACTTTTAAATTTATAGTCTAAGATTTAGTTTTTTATATACTAGTTCAGTTCCTTGAATTCATAGCTCATGGTTGAATTCAAATAAGTTGACAATAAATAATAGTAAGTGGACAAGAAGTACTAAACAGAAAAAATAAGATTAGGATCAGACTTTTTTGTTTTTAAATGAAGTTTTCTTCAGTTCTTTTAGTAAGCCTACTATCTGACATTATTTTTTTTTCTTTAAAGACACAAAACTATAAAGAATTGAAAAACAGACCACTAACCACTCAGAATCACTCAAAATTCCCACTGTTAATATTTTGGAGGATTTTAAACTATTATTTCTTTTTATGATTTTTGTGAACATTACTTATTTTGCACTGTACATTATTTCATATTCTTGTTGTGCTCCGCTTTATGACTTAGGCTTTTTTTTATTAAGGTTAAATTTGTCAATAGAGGATGAAATAGAAAAATAAATTTGGCACTTGGTGGAATCAGTTTCTTATAGTAGAGGTGGAGTATAGTTATGGACAGATAAAAATGACATTTAACTTAAAAATATTTTAAGCAGTACTTTCCAGTTTTTCTGTTCAAAAAGAAACCTTAGTGATCATCTTGTCAATTCTCTTATTTTGTAAAACAAACAAACATCACAATGAGGCCTAATAAATCCATTATTTGGCTTGACTTTTCTGCTTTGTTTGAAGAGCTAAAACATGGAAATCGGTTTTCCATCACCAGCCAAAAGCATTTTCCAGCCCAGCACATTATTTTCTACTCCTCTTTTCCCAGTAATTCAAACTTTTGCCATAATTTAAAACTAGAAACCACATTTACTTACCTTAAATCTGGTCTTCATACTTCTACCCACCTGGTAATTTTATGCAATAAGAATATCCAAGGAAAATGGAATGGAAAGGGGAAGTTATAAGGTTATTAACACTGCACCAAATGACTAAGTTAACTACCACGCTTATACCTAAGAGCTTATTTCCCTTTTATGTACAATTGGCTAAGAAAAGATAATTTATTATTTATATTTTTGAATATTCTTAAATAAATATGCTGTATGCTTATGCACTTTTATCCATTTGCATATGCACAAGATTAAAAGTTAATACAAGGTAATGTGTTTTTTATATTTAATTTATAAAAGTAATATGGACATATAAACCGCACTTTCATTCCTTTAAAAAAGTAAAATGGTGTAGCACATTGTGTTGTATTCTTAAATGTTGAAGCATAAAGCACTGATTTTAATACATTCCCAAATATGAATACCATACACAAATTTTGACAAGTTAAATGTAACAATGTTTAAAGTTCTGAATTAATTTACCAGAAACTTACAGTTATGCTTCTAATTAGATATATGTGTATGTGTGTGTGTGTACATACACACACACAAATTTTAAAAAATGAAACTAAAACATACACACACACATACATATATATATACACATACATACATGCATATAGTAACTATTGTAGAAGGAGTAGAATGTGTGAAAGAATCCATAGAGGACATAGCATTATTTTTGATTCCTAGAAAACCAGGAATAACCCCTTAACATTCCCAGACCTTTTATTTTCTCTTAAAAATGTATTTATGTCAACCATAGGGAACTTCTCATGTTCTTTTGATATAGAACTTGTCTTTATCAATGAACAAGATTTAAATATTCATTTGATGTGTTCTTTGAAATCCCTGCCTTTATAACTCAGTAATAATGAAACGTGCACTTTGGAAGCCTAACACTTAAATTTCACTAAGCTCATGTGTCTGTGTTAAACTAACTCAGATTCTGTGATGGCTCTTTTGCTTAGGTGAATATATTGTTAAATTTCACTAAGCTCATGTGTCTGTGTTAAACTCAGATTCTGTGATGGCTCTTTTGCTTAGGTGAATATATTGTTAAATTTCACTAAGCTCATGTGTCTGTGTTAAACTCAGATTCTGTGATGGCTCTTTTGCTTAGGTGAATATATTGTTAAATTTCACTAAGCTCATGTGTCTGTGTTAAACTCAGATTCTGTGATGGCTCTTTTGCTTAGGTGAATATATTGTTTCATTCATAACCATAGTAAAACCATTAATGTGATTTATAATTCAAATCTCTTATTAGAAATATTATGGTTCAGACATTTCTTTGCACATATACAAACTAAAATACAATTATCTCAGTTTGACTCAATAACAAAATTAAATTATTATTTCAAGTAGTTTATACATTTTCTTTTGTTTTTTAGTTTATAATTTTCAACATATAAAAGTAATTGTTTCCATTCCAACTTAACCTCTACCTTTTACTTGCTTTTGTAAGAATTTTCTAAAATATAAGGTAAAATACAGAAAAAACAGTTTATTTGATTATTCAGATATGTTTCCTTCATTCTCTTGTGTCTGTGTTCGGAGTATTCCAGTGAGGGACACCTGATACAGGCACTTGCCAGTGCGCCTCCTTAACTTTGAGTCCATGGCTAAATTAAAATTCTAACCTTTCCTTGATTATACTTAGCTGAAATTAGAATTATGTTCCTTTTTCTTTCCCTGTCCTATTTTTATTGCCTCTTCTTTCCAATAGAACTCTAAAATTGTCTCACAAAGACATAATAAGAATCAGTGAGAGAAATATAATTTATGATACCTTTTCAATCAGAGTTTTTTGAATGAGGGATACAGCTTGTTAATTGGCTGGAAATCCATTTGGTAGTCCAGGATTTAATTAGAAATTACACTAATAGATAAACTATTTTAATCCCTTAATGGCAGTGGAATTAAATATTTTGTTAAGCTTTTGATTCAGTGAGTGGGGTGTGTTTGTGCGTCTGTTCGTGTGCATGGGTGTTACTCTATGAATTATCAGGAAAAGCTATAGGGACTGTGTTACTGTAACCATGACAGCAGACACATTCATAACTACATGTCTGAGCTTTCCTAAAATACTGTGTTCAGAGCAGACACTTATGTACCATGAATAAAACCCAGAAGAGACAGCCAGGCACTCAGTCCTTGATGTCATACTGCTGTGTCAATCATGTGACCACAGCTGAGTCCCGGAGGTGGCAGAGAAAGCAAGGTTTCACTTCACAGTGAGCTCTCTTATCTCAGGAATCCACCCCTCTAATGGCAGCATTCTTTTCTGAATAAAGAGAATACACAATAATATACTATTTTGGCAAGTTTTTGTTTTTCTTCCTGAGCAGGATCAGGGTTGTTCAATCAATAAAACAAAACTGATTTGGGGGAAAAATACAGAATGTAAGCATATTCCACTCTTGTCAACGTTAACTTCCTAAATTCTGTGGTCATACTAATTCCTTTCAATAGTATTTACTGTATCTAAGATTATACTGCTTCCATGCAGCTGCCTTATAACAGCTGAAAAAAAATAATGTCCTCTCTCTTTTATCTTAAAATGTAAGTCACCATGTTCAGTGTATACAGTGTGTAGTGTTCCACATAAGTGCAGCATGTGCTCTTTAAACACCCGCCTTGGGGTTGGGGCTGTAACTCGGGGAAGCTTAGCATGCAGGAGGCCCTGGTTTGTTTCCTGCACCACAGAAACAATAACCAAAACCCACCTTTTATTTTGCCCTTGGCATTCACTCTTTCTCATTCTGTGTTAACTTTCCTTAGCTGCTACAGAGGATAGGAACCGTTCGTTAATTCATTTTCTAGATATTTTTAGAGTTTCACATAAACAGTTGTTTAAAGTGCATGTAATGATCATCTTATTTCAGAAAGTCACTGTTTTCTCAATATTACATATATTTCATTTCCTCAAATGCCATTCCTAATATTTTTCTGAATTGGATTTTGTGGAATCTATAAGTTCCTAAATGTGAGTTTGCATGTAGACCCTGGCACAAATCTGAACATTAGAAATGAATACTTGATCCCGTTCCTCTTCTGCTGCCTTGCAGAAATCCCAGTTATATGCCCCTTGTTGGAAGGCCAAAATAGCAGTGCCTTTGAGTGTTTCTCTCCTGGGAGCTTTTCCCATTTCTTTCTCTAGAGAGACAAATGTTCTCTTAATGACTTGGCTGCCTGGGCCTTTTCTGTGGGTTACTTTTCTGCCCTTCACATTCACAAAAAACAACCCCACTGGGTGGCACTGCTCAGGAAGTGCCCTTCTGCTTGGGATACTCCCTGGCGCAGAATGGGGCCAGCAGATATGTGCCTGGCTTGGGGTGAGCTTAGGTCCTCGGTGAGTAACTAAAGTGAGCTTTCTCCACAGCCCGCCTTCTGCCCTCACTTCTGGGCCCTGTTTCTGTCCCTAACCTTTCCCATGTCTGTTCCCTTTGTCTCTGTGGCTGTATGCCAGAGTTTCAGCCCAGTGTCAGACTTTTGCTGACTCTGACTTTCTTATCAAACTCTTCCTCTTTTGCTTTCTGATTTAGATCTAAAAAATAAATCTGAAATAACATGAAAATGGGCCCATGTGGTATATATTTTCATCTCTATAAAAGTTGCTCTGGAGATTGAATATTGGTGGAATTTTTCAATCTGACAACATGTATCTAAATTTTTATTAGGAATGTGCGTTTAACATTTCATTTTGACCTTTTTTGATGGATTCTACATTTTCGTGACCCTTTAATATTTCCTTGTAGATGAACACTTGATGATTTCACTGAATTCCTAGATTCTTGTATATTTATAAATACATAGAGTTTTCTCCCAAACATTTGCAGTAAAAACAAAAACAAAAGCATATTGCTTTAGGTACATAATTTGGTTTAGAAGAAGTAACCCATTGATTTCAATTGATTTCTTTCATTGAAATTTAATACTGACCCTGTATACAATGGTCATTATAATCCAGACCCTGGTTTATTTTACTTAATACATGGAGCATCTTTTCTGAGGTAGGTTATATGATTTTGCCCATGTTATGGATAAGAAATTCCAAATCACAAACATAATCACTATATTATGCATATAGCTAAGAGTGAAAAAATTAGATTTTGACAAAATCTGTCCAACTATTATGTCCAGTCCAAACAAGCAAGTCATTGAAAAATAGGAATATGCAGAGGAGTTTTTTGTTTATACATACATGCTGGCTTTAAAAAGACTCACCAAGAGAAGTTTGAGTGTTTCAGAGAGTGACATACAATGCTGTTTTTTATTCAAGTATTTATTTAGTGGCTGAGCTTTTAGAGGCCGAGAAACATTATTGATTGCCTATAATCTTTGTTTCTCATTCACAAAATCAATAGGGAACATTTTTGTTATAGCCTGTTTTATCTCATTTCTTTTCCTTTTCTTTGTACCTGGGATTAAACTCAGGATGTCGTGCTGGTCAGGCAGGTGCTTATACCACTGTGCTATATCCCCAGCCTGCCTGTTTTATTTTATAAAAATATTTATTTTTATAAAAAATTTCATTTTATTTCTTAAATTTAGAAGTACCAGACACACAAGAATACTAAGCACTGTCTTCCCCCCCAGAGTTACCCTTAAGCAAATGAAACAGGAAAGGTGATAAGGGGAGCGCTTTGTGCTCTGAAAACCCTGCTGTTCTCTTGTCTTTTACACAGGTACCATTTCCGTCAACACACTGCGCACGCCCTACACGGCCCCTGGGGAGAGCGAGATTCTGGACCTGGATGATGAACTGTACCTGGGAGGCCTGCCCGAAAATAAGGCTGGCCTCGTCTTCCCCACCGAGGTGTGGACAGCTCTGCTCAACTATGGCTACGTGGGCTGCATCCGCGATTTATTCATTGATGGCCAGAGCAAAGACATCCGGCAAATGGCTGAAGTTCAAAGTACTGCTGGAGTGAAGCCCTCTTGCTCCAGGGAAACAGCAAAACCGTGCCTTAGCAATCCTTGCAAAAATAATGGCATGTGCAGGGATGGGTGGAACAGATATGTCTGTGATTGTTCTGGAACAGGCTACCTTGGCAGGTCCTGTGAGAGAGGTAGGTTTTCAAAAACATAGCAGCCAATCCTTTCAGATGAAGAGTCTATTAAATGCTGACCTCAAACGAGCTGGTGATAGAAACATGTTTACTGAAGTCTGTGAGTTGAATCCCATACCGGACATGGATTACTGATCAGCCTTTAATGGTTTTCAAAAGGCCTGATTCTGTGAAGACACAGATCTTTAAGTATAGGGATAGATGTGTCTTCAGTCATGTAGGTTGTGAGCCCCAGTCTCTTTTGCCCAGTTTTGAACTTCATGATGGAAGACAGTAAAAAAAGTCATGACCTAGCCATTCTTCAGATCCCCAGTGCCAATATCTATGGCAAACAAACAGCATTTAAGGCAAGCTGACCTGTAGCTTGAAACTTCCTGAAACTTAAATTAGCCTGCTCATTTTACTCCGCCAGCTTTCCCAAGAAGCAACATTCTCACTGAAAAAAAAAAAACTGACTTCAAATCATCCAAATTTTAAATTATAACTGTACATTATAATTTGATCTTAATTTAAAAGGTATTTTCCTTTGCCTAGGGTATTCACAGACGACTTGTCTGCCTATTCGATTTTAAGGCACAGCTGTATCTGATGCATCTCTGAGAAGGTTTTCCTTCTGCTCCAGGAGGAGATAAAGCTGCATTTTTTCATTCTTTTCTTGGAAGGATAGAAGTAAGGGATAAAGGAAGACTGAAGGCGGCAGCTGTCACTAGCTGATCTGCAGAGTAGCCTGACAGAAGAAATAGCAGAACAAATGGTTCCAAGCATGTCCTTCCATCGATCCAGTCTTTCAGATAAATGCTTTAGTCACTGTCCATTGTCACTTATTTTCTACAATGGAGCTTAAAATCAATATGAAGAAATATTGATGAGTTGTTCCATTGTCCTCTTATGGTACAAATAACATTGCTCTATTAGATATTTGATCTAAAATACCTAGCTTCTTATTGTTAAGCCACTCAGTTGGTTATTTGCTTTCCTTCATTCTTGAAATAGTTCCATTGATTTAACCTAAAACTTCCCAGACAAAAGGTGGCATTTTGTAAAACCCAAAATTGAATTGTGATTTTGATTTTTTTTTTTGTTAAAAATTAGGAGCATCATCCTATCCATTATATTTCTAAAAGCAATAACTATAAATAGTTGCTACTAATACATTAATAATAAATAATAGATTAAATTTCCTACCACAATGTTGTCATTATTTAGCCTTATGAAGGCTAATAGCTAGGATAAGTATTCTATCACATAAATATATTCATTCACTTTATGATGGTACCTAATTGGAACTCCTGTGAGTTGTCATCAGAATTTAGCTCTTTCTGTGTAGTTTGATTATATTCCTTACAAGTCCTCTTCCCCATTTCTTTTTCAGTTTTTGTTCGTCTAGTTTGCTTTTGGAAATTTGCCAAAAGAGAGGAAAAAATGACGAAGCTAGCAAGGTACAATACAGTTAGACATAACAGGAGATTTGTGGACCTTTGTGATTTAAAGCTTTGTTTTAATTTTCATCACTCAGAAAGCTGCTGCTCTGAAGTCCCCTCCTAGCACTGCTGGAAAAGTGTTAACATGAATTACAAAAGCCCTGGTTACATGTGCATGGGGTACCACCCTGTGGCAATATTCTGCTACTACATATGGCAAAAATAAAAATAGAAGTTGTGAATGAGTGAAAAGGAATATTTTAATGTATTGCAGTAACTAATATTGCCATAATTAAAAAGAGATTTCCAAGTAGATGCAATTTCAAATGAGAATTTAATAGCAGACTTCATCACTTTATGTATGTTAAGACATTTTTATCACGTGGTCAGCTAAAAATTTCTGTGGATTTCTTTGCCTCCAGGTGGGATGTTTATTAGGTTAAAATGGTCGTTGTCCATGGTTCTTGAGACTGCATAAGCGTATTAGTCTTTGTTTTTTAGAATTAATTGCCTCAGATTATGGTGCTGCCTGAGAGCAAGGGAAGTGTGGAATAGTTGTCATGATCAGAACCACAGAGTTTGGATTCTGTCCAGTTCCCAGCTATTCCCTAGTTCAGCAAATGCAAGATCATGCTTAAAGCTCTGAACTCCAGATTTAAAAGAGAGGCCTTCGCCTCACCTCCTCCCTAAATGCACTGTCATCACATAAGGCTGTTGACCTCACGGAGTCAAATGATAACTCTTGAAATAAAAATAAATAAATAAAAGCCAACGCTCACAGAGCTTATGCTTTGTAATGATTGAATAATATTTGATAATTTATGGAGATAATTATTCAAGGTAAAACTATAGCTAATGTGAGACATTACAACTGAGAGAAGTCGGGTGCAATTACAGGAAATTTTCATCCCACATTGAGGAAGCAAAAGGTATGTAAGAAACAATGCAGAAACAATATTTCTTAACTATTTCCTAGGTGTATTGACCCTATATGAAAGAATAACTTGCATAATAGAAGTTATTCTCAGTAATATGTAAAATAATTATTTTAGTTTAATCAGAGGTCTACTTGATACTTGTTTGTTAAAACTGTAACAGATGGAGAGACAGATGTCAGAGCAGTATAATTTGGCTTCGTGTCTGATTTTCATTGTTGAACACAATATGTGACTGCCTTTTGGCAAAACTGGGACAGGTGTACACTTTAGACTGCAGCAAGGAACAGTGCAGAAAAGCAAATTTATCAAATGTAATGACAAGCTGGAAGGAGACATAGAAGACAAAGTTGAAACTATTCTCTTCCACCAGGAAGTATCACACTAGAATTAGCCTTTTAAAGGACTCTCTTTATATTCTAAATGATGAAATAATGTTACTACTGCTAAAGCACACTGCCAAATAACGTGAGCTTCAGATTCCAGAGTGGCATCTGATATCTGCTTGTCAGCTGAAGACCACAACTTTGTGCATTTTGCATTTCTTGTCTAATTAAACATTAACTCTAACTATAATGAATCATTTAGGCTTTCAGTTCTTGTTTATCAGCAAGTTATTTTCATATTGAGAATTGTTTAAAATGGCACTTGGGGCACTTGAGTTTTATTACTTTACTATGTTATTCCATTCGTGCAGCATTTTGGAAAATGTTCATGTCCAGTAATCCTGATTGCTTCCTTTCGCTGGATTGTATTTCATAATATATTTATGAAGGATTGTCGGACAGTTTTAAAATAATATATCCCCTACTTAGTTTTCAAATTAAGTTTCATGTCAGAGAAGAGTATGAGATGGATTTGAAAATATGATTTTTGAAAATAGAATAGTTGGGTCTGGGGATTTAGCTCAGCAGCATAAGCACCTGCCGGTCGTGAGTTCGATCCCCGGTACTGATCAAAAAAAAAGAAAAAAGAAAAAAAGAAAGTATAATAGTTGTACAGATTAATAATGAGGAGAAAACTGACAATGTGGTTTTTTTTTTTTTTTTTTTTTTTGGTAACGGGGATCGAACTCATGACCTCGTGCTTGCCAGGCAGGCGCTTAAGCCACTGAGCTAAATGCCCAGCAAACTGACAATGTTTCTTGACACCAAAGTAACTGAATGATTGATCATGACTTTTAAACTGAGGTGTTTGGTGTAGACTAAGTGTAGGGGAACAAAAAGCCAAGATCAAATTTCATTTAAGGTTATACAAATTGTTTTCAAGAGTTTACTACAATTTTACAATCACATTTATTATCCATTGAGCAACTACTGCTTGATCACCCTCATGGACCACTTTCCTTTTGATATTGCTGAACTGAAGAAACTTCTCACCTAATTGAACTTCTTGTCTAAATGGGAAAATCAGTGGCATGATAGAGAATCCCTCTATTTCAAGTCCATATATTTTTTTTTCCAGTGGTTGGTCAGATACCTTTGCAGTTTCCTGTACAGCCTAATTATCTCCTTAAAAGTAGACTTTTAAGATAAATTTTGATTGAATATATCAATGAAATTAGGTTCCTTTTGCAGGAGATAAAATTAATTTCTTTGGTTAGCATTTATGCAAGCTTTGTATCCTACTTCAGATAAACTCTTTCATATACTGTGGAATCATGTATGGCTGTTTATTCAGTAAATTCTTACAGTATCTGAGCTCTAAGTTTGGCCCGCCTGGGACTCTGGAATACTGAGAAGAGCCTCTGGGAGGCTGGTCCCTGGCCCTGGGCCAGTGCCTTCGGAAGGATGGATACAGGTTACTGTATACCAACAATAAGAAGTGGTGATATTTAAAAAATGAAATGGTTAATAGATTGGAATGACTGCAAAGGGGAGCAGGCCTCTCTGGGATAACATTCGACAAGAGACCTCAATGCAGAAAGAACCAGCCAATTGAAGAACTCTAGGATGAGATCCTTCAAGATAGGACTGCAGACACTTTCTTGAGAGCCAGGGTGGTGTAGGTATCTTGCCAGGTGAGGGATGACGCTGTAACACTGAGACTAGACAGAACAAGGCCAGGACCATACATGGTGCCACACAGGTCAAATAAAAGGAGGATGGATTTTGTTCTACTGGCAAAACCACAACTGTAGAATATAGTTTTAATAATGAAGATGGTTGTATCAGTAAAGTTAATGCTCGGCCATATAAATAGCCAAGTAGTAAAAATTCCCTAATTTTAATTCAGGGTATTTTTTTCATATTAAATGGCACTCTGAGTTAGAAGGATCAGTAGGAGGACATGTTTTACTTTTTGAACTGTTTATTCATTCTTGTTTTGCAGGGTGACAATGCCGTATGATGCTAACTCTGAGGGAACTATTCCTTAAAGTGCTCTGTCATGCACAGTTTTTGCTATTCATTTCTGTGCATATTTAATATAATATTAGGCAGCTTCCCTACTAGCACGGTCTACCTTAGGTTAATGACACTCCCACACATATCTTCAGTCCCACCCCATCTTTACCCAAAGAACCAAGGTACATAATTAACTGACATTTTCTTTCTTTTTTTTTATTTAAAGTAAAAAAAAAAAAAGAAGAAAGAAAAAAGAAACAGGAAGAGGGTAGAAATAATACAAAATTTCAAAACAAAACAAAAACAAAAACCAGTAAGAAATCACTAGATGATAATTACATATTTTCCTCTTAGAAGTAGTTGTTCAAGTTACAAAAGTAAAGCATACGAAGTAGACATTTAAACACTGAGACTGCAATCAGCTGTGTTCATCTATCCAACAAAAATTTAGTAATATGGTTATCAATCCTACACACGTAAACATACATGCAGTTATATCCTTTAGAATACTTTCTTTTCCTCTCTCTTTTTTTTTACAATAACTATAATCAATTCTCATAAACTGTTTAGAAGTTCTACACATATATATGTCTCTACATGTATACCTAGCCTTTCTGTATTAGAGGGAAAAACAAATTAAAACAAGTCAATAATACAAATTCCTAGAGAAACAAGAAATGAAAAGGACATATAGGACCACAATACTAAGTGATCTATGGTAGTTACTATGATGTCTCTTGTTATTTTCAATAAAATTGTCTATATTGTCAGGCATAGTATGATTAAACTTAGCAGGACATAGCACTATTAATAAAAACCAAACATTGGAGACATTATAGGACTTCAATGGTATTTAATAATCAAACCAGAATGAATCCTGTCATCTTCAGAGAAGTTGCCTCTACTCTCAGACTGGGTACTCTCAAGCATACCAGATTCGAATAAAATCAGTCAAGACAAAAGAGCGACATAGCCAATCTTCTCTGCCTCATCTCTGCTATGCTATTTTTCTGACATTGTTGTTTACTTTTCCCCTTTATTCCACTGTCTGCCCCTTTCAGTGAGGCCTTTCTGCCATTGTTCCTGGAATCCTGGTGATTTTCTTCTCTCTCTCTAGAATTTCCTTCAGTATTCTTTGCAGGGTTGGATTGGTGGTCACAAACTCCCCCAGTTCCTCTTTGTTGTGGAAATATCTTGTCCATTAATTTTGAGACACAGTTTTGCAGGGTACATCAATCTGGGTTGGAGGTTATTTTCTTTCAGGGCTTGGAATATTTTGCTCCAAGCTCTTCTTGATTTGATAGTTTGCATCAAGAAGTTCGCTGTGATTTTGATGAGGTAATCTGTTTCTTTTCTCGACTGCTTTTAATATTCTGTTCTTGTGATGGATTTCTGGGATCCTGATTATTATATGTCTGGGTGTAGATCTGTTTTGGTTGTAGCTGGATGGAGTTCTATATCCCTCATATATCTGAACATCACTTCTGCTTCCCATGCTTGGGAAATTTTCCTTAATTATTTCTGTGAATAGCCCTTTTATTTCATTTGTATTTGTCCCTGCTTCTTCATTCACATTTTTTATTCTTAAATTATAAATCCTCTTGTCATCTTCTAGCCTTTGTATCGTTACTTCCTGGTTCCTTGTTATTTTTAAGAGATCCTTCCTTTCATGATCATACATTGCAAATCTATCTTCAAATTTTGAAAGTCTGTCTTTAGTTTCTGTTAAGAAATTTTGCCAGCTTTCAATGGAGTTTTTAATTTCCTGATACTCTCTTTAGATCTGTTTCATGTATTCTAGATTTTGTTTATATTCTTCATCAAAGGCTTCTCTCCTTTCTCTGGGTTCCTCCATTCTTCCATTTGTGTCTTCTTGAGGAGTACACAGAATTTCTTTTATTAATCTTCTTATATCTTGCTTCACCTGAGTTAGAATTTCAGATTTAAATTCATCAATGAGGTCTCAGAAGTATTTCTTTATTTCCAATGAGGCCCTGTCTGATATTGCATGTTTGCTGCCCTCGATCTCCTCTGTATTTATAAGTCCTCTGGACTTATTTTCCCTGGGTCGGCAGCTGGAGACTTTTTTGTTGTTTCTCTGTCTTGTCATGCTTCTGGTTTCTTTCAGACAGATGAATGGTGGAGGTCTCAGGACCTTTTCGTATTACAGTTTTTTCTGCAGCGTACTGGCTAGGGAAATGCTGCCCTCTTCAATTTGCTGTTGATCTGTGAGGTGCAGCAGGGGCCGTGTGGGTTGGCCCCTCCGCTCTCAGACAGTCAAATAGTAAGTGACTTCAGCATATTAGTGTGTGCTCTGTGGATGTCACAGTTGCAGGACAGCCTCATCCCTGGCTATTGGGTCCTGACCAGGGTCATGGTCCAGCCCAAGCAGATCCCACCAATCTGCTTTGGGCCAGGAACCACCGACCGATGCAGCTTCAGTTGTTGATTCAAGCCTGTCCTGCCCAAATCCTATATGTCATCTTGCTCTGGGGAATCCAGTTCCCAGCACTCACCAAAGTCCACGCAGCTCAGTTCGCCGTGTCCACTCCCTTTTGCAACGCCTCCTCCTGCCTAGGCTCCGAGCTTAACAACCCCCACTCTCAGCTCTGATGTGACCTCAGCTCAGTCATGAGTCACCTGACTCTAAGACGCACCCAGTACAGCGACCAGAGTGTGCCCAGCTCCAGCCCTCTGTCCATGCTTCTTCTTTTTTTCTTTTTCTTTTTCCTCAATTTCTTCCTGTGTGTGAGAATTCCTCTCCTTTTGCCTGGTCCTTGCCATGGTGTTAAATTCTAGCATCTGAGTTGTTTTTCTCAGAGAGGATCTCTGTTGTGCTACCTATCAATCGGCTGTCCTGGATCCCCCTTCGCTGATATTTTCATGGTAGCTTAATGTTTTCAGGACAGCAGGGCTGTGCTTATAATGATTTACATTACTCCTTATCTGTAAATGAAGCATGAAATAGAGGTGTAGCTTGTGCTTTTAAAACATAACCTAGTTAAACGTAGTGGCTCAGAGGAACCATGTTTTCTTGTTTGTTAATAGGCAGTGACTTTTTCTTTCTAAACATCACCTTTGGTGAAACGTTATTCTAATTCCTATGTATTTAAATCATGCCGGTATTTCTTGTGTTATTGTTGCCTTTAAAGGTAGAGATTATGTAAAAAATTATAATAGTTTCTTTTGGCAACACAATTTTACTGGCGAGGACTTTGTGTCCTCTCATTCTATAGAATCAGAGTCAGTGCAAGGTTGACTAATATCACAGTGCTAGTCCGTGATCTCAGTCCACAAGTGTGTTACATTGCAGCCAGCATTTCCAACCAGGTTTGCACTTGGGTTCACTTGTTACCTAGCAGTCCTTCTGGGTAGCTGATGCAGGAGGATCACAAGTTTGAACCCAGCTTGAGTAATTTAGCAATGTAGTGAGTCACTGTCTCTAAAATAAACAAAAAACAAAATAAAATAAAAAGAGCTCAGCACAAAGCCCCTGTGTTCAATTCCTGAAGAAGAATTAGGGAGGAAAAGGAGGGTAGAAGTGGAGGAGGAGAAAAATCATGATATCTGCTATTGAGAAAGGAAATAGTCATGTACTACACTTACAGTCCAACATGGTTAATGCTACAGGGATGCTGCTACCTCTGTTTCCCACTTTACAAAGGAACTTACTTGTGACTTCTCTTTCCATCTGAAGGGTCTTATTTTTCAGCAGATGAGCTGATTTTGCTGTGTGGTGTTCTACATGGCCTTTAAAAGCTTGTCCCTTTCCAAGTCACATTGCCCTAAAATGACTAAGAACTTAGGATTTTCATTTCCTCTCTGCAGAGGCCACAGTTCTGAGCTATGATGGGAGCATGTTTATGAAAATCCAGCTCCCGGTGGTGATGCACACAGAGGCTGAGGACGTGTCCCTAAGGTTCCGATCACAGCGCGCCTATGGCATTCTGACGGCCACCACGTCCAGAGACTCAGCGGACACCCTCCGGCTGGAGCTGGACGCGGGACGCGTGAAACTGACGGTCAACCTAGGTAACCACCTGCCTTCCGCCATTCAACTCACACCTCGCACTTTCTGTTCACTTTTGCTTGCAAACGTTGATCAAGTAGCCCGTTTGCCATGAAAACTTAAAACACTTCATGGTCTTCTTTTCATCCCTGAAATTAATTTAAATTTTTTTTTGGGGGGGATCTTTCTGTTTTTGTTAATTTTAACATATTACTGTTTTGTGATTTCAACCTTTGAAGGTTATTAAAAGGGAAGCCATAACTACTAGTGAGTTAAATTGAAAATATAAATAATGAGGATTTAACTTGCCTCAAACTGAGTTCCCTGTTGTACGTGCTCATTTTCTGATTGGTTATAGGCGATATCTTTGCCAATACATTAAAATCTACCTGACTTTACTTAGATGGTATACACACAAAATTGCAAGTTGAGGCATGCAATCTAGATGAGCAGTTAATTTTATTTTCTTTCTTGGGCTTCTCCTTTGATAGCCGCCTTTGTGGTCCTCCATCATTTCTGTTTTGAAGTACTGTGTGGTGATATTTTGCTATCAACAACCATCCACAACCCTTCAATGCCCAAAGTCTGCGGCCCTCAGCAAACAGCCATGAGAGCACCAAGGACACTGTCTCCTCTACAGAAAGACAATGCTTTCCTGGTCGGTAGCGTTAGGAAGCTACAGTAAAACCTCACAAGCTGGGTGAATGTTAGGGGAAAGTCAGGCTGCGTAGAGAACATATCTAAATGATAGATCCTTAACAATTAAACAGTTTTGTTTTTCCATTAGATTCAAAAACAAACTAATAAAGAAAATATTGTCAGGAAAGGGCTCCCTAGGTTGATTTTAATTCGTGGATAAGAACCACCCTTAATTATTAACAGATTCCATGTAAATTTGTGTCTTCAACTTAAAGTATTTGAAATCAGCTTTCTTGGTAAACTTGGCATTTCAAAGCCTTATTTGTTTTTCTGAAAGAAAATTTCTCAGAAAATCTCTGTTCATAACAAATGAAGATCTAATATTCTGCCCAATAAGTTTCAATATAGCAATTCACTCCAAATAAAAGGAGTAAAAATGAATGAGGTTTTACTGTATTTTGCAAGTGTGTTAAACACAGATATAAATAAGCAACCAGAGGAAGAAATCTGCTTAGAATTAGATCTATATTTGAATCGATACAGATTTAGAAAAGACCAGAAGGATGAGGCGACCCTACTTGTATTTTCAAATTGTGCTGGGCAGAATGATAACTCATAAAATAAAAATTACCCATTGGTAGATTATTGCATGTAATTACATTCAATTAAACACTCGCAATATTAAATAATAAATTGTTTTTAAAAACTATTTATAAACACAGGGCTCTCATTTGCTGTTCTGCTAGATTTCCCTCTAGTGACAATGATAGGTTACTACAAACCAGTCAAAATGTATTGTTTAATCACAGTAAAGAGGCTGCTGCTGGTCAAAGTGAAAAATACTACTGGGAATTTTTCATCAGCAAAGCATTCTGTAGAGAGAGTTGTGTAGCTGCTGGTCCTTGGCTATTTGCGACCACTTTTCTGATGCGGTTGACGACACATGACAAACTCAGCTATATGGAAACAGAATCTAGGTTTATATTTTTCATGTTCCCCAAAGGCATTAAAACCAAAGCCAAAAAGTGTATGTCTATATGTATATGTGTATGTAAAAACACACACACACACACACACGCACGCACACACACACACATACCACGCTCCATGTGGTTCCTTAAAAATCGCCACTATAATCACAGTTTATGTTATCCACATCAGACATTCTATCCTTACAGTATCTGCTCTGTGTGAAGCAAATATAAGACAGGAAAAATCAATAGCAGTGTTCACAACACTTACTGCATAGAAGTAACGTTGACAGCTTCCAAGAGAAGAATAGACTTGTGTGTCCAGAGAATGACTCTGTAGTATACATATAGTTGTTTCTTTTCTCCTGCAATTAATAAAGCATGTGTAATCCTGCCAACATCTAGCCATTACTACATTGTGGCCAGGAAAATCAAACTCAAAAACAAACAGACAAAGAAACAAAGAAAACATTACACTGACATGAGCATACTTCTAACTTGCTCTCCATTTGACCATTGCAAATTCTGAAAGATTCTGTTGGCCTTTGTGGGACCTTAGATTTTAGAGGTCCAAGATGTCTGAGCCTAGCTGAGCTCGCACTGCGGCCCATTGTGACGGAGCACTTTTTAATTTTGCTAAAAATGATCATATGTTCTTTCACAGATGGGGAAAAAGTTGCAGCCAGTCTAAGCCAAGCATCTTTGACAGTTAACTATTCTTTATTCACTTAGATTTGTCACCATGTAGCTTTGTTTGAATTGGCCATTTTTTTTGAAACATTCTATTATTGTTTCTAATGGTGCAGTTTTATAACAATAAATCTGGGTTCTAGAAGTATGTAAAGAATAATGATACGGAGTGGCCATATTTGCATGTGTCTGTCCCCGGAAGGGTGGACTGTGATTTTATTGGATGTCTGCAGCTATTACCTTGAAGGATAAATTTTCATTTTTCATCTATTCTTCCCCATCTAGATTGTATCAGGATTAACTGTAATTCCAGTAAGTGCCTATTCAAAATTTTTAAAATGTTATTCCTCCATTATGATGTAAACTAGTCAAGAAAAAGAAAAAGAACAGAGTAATGTGTTTAGAAAAGTCATGACCTCATTTTTGAAGTATACCAGTCCATCATCTGGGTTGTAAAAATTCATTTTGAAATCTGTAAAACTGAAGACTTCCCCACTGCTGTTCCTATTTCTACAGGGAAAGAGAGGTGCATAACTGAAGGGAGACCTTCAGATACTGCCAGTGGCATTCGTATTTTTCCAGGTCTTGGCCTCTTGTAGTTTGCATCAAAACCAAATAAGAGAAATACTATGGGTTTTATTTCCTTGTTTTTATCTCTTAAATCAAATTTAGAAAACAGATATTTAACTTTTCTCATGTTAAGAATTGCTATAAAATTCTTCTAAACTCAAAGTTTTACATAGCAAATTATGTTTTTCCATATTGTAGATTCTTAGATAATTATCATTCTGAAAAATATGTCCTTGATCATTAAGACTATTTACACAATGAATTTTTACATCCTACTCATATATTTGAAAAAATTACCAAAACCCTTCAAATCTGTGATATGCATGCAATTGATGAGTCCGGAAAGATGCATGGACTGCGTTCTGTTGGAATTTGGACAGAGATTGAAAAGATATGAGGACTGTGGTTTTATTTTGAGTTTTTGTATTATCTGCAAGACAAATTCATTTTGTGTCTTTACATCAATATTTAGATTTTTCTTTTCCAGGTTTTGCTGGCCACATAAAGGATTCTCCTCCAGTGATCAAAAAGTCATTACCTATTTAATAAAATAATTATAACAAACTTCTAAATGTACAATATTAGTAAAATATTTTTCTATATGCTATGAAGAATGCACAGTGTAGGTGGATGGAGTTTATTTCCTTAGCTTTGGTCTGTGCTTCCAAATGGCAATAATTCATTCTTTGAAGAACAAATTGATGGTCCAAAAATTATGAAAGACTTTTTTTCTGATAAGTATACATTATCCTGTTTCTAATTGTATACCTCATATTTGTACTCATGTAATTGATATTTTAAAAGTAGCGGAAAAGTCTATTGCAACTATGAAAAGATAACAGAATCACATTAAAAATTTAATTTTACAATGCAGCATGCCAGAAATTTAAAAAAAAAAAATCTCAAATTCTCAAATAGTATTTTCCCAAGTAAAAATGTAAAGCTTCTAAAATCAGAATTTGCCAAGTATTTTTTATCATCTCCTCTCCAATCCTCTGTTTTCTTACACCTTTTGAAGAGGAAACTAACATTTTATGAGAATAATCAGTGGTCCAGCTCTGGGACTACAACACTAGCCAAATGGTAACTCACAATATCAGCTCCCCCAATGCCAGACTTGTGCTTGGTACCTTTTCCTGAAGTCTCCTGAATCTTAGAAAGTCTTTATGAGGAAAACATTTCTTTCTACAAGTCCACCTTATGTGTACTTTTATTTTATGTTAAACAAACAATAAATCATAGAGCTTTAAAATTGTAAAGGTATCCATGTAAATTCTAACAATGAGTAGAATTAACCAAATCAAATGTAATCCTCTATTGTTCAACTATATTGATGAATTTTTAAAATATGTGTTTCTAGTAAAATTACTCTTTCTAGACATACACCCTCATTTATCTAAAATCATGAGACTCTGGTATTAAGTTAGCCTTTTTTTCCTCTTCTGGATATTTCACAGAAAAATACCTTTGAAGGCAAAGCTTCTCCCTGGTTAGTGAATTTTTTCCTCCTTAAGTAGTAATTTGTAAGTTCGAATTACTTGAAATAAATGAATGATTGTGAGCTTCCAGTGCACCTCTGAGAAGTACTGCAAGTGCCTTCACTTGCCAGCAGTCACTGGAAAGGAGTCACTGAGCAGGTAACGCTTCCATTTCCTTTTGAATTTGTTTCATTTGGGGAGTAGTGGGCAAGATGTAGCTGGAAATGCAAATTTATTTTTAAAAAGACAACTTTGAGAAAAGGTAGGAATTGGCACATCAAATAACACAAACCCCTCAAAAGCGATTTAATGAAAAGAGATATCCATGTAGAGTTCAGTTGCTACCCAGTAAAATTAAAAATACCTGTATCTCAGTCTGATTCATAATTTAATGGAAGGCTGGCGTATTATGTGTGTTCAGACTCATAGATTTGTCTGAAATGAGATTAATGTACTTTTATTAATTCATAGCCATATAACACTACTGTCTCAAAATTGTAACCTAGGTATGAAATCAACTGTATTTTGTGACATTAATATGAAATACCTAAACTGATATCTTTTAAGGAAAGAGTCAAGGGAAATATGCAAGCCCTAACGTAATTATCTTACATTGAAAATTAGTATAAACACTAAATTACTGTTTGAATGGAAAGCTTGCATTTCCCTGTGTTTACTGAGAATTGCTCTGTGGATTTGCATAGTCACTGTCTCCCTTCACACTCTTGTTCCACCAAGTTTACCACATCTGTACTTGGTGTGGGGAAAGAAAATACACATTTTCAATCTTTGATATTGAAGAATGGATGAGGATGGCAGGAGGTGGCAGTTATATGTTCTCCTCAGCCACTCCTGAGTTAGTCATTCAAAGGCAGTGAATGGACCCACCATGGACCATCCAGAGGGTAGCCATTGTGACTTTCCTAAAAAGGGCAGATTTCAATTCAATAAGTTATCTCTGAGATCACCCCTTTCTACCATTTTCCCCTCAGCGGAAAGGCTGTCGAGAATTTTTAACTGAAAAAGAAAGGGCCTCTTTTCATCTAGATACAAGATTATTTTTGTGTTCAGATATGGTACTTAAAAAGAAAGAGCCATCTGTAGGAATTGTGGCCGTGTCAGTGTCAAAATGAGTGGTTTGATCTTTCAGATTACAAGCAGAATGTGCCATCACAAAGTCCCACACCAGTCTCAGTTTGTTGAGACACATTAACATATCATTGCTCAAATCTACTTTCTGGCTGCAACTGGGAATTAGATTTAGACCAGTCTTTGAAAATCCAAGGACTGAACAGGGAGCCTAGGGACATGCATTATCCATGGTTTCTGCTCTCCTCTGTTCAGGATGGAGATAAAGACGTTAGATTGCTCTTCTCTCCCAATCTCCACCAATATGGAGAATAGGAAACTATCATATTCAATGGTTAATAATGAAGTTGCTAAAAGATACATCATCCTTTCATGTTGATAATTTCTCCCCAGAACAATGATGGGTATTTTAATAAAGTAGAGGAAAAAGACTATACAGTCACATTCTTTTAGCACCAAGAGGAAAGACTGTTTGAATTAATAAAAATTGACCACTGTTAAAAACTATCGTAAAAATCTATGCTAACACAAAATACTAGCCAATTATGAAATGAAGACAAATCAGACCAAATCAAATGCTTTTTCAGCTAACACACATTGTTTGCATGAGGTGACAGTCTCTTGCCTTGTCCGTCATATTAAATGACTCAATGCATCACTGTAAAAAAAAAAAAAAGAAGAAAAATCTATAAAGACTGCGACATGAATTTTCTTTTCTTTGTGAAATTTTCTCAAATACATTATGAGTAGAGTCTATATCAGACAAGGTCACATTCTGCATTCATTTTGTTTGTCAAACTACATTTAATGCCTTGATAACTCTATCTATGATAGCAAGATAGTGTCTGTCTTAAAGCTGATGCTCCATAATTCAAAAAAATGCATCCAAACTGATTAGTGTGTATGTTTCTAAATTTTTTTTCTGAAAAGTTGATCATTATAGTAATATATTACTTGATTAAATAGTCCCAAGATTTTCTCTCTTCTGGCAACCTTAACATTTTTTAGTGCTGAAGTTTTTTAAGGTTTAAATACTTTGCAATTTGGAGACTAAACTTGTTAATATCAACTATGGGTGAGTTGTAATGATTATAAATTAACTACTTTGATTATATAGCACCAGGAAGGCTTGGTACCTTCTTGTTTTTATTTTCAGTACCTTTTGTTTTTTTCCAACTAATGAAATAATTGCAGAATGTCCTTCTTGTTCACACAAAGATGTGGGGCCACTTCTACATCTGTGTAAAGTGAATTTTAATAAACTCATGATCTCTGAGGCTTGTTTTGCTTGTTTGCCTTATTTGACTTTCTGTATGCTTTATATATTTGTCTCTTCTCTTGCCTGCCTGCCTGCCTGCTTTTCCTCCTACTTCACTTTTACTTTTCCATTTCCAAAGTTACTTTAATGCTCTTTCTTTTACATTCTATAAGAATAAAAGATCTCTGGATTTAAAACAATTATTTTAAGAGAACTTGCAACTCCTTTTGGCCTCTCACTGAAAATGGCTTAAAATACAAAAACAACAAAATTCCAGACAAAAGGAATGGAGATAGAATGTCTCAGGTTGAATTCAAATTACTTTTTTCACCTCAGTGCCCAAGTATTGGAGACCAAAGGAAATCTCAGGGCAAGTACTTAACCTCCCTTTTTACCTATAGATAGATAAGAAACACTCTAAAGGTCTGTTGTTGGAAAATACACTTTGATGGAAGTCTGGGATGCATATTAAAGATCTCCATATTATCATTGTATTGCCAGAATGAAAAGATCAACTGGATATTAGTTATCACCAGTTTTCCTACGTAGATAAAAATAGAAAGCAATAAAAGAATGCAGAATGTCAGCCAGTGGCACTTAAGCCATATTAGATGGCTCTGATCAGGCTCTGCTTGGCAAGCTCTTTAGACGGATAAGAGGAGATTTCTGGTGTGGGTGCTTGCTCGCCTGAGGCATGTTTTCTCTTTTGAGCAGCCCTCGAGTGCCCAAGGAACAGGGACATAGAAGATGATCTTTCGCCTCTGCCTTGTGCCACAGTCACTTGATTTGTCCCCACCTCTCAGTGGCCGGTGCTGTCCATTTGGCCAGGATACAGGAGGTCCAGGGCAAGAGCAAACGCATAAAAATAGGGCAAGCAGGAGTTCTGTTTATTTTTGTTGTTGATTTTAGTTGACTCTATATATGAAGAAAAATACAGATTTGTAAATTATTAATTTTAGCAAAATTGATGAAGGATTGAATGTAAAGTGTAGAGTTAGTTAATAGATTTTTCACAGGTAATAAGGTGCTAAAACGAGTAAAGGGAATTGGATATGCCAAGAAATCCTTAGAAAAATACCAAATTTGAACTACTCGCTTGTAAATTTTTGGAAATTATACAGAAGAGTACAATTTTTCTTTCATATTTGGATGGCTACATAGACCAATAAAATAATAATGTGGAGAATTGAAAAGCAGATGATATTTGATCCATTTTGCTGGATCTAGTCACTGTTTGTAAATAAAAACCATTATAGCATACTAGAAGATTATTGTTTGATTCAGGTTAAGACTTCATGTTGTAACCAGACTCAGTTACATATTCACTAAAGCACTTTGTTATTGATAATGTAAAATACTATGCTGAAAGTAATGCAGAAATCCCAATTAGAGTTGGGTAAAATCACCAAGTTATCTTTCGTTGTTAACTGAGTATTGGTCAGCAAAAAACTGAGAGCCCAAACTGCAATCCAGAGCCCTCTTAGTGCCAACATGATAATTAAACATGAAAACCTAGGTTTAGTTTTCTGATGCTCAACTGCTGGGGCAACTTGGCTCTCATGCCAACAGAGAGGCTACTGCTTGTCCACTGTTGCATGGGTACCCTAAGTCTGCCACCACTGACCTAGGTAGAAATTGCCAGAAAACCTAGAAAGTTTCATAAGAAACAGATTGAACTTCACATTTTGTTACTAGTTTCTGTGAGAGAGAAGTTTTCTTTTATGTGTGAAAGATCACAGCATGCTGGTTTGTTGCTAAAAACAGATGCATTCTAACCATTCACCAGGCATTCATTGTTTTGTATTCTTTCGTGTGTGTGTGTGTGTGTGTGTGTGTGTGTGTGTGTTCTTTCGTTTACTTTTCTTTTTTTCCTCCCCACCTGCCTCTTTCTGTAAAGAGGTGACATTTTAACTAATTATCCCATATCAAGATAATCAAAATAAAAATTGAATTAGGCATTATTAATTCTTGGCATTAATAAGATTTTTTTTCTTTTGCATTTAGCCTGTCTTATTGTGAGCCGTATGATTGAATTTAATTACTTTAAAAGAACACAGTACTTTTCTTGTATTTCAAATGTTTGGTCTTTTTATTTCTGTGCCTCTGAGGATTCAACTCCATAGAGGATTAAGTTCAGTTTCAAAAAGACTAACCAGAACTCAAGTGCTTGTATTTAAAAGAGCTCTAATCCCTCAGATAGAATTAATGTTGAGCAGTGATCTGAAGAGTCCGCTCAAGCACTTATTTCACTGGTGTTGACAAGTGCAGAGTGAAAATTTTTCTGCAATTTCAGCATTTCCAATTTGATAAAAGAGAAAATCATTAATAATTCAAAATGTATTGATTCATTATCTTCCAGAGAATATGAAAACAAATCTCACGGCCATGGTTTTCAGTTTCCCATAGTATCAGGGCACCAGAAGTGTGACTGCTTCTTCCTAAGGAAGATGAGTAATTTAAAAGGTGGTGAAGTTTCCCCCTTAGATGCATGTAGGATCTGCTAACTGGAAGCAGTCCAGTTTGAAGTCTCAGTAAAAAGAAATACACAGTCTCCACTAAGATGTCATGGTTTAAGGTGCAGAACTCAAAATTATGAACGTTTTGAAGAAGTTTGGTCAATGACTTTTAAAAGCCTTTGATTAATAAAGGTTTTGTTCATTGATTATGTATAAACAAACATAAGCAAACATTAACTTATGTGCATAAGTTTCAGAGAAGTTCTAAGGTACATATTTTTAAGCTAGTTTTTTCTAAATTTTAGAATATTGTTTCACTACAACAAAACTCATTCATTTTCCCCTAACTCAGAAAGTATTCTGTTTAAGCATCTTCCACATTGAATTATACTACTATATTTTTTAAAAAGGATTGATTGAGCCATTGGTAACTTGTGAGATAGCAAGAGTGTTTATAATGCACTTAAGAGAATATACTTGAGCTCAGCATTGCTAAGCATTCTCATCTAATCACTTTTTAACAAATAGATAATTCCTAAAGGGCATTACTGAACAACACTTGAGAATAAGATTGTTTCTATAATATCTTATACTGTCTTAAATTCATACTGTCTTATCTCAAGGACCTGAATAAGAAACCGTTTCATTCACTACACAAATAGGTCTTGGAGATGTTACCAAGTGATCCAGAACAGGAAAACTGTCCAGCACACACATTGCTCTCACAGCCAGGTTATTACTCGCCCTCATGTACACATGCCACCTTCATCTCCTGTCACCTGAGATCCCCCCTCAGTGTTTTACAGTCATTTTCTTATCCTGTGTTTTGCCTCCTGATGTCCTTGCTATGCCTTCTCCTTTCTATCTATTTGCTTCTTCTTTTTTTTTTTTTTTAAATAATATCTGCTCTCCCATGATTTCCACTCAGTCACGGTACTTTCTACCTCCTGGCTTCTGTCCCTGCCTTTCCTGTGCATGTATTTTGTTTGCTGCACTTGTAGTTGTTCTTCCACCAACTGCTGACTCTTAATAAGTTGTGTACTCAAAGTAAGAAGAGAACTTGGCAGATTCACTACTTATTCTTGTGCTATTAGGCAGAGATTTCAAATTAAGCCACTCACCAGGTTTTAGTGTTTGTGGTAGATGAGTGCTGTCGACCCAGGCAGCTGACCTCACAGCAGAGAGGCACATGGTGCTCTCCTTCATGGGATTGTAGCAGACATGGGCCTGCACAAAAGTTAATTTTCTCTCAGTTATGTGACTACAAATGTTTTCACGTTAGCCATATACTACTCATGGGAATTACAATCTCATCATTATGTTCCTGGATACTATACAGTACATAAGTCAGATGGGCAAAGTTCTTTAATACTGGACTAGCAGGAATGCATGGGACCTTCGAGAATGTGGAGATTAAAATGTTCACTGTGCCAAACTCTTGTCCATGTGTTTCTCTGGTTATCAATGGAAGCAAAGAGCAAGATGGATAACAATGCCTTGTGAAAATAATTTCCCCAGAGGTAAAGTAAGAAAGTCTACAGTTATTTAAATTGCCATTGTCTCTATTATGCTTATTGGATTATTATTTCTTGGAATTCTGTGTCATTCATACAAATACGATTTTTTTTTACTTTTCTAGCATACTTTCCAGAGACCAGTTTAAATATAGACTTGACATGTTTTTATGTACAGTACTCCTGATGCCAATTAAATTTCAAAATCAATTGATTTTTTTCTGTAAAATAATTTAAAATTGCTTTGGAAATGTACATATTTAAAATTTAAAATATCTTATAAATCTTGCATACAAAGAGCATAGGTTGTTAGTGAAATTCACTCATTTAATTATCTCATACACGGCAAATTAATCAACGTTGAAATGAGATTTTCAATGTAAAAAAATGTAGTTACAGAATCTGAAGGATAGGTATAAAGGGATAGTGGAAACATGTAAGAATTAAAATTTAAACACTCTGGAAACATAGTGGCATGATTAAAAATAGAATGATGAATTTTTCATAAATTTTAAAAGATTTTGTCTTAATAAAATAAAATAAATCATTTAATAATAGTATGCAAGCATTGTCTTAGAATGCAGAGGTAGTTACGTAATATTTTGAAACAGGCCAACTGATAGAGTTAGAATGTAACAATGATTATACTAGCATAAATAAAATTACATCTCAGAAAGACAGAAGGAAGCATTGTAAAAGTTTTTGCTTTAGAGAACTGACTCATATTTAAGGAAATAAATATGATCTATTGTATTTAAACATTGACATATGTATGTACATTGAAGCATAACAGCTACACCATTCATATATACAATTTTACTTTGATTAGTTAAAATATTTTGTTTTATTTATTTTTTGAGACAGGGCCTCATTATGTAGTTCACACTGACCTGGAACTCCTGGTGATCCTCCTGCCTCAGCCTCCTGAGTGTTGGGATTACAGGCATGCATCTCCTGACCATTTACCTTCAAATAGTAAAGAAAGTAACAATAAATAAGAGTTGAAGAGTAAAGTTTTGAAAGTGCTATATAGTATGAGATACCTGGAATGTTTTAGGAGATTCCTGTACTTATCTGCAAGTTCAGATCCATAAGTCAACTGACAAATTTTATAGTAAAAAATAATATCTTGGTAATTGAGAAATTCTTTAAACTACACAAACTTACTTCAGAAATTAGTAAGACTTATCCAGCATCTAATAATTTTAAGTTATAAACTATGAAATTGACAAGAAATCACCAAAACAAAATTGCTTTCCTACATTTCTGAAAGTTTATAGCATTGGGTGGTGAGTTTGTGATGGTTTCAATTTTGTATTTTTCTTCAAAATTTATAATTTCTGAAGATTTACTTTATGCAATTTACGAAAGCAAAAGTAGCTTAAACCCTTCTGTTAAAATACAATGGAAACCAATTCTGTCACTATTTAGAATAATCTAAGTTTACAGTAAGCCGTGCATTTCAATATGATATATGCAACTTTAATTTATTTATAGACTAAGTTTCTCAATAATTTTGACCTTCAAAATAATCACGAGTTTCTTTTAAAATGGTACAGTATTTGTTCCAAATTCTTCAAATGAAAGATGATTGACAGCACCTATGAGAAAACTTTATAACATAAACTACACTAGATAAGCCGTTTGTGAGCAGCTGTTTCCAGATGTGCTGTGCTGAATTACATCATTGACTGTATCCCACTAAGGACAAGACTAACATCATCTTAACTTAAGATCATGAACCATTAGCCCATATTTGACAAGCTCCAAGTAATCTTCACGTACATTCTTCAATACATCAGATTCATTTCATGTAAGACTTAATTTCTAACTGTCAGTGCTCTATCTGAGTAACCACCTTTTTACAATAATTTTTGGCTAGTAAGATGAACCATTCATTTCATAAGATATGGATCCAAAGACAACTTTACACTCATATGTAATTCTATATGGTCAAATGTTCTATGGTCAAATGGAATTAGGCCACTGTGTTTCTGACTAAAAGTCTAATAAGTAAGTCAGAGATGATTTAAAAAGGGAATTATCACTATCTATTATTGCAATATTAAAGTGCAAATAGAAAAGACTTTTCAATTATATTATCTCAGAAAAATTATTTAATTTTTAGGTAGTGAATGAGTGCAATTTCATGTACTGTCTGTACAATCATTGTGGAAGAAAACTTCATTTGGTCAATCATTTTAAAGGAAAGAAAAAAACTTGACAAGATACTCTTTATAGTATGATTTCCTCAAGCAAGCATGTCTTATAAAGTTTATCATAAACACTCAAAAATCATTTTAAAGCATTATAAATTCCCAGTGAAAAGAAAGGAAGGGAAAACTAAAATCTGACCAAATGTGGTAACTTAATTTATTGTTTTTAATATGTTTCTTAGTTTTAGGAAAAAAAAAAACTTTTACTACAATCTCTCAAAAAAAATGAGCTAGGTTTTAGGAATTCAGCCTTATTCTTAGTGACATTCAACTTATATTAATATGATATGCAAAGTAAAACACAAATGAAGCCACTTTTTCTGAATTATCAAAAATATATATCCCTCTTGCCCTTGTGATGAAAATAAGTTGAGAAGCTATTACATTAAAAATTCAGCACTGAATGTCACATTTAATTAAATAATCATTGCATTTGTAAGTCTAATTCATTACTTACTGGGTGTCAATTTAAATATTTGTAAATATGCATATGCTTAGTACCTATATGCTTTTTAATTATTTTCCATCCATACAGCTTGGATTGTATAAGTATTGCATAAGACACATTTAATTATTAATGTAACTCAGTATAATGCTTTCTTACACACTATACCACTGCTGGATACATTTTTGATTCATGACTATTTAAAAGCAAATTGACTCTTTAGTACCTAATTTTATTCTTGCTATTGATTCTACTATGTGGTAAGCATTTCTTGGAAATGAACAATTTTCCTTAAAATAAAATCACAGTCCAAATTTTTACTGTCGTTAGCCTTATTGTATTATGCTTCTTTCTAAACTTGCCAGTTGAACTAGATTAGGTTTAAAAACAGCTAGTTTAAAACATTTTTGTAGTGATGTATTTATTTGATTTGTGTTGATTTTTTGCTGTGTCGTGAATATAACTATATTCCTGAAAGGTACATTATGTTTCTTCACGTGTATGTTTTCGCACTGAAAAATATTTACATCAGAGGTACTTATCCTGGTCTGTCATAAATGGGCACAATCAATGTCAAATATCGAGGCCCAGTATTTCTAAGATGGCTTCAAATTCATGAATTCATTTCCCCGGAACCATGATATTTAACCAGAAGTGGAACAGAAAGTGAGACATCTACAATACTGAAATCTATTATATGAATAGTGTTATATAGTTGTTATGATTTAGGAAAAGGGCAGAAGAATCCCTGGGCACCTTTCCAACAACTCTTCAATCTCAGCTTCTCCTGCAGATAAGATCCTGGTTTCTTAGACTCACTTAAATACTCATCAATCCTCCAGCTCCCTCAGTTCTTAAGTCAAGTAATTTATTTGTATGTAGAAGTCTGTGTCTGCTGCCTCAGGCCATGGTGCTCCTTGGTGTTATATTATTAAGTTTATTTTCAAGGTAACTGAGCAAAAAAGCTGTGCAAATAATTACCTAGACATCTACGTCACCCAGTTTCTCCAAATGTAGCAATTACCAGATTAAATGCTTCTAAATTAAAAACAAAGTGACAGAGACCTCTCTGTACTTAGTGATATTTTTCATATATGATGCCTTTAAAATTTGATGAAATTACTTCTCATTAACTCTTTAGCTTACTTTAGCCTAGAGATATTTCCTCTGTACTACAAGTATTCCACAAGAGTTAAAGAAATAAACCCATTTAATAAATACATCGTGAATGATTATTATGTTCAAGGCACTGAGCTTGAAGATACAGAAGTTTCTTTCTGAGATTTTAAATTCCTTTAAGAGAAGAAATAATAACAATGTAATACTGGTGATAGCTATCATGATTATTACCATAGTTAGAGTTTACAGCAGATGTTGCTTTTAGTTATTATGATGCACTAAACCCATTTATATTGTGATTTTTGGGGGGTATTATTAGCTTATTTTACAAATAATGCAGAGTAAGGCACAGAGAATGTGAAAAGTTTTCTCAAGGTCACACACTAGTAACGGTGGAACTGGTGTACAAAACCACCAGAATGCCTGCAACAGACCAAAATATGCACATTTTAGAGCTTTTTTTCTCTTTAAGGATGGACTTAAATAATCCATTTGAAATGAATAGAATGTGATTATCAGGTGACTTTTTTTCCTATAGGTTTTCAAACTTCTGTTACTAGTGTTCATTTTTGAGAAAGACGTCCAAGTTTAATGTCTGGTTATGTATCATTTGCTCAAAGGACTTTTAAATTGGGGATGGGTAGTTCTAATACTTGTAGGGTAAAGAAATGTGTCTGCCCTTAGGGTCTCTACAAATGTTTCTTTGTAAAGAAAAAGCAAATAGCTCCTTCTGTAGACACTTTCCATAGTTTCCAAGACACATCCTTGGTGTCCCTTAGGATAGCTTGAGGGGTAATGAAGGAGACAAGGAAGGCATTACATGGCTTGGTATGTCAGTCAGCTTCTGGATCCTGGAGTGACTGGTCGGTCACCAATCCTTGTTCAAGACTGGCACCAGGCCTGGCCACAAGACATTGAGGATGGCTTGCTGGTCTCCCAGAGGCCATGTCGTTAAGTACAGACAATACGGGAAAGGGACTTCTCTGCCTCTTCCATGGATAAATGAAAAGTTTTGACTACTCCTTCCTAAGCCTAGAGTTTACTAAAAGAAATTTCAAAAATAAGTGTAAAATGTGTGTAAAAAAGTGTAAAATCAGGACTGTCTTCAACAGCAGGTAACTTGTGTCATCACCCAGTGCCTTTGCTGAATGCTCTGCTGTCACAATTTTGAGGTTCTTAATTTTGAACCAGGGCCCCAGATTTTCAGTCTTCCCTGTGCCTGCAAATTGTGTAGCTCATCATAGTGCAAAGGATTAATGAAAGAAGAATCTGGAAGTGCAACTTATATGTCTAATTTCAAATTGTAGTTCAGTGTTTCCAGGTGGTTGAATCATAGAAGAAATAAAAACAAATTTTCATCCCCAGGTTAATGGCTAAACATTTAGAAAGATAAAGCAGAAGTCAGATTATGTTAAAATAATCATTTATTTAAGAGCCAGAAAGGAGAAAAAGTCAAATGGCAAGCTCAAGGTTTCATAATCACAGCCTGAGAAACGCATCCTCCTGTCCTTTCTGGAGAGGCTTCGGAGAGCTTGACTCAGCACCCAGCAGGGGCTGTTCTTGCTCTGAGTCTGGGGCCCTCTCTGTCTAGAATGTCTCGGTGAAAAAGCCTGTTTCCAGCTTCCCACAGAGCCCTGTCTCCCACCACAGGCTCAGCCAAATGCGGAAGACAGCTTGCTAGCACCTGGAGCAATTGATGTCATGGAAACCTAATTTTATACCCTCCAACACACGGGCACAGACATGCCCGGATGTCAAGCTTTTCAATGAAATCTTCTAAATTTGCCTAACAGGAAAATAAACTAGTATATGCTAGCTTTTTAAAGTGAATGACTTTTACAATTGATTCATGTCATTTAAGACCTTTTAAAATTGCTTTTAATTTATCAAATAACTCTTTGTTTAGCTATTGTGATTATTTTTGCTGATAGGACAAGTAAGACCAACAGCAATAAAAGTTAAATCTAAGCACACATAAGGTTATGCCAGAATTGACCATGATGAAATCTAAAACTCAGATTTCCTGATCTTAATTATTTTCTATCATTTAGCACTCAGTGTAAAAGTTTATGGAAAAGGAGATTTTCAATTGTTTGCTTATTTGTGTCTTACACATGTCTGAAAGTTACTGTACATGAGCCAGTCCCAGTCCCTTGTTTTAATATTTTATTGAGACACAGCACATCCATTTATGGATATATATTTTATGGCTCCTTTCACATTAAAGATTAGAACTGGCTAACAGCTTTGACGACCACATGGCTTGCAAGCCAGATATATTTGTTGTTTTGTCCTTTACAGAAAGACTGTCTTGACCCCTCATCTACTAGGATTTGAGTTTCTTCAGACTAAGTTGCAATGCAAACTAAGTTCCCAATGCTGAGGTCAGTGTTTGGCATAATTTTTAAACTAAATAAATAGGATTGAAGTACCAGGCGACCTAGAATAAATGTCAAATAAACCTCAGAAACAATATGGCATATTCAGTTTTTAAATAGCATAATTCTTATGACAGTGTTGCACTTTTTCTGTCTACTACAGTTACTGGGTCTTGCATGTCATTTAATGATCTAAAAAATTGACTATCCATGCATAAATATGGTATATATATATATATATAATGCTAATTTTTTTTAGAATGTATATCAGAACTATGGAAAATTTAAGATCCATTTTCAACTTGATGCAGTCTTTATTCCTGATATTACATAACCTATTGTTAATAAAACAGAGTAAAATAAAGTAAATTGGAGGTGTCCTAGAATGCAAAATGTATGGAGTTCTACCTGCCTGTCAATCTATGTAGTTTGTTAGACAATGGCTTCACAGAAACACCCATTAAAATCCTCATGATCAATAAATTATTTAATGGAGCAAGGTGCTTAACTATTGAAATCGCTAAGTAGTGCCAAAAAGAGAAATTACTTACATTCAAAGTTTAAGAGACCAAATCTGATAGAATTGGTCCATTTGTGCATTTAGCATCTTTAAACTATTCCACAAGAGGGAGATGGCCATCTAAAAGGCATGAACACATGTCAAAAAGTCTTACAAATTCAAAAATAATTGCACAGATCTGCTTTTCCTATGTTTCTGTCAGCCACCTCCTTCTTCAAGAGCTGTGAATTTTAATTTCTAGAGTTTTCTGCTGCCATTACTTCAAAGTTCTCCTGTCTTTATTTTATTTTTCAAAATTACTTTACCACTCCCCCACATCACCATGTTCACAAAACACTGTAACTACTTCACAGAATATTTACACAGAGGGCTTGTTTTTATCGAGAAGAATCCAAAGTTAACATCATGTGCATCTTGTTTTACAGCAGTAGTATTGAACAAGTTTTCATTGACCAACTTCAGGTTCATTTGCAAGTGTACTTATGATGACTGGTTTTCAAATTAAATAACCAAAAGCAAATACTATGAAATTTAAGTTAAGATAGTAATTACTCCAAAAAATTGGTATTTGTACATCCTTGTTTCAAAGGATGCAGTTTGCTTGCTCAAAAATTATGTATATTCCTTTGACTGTACATTTATATACATACTATATAGCATCACTAACTGTCAAACATCTTTGACCTTTGGTGGTTTTGCAGAACTCGTATATTGCTTTTACTTAATTTTTGCATAAAAGCAGAGACTGCGTAGAATATTAACTAAAACTACAGGAAGTGCCAGGCATCTGACACATAATATCTCCTTTAGTCCTTGCAGGAAACCCATGAGGTAGAGAGGCATTATCCCACATTTACAAATAATGGGATAAATTGAAGAAACTAACTTTCTAAAGCCTATACAACCAAAGAATGCAAAATCTGCTTTTGAATCTGCATTTGTTTAACTTCACACAAGTTCAAGGTTCTTCTACTCTTCATGTTGTCATCCCTTGAAATATGTAGCATTTGAGCCAAACGTGTGAAGGTGTATGTGAAAATACTCCTGCTTCAGCACTGCTGCTGTAACTGAGCACATCGGTCAGGTGGTTCAGAGGTTTCACTGATTTAGCTACCTGAAGCAGGAAGATCCATTTAAAATGTGTTAAAGGAGAACTACTGTATATTTAGAAATAAGATGAAATAGGTCAATGTGCATAAATTAAAGAATGCTCTGTGATTGGGTCAAAACAATTCATTGGGTGATATGTGGTAAGCAAGCCCCAAATAAATCAAGTCTCCAAGTATTTCCCTTGCCCAGCCAGTAAATAAGACTGAGCTAGATCAACTAACCTTGCATAAAGTGATCTGGAGAGAAGAGTTGAATTAATTATCCAAACATCACTTGAAAGTTATTTTTTCCCATTAATTCTACTTAATAATTTATGTCCCAAATTTTTCGTATAGAATTTTAATTGATTCAGAAATAACTTGCAAATAATAAATCATGGAGGAAAGCCAATGCACAAATTAAAGACAGAAAAAAATTCAACACAAATCTTAAGTCTTGAATCACTGATAGATAGAAAATAAGGGAAAGCAGTCTGCTTGCCAGCTCAGGAAAAGGCCTAGCAAGCCTCCAGCAGAGGGTCCACGAATTGGGCTTTGTCATTCAGGGAAGCACATCTAGAGTTCTGGTAGCACCTGCAAAGTGTCCCAGCTTCGAACACCTGTGTAGTGTGAGTGCTAATGAGTTGACTTCTGGAAAGTAGTGTTTAACTCATCAGCTACAAAATTCGTTTTATAAATTGCGTGGCATTTTAAAGTAAAGGATCATTTACAAATTACTTTTAAAAAGCCTTTGCTGGAATCTTCAGATGAAGATCATCCTGCTGAGGGGAGGAATCCGCACCCAGTTCAGTGACTGCTAAACAGGGTGCCACATGGTTCCTGGTAGCCAGGGGCCAGATGGCCCCCTTCGTCAGCCAGGCATCTCCTTGTCTATTTTGATATTTTTTATGCAGGATCCCACATGGAAAAACCATTTTAGTGATGTAAAAAATGATAAAATCACCTCCTTCAGTTCAGTTCCTGAGTTTTTACATTGCCCAGCAGTCCTGTCGCGAGCAGGGAGCTTAGAGAGAGCTTCTTGGCCACTGCCTCCCACACTGACTGACTCCTGGCACACACAGAGATAAATGGAAGATGCTGCCTAAGTTTTTGATCGATTATTTTAATGCATTAGGAAACTTGTCCATAGAGTAAAAGGATACTTGCTTCAGATTAATCATTTATTATTTGGTGCCTTTGTTTTTTTTTTTTTCTTGTACTGGGAATTGAACTCAGGACCTTGCACTTGCCAGGCAGGCACTGTGTCAATAAGCTGTGCCCTCTGCCTGCCTGGCAAGCACAAGGCCCTGAAATCGATTTCTGGTACCAAAACAAAACAATTCTCTTCTCTGGTACTGTATTTTCAAAGGATGTTAAAAAGACAAAAAAATAATTCTCAGAATATATAAAACAAGAAACACATTTTTTAGTGTATATCAGTGTCCTGCATTACTCTGACTTGAAATTTAGAGGAGCCTTTTTTTGAGACTCACTCTGGCCTCTGCAAAATTCATAACAATACTAATACTAATAGTAATTGAAATGTCATACATTCGGAGAGCCTCACTATCATAACACACTCTTCTATTGAGCTGCGAGGTGGGAAAATAAGTTTACAGATGTCTGTTTCTTCCAATATTAATCATGTGGAAGTTGGCTGCAGGCAAGTATTTCTTGAAAGCACTTACCCATCATCCTCATTTTACTCATAAAGATAGTGACAGGGGAGAAAAATTACTTGCTCAAGGTGACAGAATTATCTGTAGGCAGGCTAAGGACAATCTCCTTTTTTTCTACCTTCTTCCTTCCATTCTGAAAAACTAGACTATACCAGGCCATTTCCTTTCTTTTAAGAGCATTGCTAAAAAAAGACTTTATGAGTTAGGTTGATGTGAAATGAAGGTGAAAAGTAATTAGCTATCCTCTCTGTCTCTCCACCCGCCCAGGCACACATGCAGGCACCCTTCCTCGCATGCCTGTCACCTGGAATTCAAGGGTGGGTCTATTGTGAGAAAGACAGTCAATTTGAACTGAATCAAGCAAAACACTTATTCCATAGTGTAAGCTAATCTCTGTTGTAAAGAATTGATACTAAGCTGCATTTGTTCTTGCTTAGCTTTCTCATTTGCTACAGAACAAACAGGATGAGGAGATCATAGACTTAGAAGCTGGTGTTGTTTGAGATCAGTATAATGTTACAGGCAAAAATGTTAATTAAATTCATTTGACTGATAATCAAAGAACTGGACAAGAGGCTTCTTGTACTGTATTAGATAGTCATGACCAGGGGACTTGTGTCTAATTCTTCAACTTTATATGTGAATTTCTATACCTCTCCTGTTCCTTCTGATTGTAAAATTCTTTGAAATAACCTGTGCCTGTAGAGCTGAATTCTGACCCAGCCTGGTGAATAATGAGTTCTGGGCATTCAGCCTTGCTGCATGTATTTACTACTTGCTTGTCATGTTCTACAGGAAGGACTTCTGTTTAAATTTTTACCTTTAGTTTGTCCGTGTTTGGAGGATCTCCTGATCACATGGGTGCAGGGACATAACACATCTTCACTGTCTTTCCTCCCCTTTCCTTCCCATTCCCCTCCCTCCATCTCTTGGCCCCTTCCTGTTTGCGGAAGATCTACGTTCTTATGTCCCATTATCTATCTTTTGTTTTGGTTTTTCTTTATATTTTGTGCTTCTCATATAAAACAAAACGTGCACCATTTAAGCTTGTATGTCTGATTTATTTCGCTTGACACTATGGACTTAAGGTGAGTTTATTTTCCTACAAAGGACCCAAGTTCACCCTCCTTTATGACATTTTAGTTCCAAGGGATGATCTCAGACTTGCAGTCTTGACTCCATTCTTTACTGCCTCTGAGACTTAAAACTATTCATTGGACATTTCTAGGCCCTCTTTCTTAAACAAAAAAAGTAAAAGTCATGATTGTTGGCTTCAATAGGTTATAGTAAGAATTAAGGGTAAAACTGAATATAAGTCCTAACTCCCCGCAAAGCAAGAGGAATGATGACTTCAAGAAACACTGCTTTGAACTTTCTCTGAAGTCTTTAAAATGTTCCACATTGTCCAGCCCTTCTCAGACTGTCAACAACAGAAGGGCAGAGACCAGAGTGTTTCAACAACAGACTTTTTCTCAGAGTTTCTGAAGCTACGTGGCCCAAGACCAAGGTGCAGGCAGATGTGGCTCTTGGTCAGGGCTTGCTCTGAGCTCCTGGCTGACTGTGTCCTTTGTGTATGTGCACATGGCAGAGGATGCTCTGTGACTCTTCCTCTTTCTGTACCTTCATGAATTATCTAACCCTAATAACTTTTCAGAGGCCTTGCCTCTTAATATTACCACATCGGGGCTTAGTAATTCAACATATGAATGTGAAAGAACACAGACATTTGGTCCATACATACATTGTTTCTGGGAAAAAGGTGTTAGTGTAATTGAGATACGTCTTGATATGCCCAGAGGAATTCAGGTCGTTAACCATTTGAATGCCTGTGGTTTTCTAGTAAATGTTGACAAAAGGGCAAATGTCTACCAATTCTAAATGTCAACAGTGAGATCATCTAACTTTTGCAATTCCATGAATTATAAATTTCCACTGAAATTCTTAAGAAACTGTACAAAAAAGCATGATTATGTCCTCATTTTATGGATGGAGATATTGACATGACTAGAAAGTGAATTTTAACCTTGTTGTGTATAGAGCTGGTCCTTAATTTGTGGCCTCTCATCCATATTATGTCTTTAGTAACAGCCATGTCTGCAGCCTGAGACAAAATGTGTTGATTAAAGATTTTCTTTCACCAGAGTTTATGCAAAGGGATGGAGGTTTGCCTAACAGTGTGGCCATTCTATAGGGCAAGTTGAAAGTCACTGCAAAGAACATCTTCCATACTCTTTCAGTTAGAGGTGGAAACTGAGAAGTTGAGAGATGAGAGAAGGGTCTCCTAACTGGCAGGCGGCTAATGGAGGCTTTGTGGAGATCAGACCTAGGAGGCCAATCGTTCCACCACTCTTTAGCTGTGTGACCTTGAGAGGAGGAGGAGTTTTAGCTTCTTAAACCTTCAATTTCACATCTGCACATTGATAATAATTTATAGATGAAAGTGCCTGGTGCATAATAAACACTCACCAGCCCTCAACTTCTTCTGGTTGTGAATCTAGACTAGCAACCATAATTCTTCACTCTCAGTTCAAGGTGCTTTCTGTTATTCTTTAGGTTGCATGAATAATTTTGCTTTGAACTGAGACCATTAAGTGCATTCTTAAAAACTTTGTCTTCCAAAATCAATCTGTTCATATTTTTAATAATGCAATAAAGAAATTTGAAGTTGGCCTACAGAGATTTGTATTAACCAAAGGGTTATTTTTAATTGGATTCTGTGCCTGTTGTTATGGAAATGGTTGTTTCATAGATTAAGCATTATGACTTTACTGCAAGATCAAGCCCAGAATGGGGTATAATGATGACATCATCCTTATGCTTTTATTCCTTGACAAAATGGATTTAAAATTAAAAGATCAGGGGTAAAACAGCTTCAAAAGCACACATTCATAAGAAGAAACTATCTCCCCTATAAAAATAGCTTTAAAACGATATATTCTCTTTTCAAAGATCAAAACTAAGGGTGACCCTCACTGCCAGTAGGATGCTCAGCTGCTGTAGAGTTATTAAGCACTTCTTTCTCCTCTACTGAAACAAGAAAGAGTTCCTTTGATCTTGGAACTTGCTTTCAACATTTGGTCTCACAGCATTTCTGCAGTTGCTGAATTGACAGGCTTCCTCTTGTTATGCAGTAATCAACCTCTCAAAATTGTTTTGTCCACAAGAGTTTTATTCATGTATCTGGATCTGTAATACAACTATTCTAAAGAAACAAAAGAAAAGTTCTAAATTAAATGGTGGTTGGTATTGTGAATTCACGTTGCAAATGTTAGTTTATGTCACTGGCTAATTTTAAACCCCAAGGCATGCTAGCCAAGGAAGATAAGGTTTATTAACACCACAGGAGAAAAATCAAGGGCAAGGTGCATAACCTAGAATTCAGAAAGCAAACCGTGATCTCGTGTGAATGGATGTTGCAGGTTTCTCCTGCTTGCTTCCCTTGTTTTTTTGTCACTTCTTTTCGTCCTCCTTCTTGCTGCATTGTATCTTTATACTCTCCTGTGTCTTTCTGTGATCCTTAGATAGCAATGAGTCTTGCCAGCAGAATTTATGAAAAGAAATTTCAAATGCTGTTACTATTCCTGATTCTCAATCAGTAGAAAGTCATGAAATTTAATGATGTCATGTCTTTTGCTAATTGATTGTTTTCTCTGTTGATTTAACATATCAGCAAGTTTAAATACTTTTAAAAAAAGGCATGAGAAACACTCATCAGCGAACATTACACACAAGCCATGGTCAAAATATGCAGTTAAGTTTTAAAAGTATAATAAAGAAGCCATATTGATATTCGTCCCCTTCAAATTACTCCCCCTTGCTTTGAACATACTTATTTCACCATTTTATCACTTTCTGCATCACTTCTGAAAGTCCTCTTTTATGAATATCTTTAGGAGATGTGATAAAAAAAATACTGTAAAAGCTGGTGTGAAATAGCACTGAGTGAAAAGGCAGTCTGGTAAATACAGCCCAGTGAGTCATCCACCTTACCTAGTGGATCTCGAACTATGTGACTTCTCGCTCTTCATCATAGCAAAAAGGACCATTAAAGGTAGATGTTCTGAAATGATCCAGCATACTGAGGCAGCAGCAACGTCACACTACACTCATAGAAGAGAATCTCCACAACTGTTTCAGAAAATAGCGAGAACAGTTGGATAGATGTGTTTCAAGCAAAGGGGAGACTTTTGAGCAGCATCAATGGCAATCTGTCTTCTACTCTAACAATAAATTAAGATTGAACATCTGCTGTATTTTTATCATGTTTCATATTTTAATATATTTTTTCTAAATGAATCATGTTGTGTGAAGAGGAATATTTTAATACAAATTTCAGTTGTATTACAAACATTTTCCTTTCCTTTTTTTTAAATTGAAGAGAAATATAGTCTGACTTTATCATTTCAAAAATTTCCACTGACTACCTTTTTGAAATACGAACTCTGTTTTAAGTCTATTTACATTCTATTCCTGTACATTTGCATAGATTCACTGGGTGCTACTTTCTCACCCTTTTTCAAATTTTTCCTTTTTGTCAACTAGCTGATAATCCCTGCTTCTAACATTGCTTTTCCCACCTCACAACAAAGGAGGCTCTTCAAGCTGGGCCATTTTGCTTCAGCCTGCTTCCTCCAAGTGAAAACCTCCCCTCCATGTGTGGAAGCTTTGGTAAGATTTGCAGTATATTGGGCCATCAAAGGAGAGGTAAAGACAGACAGGGCACAAATGTAGGAGGCTGGTGAATCCAGGGCTGAGTGATGCTGGAGTCACAAGGAAGAAAGTGCAGGGGACCCTCAGCATGGCACCTAGAGTCACTGGCAGAGTCTTGTCTGCCATTTTTCCCTTCACTGAAAATGACACACTAATGACCTAGGATCACTGACCTCAGAGAATATGTGACTGCTAACCGCTTCACACACAATAAAGAGATCATTGCAAAAATCGGACAATTCCTTTAAAGAACGCGTGTGTGTAAATTGGGAGGGTTCCCAAAGCTATATTGACTGTGCCTATTTATGACAACAGGTTAATTCGTTTTAAGTAAATGAATAAGGTTTAAAAATTCTTAAATTGTCACACTTGAATGTTTGTTAACTAGTCATCTTCCTTGCTTGTTATGACTCTAACGGGCTTAAAAAATGGTCCGGCCAGTCTCTTTTATCTCTCTTCTCTCCTCTCTCATTTCTCTCTCTTTCTTCTCTCTCTCCTCCCTCTGTCTGGCTTTCTCCCCTTTGTCTCTTTCTATCACTTTCTGTGAGGTTCGTTTGCTTGACTGATTCCGAGTGTCCATAATGACTGTTTGGCATATTCTACAGGCAAAGGTCCCGAGACCCTTTTTGCCGGCTATAACCTCAATGATAATGAATGGCACACTGTACGTGTGGTTCGTCGAGGAAAAGGTTTAAAGTTAACGGTGGATGACCAACAGGCCATGACAGGTAAATGCACCTATTCTTGTCATAACGCTTTAGAATTTCTCATTTGTTGCAGGTGGCAAATGCCGGTAGGGAATATGAAGCCTATACACACCAATTTTTAGTAACAACTTCATTTAATAAGCAGCCTGTGAAATATTTCTTTCTAAATGAACAGCACTTTTTGTCGTGTTCTTTGTCCTTTAACAATTTAAGAGGACATTATAGTATATTTTAATTTAGTGCCTTGATAAGTATCTTAGTGCCTCATAAAATATCGAAGCCCCCATGTGGATGTCAATTTATGTTCAGATTGTTTCTTTTTTATATATTTTGATGATGAAAAGAAAGAAGTTCTGCTTTCTATATAAATTGATAGGGAACCTGACATTCTGTCAGGGGAACTACTTTTATATTCTGTTATATGAACTTACTTGATCACAGAACAGTTCATTTTGGGTCATTTAGCTCAGCTGGTTGAAATCTAATATTAAGGATGGCAAGTTCAATTCTAAATTCATAGAATCCTAGCCAAGGTGAGCTTTACAAAGATCTGCCCTGGGACATAAGGAAGACAAATGAAAGAGGAATCAGCTCACCTTTATCTTCCTTGAAATAAATCTGAGCTCAGGACCTACTGGGATATTAGCTCCTTTTTCTTTTGTGGAGGGCACCTCTGTGCTAATTTTTCAAGTGCAAAGCACAAGATGGTTCTTGTGCAGTGGAAACGTATCTGTTTTGCATTCAATCTAGTGTGCTCCCAAGCTCAGAAGATGGTCAACTCTACCAATATGGAAATGGCATGTGTGAGATTATAACTTTCGAAAGAGTCATTCTTGAGTTCAAATAGAGGAACTACTAACTCATAGATCTTTTATTATCCTATAGTCATCAGCCCGATAATGGCTTTCCAAATTTTTGTAGTACATGTAGCGGAACTTTATTGTGAACTCTACTTTATTGTGGAAGTTCACTTTGTTTAACAGCCACCTGAAGAGCTTTAAATGTTGATTTTGGAGCCTCACACCCCAGGAGGCTTCAGGAGGAGCCCAGTAACTTGCTTCACTTCACAAGTCTCCAGAGGTCTGAATGCCGCAGATGTGTAGTTTTACGCTTAGAAGTCACTGCTGTGCTCTGCCATTCGATTCTCTGAGAAGGAAAATCCAGCAATGTTGTTCACACAAGCCTTTATTCAGGACTTCCAAGCACAAGAAGACTGTGAAAGTTCATCTCAACCGAGGGAAGGAGACAGAGTTTTTCCAGGGCGTAGACAGGACAGTGTCTACTGAAGTTCAGGTAGTTTGGGTCGGGACAGTTCTTGGAAGAAAAGTGGATTGTTGTTGTAGCTTAATATTCATTATTTAAACATTGGAATTTTATACAAGGGGGTGAAAATAAACAGGATCTAAGGTTAAGATCAAGACTATGAACCAAAGAGCTGCTAGGGACAAAAACATACAAAAACACAACAATGTTCTCTGGTCTCAAGTTTCCATCAAAAGCACACCGCCCTGTGTACTAGGGAGGGTGGAGCATGTATTTCTGTTTTAAAACTTGAGGGAATGTACTCAAAGAGGTTTCATCAAGTGTGTTTCATTGAAATTCTGTTGTTAGCAGCACTGAGAAGACAGCCTAGGTTTGGTTTTAGGGTTTTTGTTTGTTTGTTTTCCTTGGTTGGTTATTTTGTTGACTCACTGTCTATTATTTTGTACTCATTATCATGCTGATAAATGTTGGGCTGTATGCTAGGTATTTTACAAGCTGTGGCATCACATTATGAGGGTGAGAAGTACATATAAAACTCAGGCGATATGTGATAATATAAGGTAGTTATGGGATACAGTGATTGATTACATAAACAAATCTTATTAAGAGTTCATAAGAGATCAAGGAAATAGTAATAAGTTGTGGCACTAGGTTTTGCTGCTAGTTTAAACCAGTGAGTGATGTTTGAGATGGCTTTTGAAGAAAGAATGATTTAGATGATAAATGTATGGGGGCAAATCTACTTATGATCCCAATGATTCAAAAGGCTGAGGCAAGAGGATCTTGAATTCAAAACCAGATGGACCAACTTAGGGAAATCTTGTTTCAAAATATACAGAGGGCTAAGGATGTAACTCGGTGCTACCCAGGTCTAATTCCAGGACAGGGGTGGAGGTGAGAGAGTGTGTGGGAGTTGTTGGCATAATAAAGAATGAGGAACGACATTGATAAGGCTGACAGACTTATGTTCAGGAAGTGATTTTTGGGTTTTTCTGTTTTGATTTTGTTGTTTTTGTTTGTTTTGCTTCATGAGATCACAAGGTGGTTGTTAGAGTTGGAATGATTTTTCAGAGTCAAGTCAGGAGTCTGGAATGAGTTTATATATTTCTTGGTCTTTCAGTCATTACATTTAAACTGGGAGCTAAGCTGAGAGAATTATTTTTGAGCAAATTAATCCTTCAACAATGTATTATATAGTTTGGGATGTAAAGCAGTAAATCTTGAACTGTAGTTGGAATGGGAACAAAAGAAAAATATGAATTTTGTTTTAAATTTTTATTTCGGAAGCCAGACGTGGTGGTACATGTCCATAATCAGCACTTGGGGGCCTGAGGCAGACGGTCGCTGCAAGTTCTAGGCCAGCCTGGACTACAGATTGAGTTCCAAGCTAGCTTGTGGAGCTAACTTGACAGCAAGACCCTGTCTCAAAAAAGCAACAACAGAATTTTACTTAGAAATAATTTTAAATTTATGAAAAGGTTCAAAAATAAAAACAGTGCAAAGAACAGTCATGTACATTTACTACTGTAAGCATTTCAATCCCATTTATTTTGACATTTCCATTTCTCATGTTCTCCTTCCCACCTCTCTCTCTCTGATTTAAAAAATACTAAGTTTAGTGGTACATTTTAGGTATACAAATGATTATGTTCATCATAGGAAATTTTTTTCCTTAACCAATCAAAGGAAAGTGAGATATGTACTGATTCTCTAAATACTTCGGTATGTGCCTTTTCCTTAATATAATATTTCTGTATGTTCCATTTTCACAAATTGCAGTGTTGTCAGTTGGCTCAGTGTTGTTTACAGGTTGTACTTTCCCTGCTTTTGCCCAAAATGTAGTATAGCATCCAATATTTGACTCAGATATTATGTCTCTTTGTCTCTTTCAATTTACAACATTTTCACAAACTTTTATCTTTTGTGACATCACCGTTTTTGATTTATTTTTATTTTATTATTATTATTATTATTTTGTACCAGGGATCGAACTCATGACCTCACACTTGCCAGGCAGGTGCTTATCCCACTGATCTAAATCTCCAGCCCTATTTTTAGTTGTTTTTTTGCTTGACTGGTTGGGGTTTTTTAGACATTGTCATTTTTGAAAAATGTAATTCTCTTTGTGCCTTGAATTAACACAAAGTCACTTATTTAGTGCTTATCTGATATTCCTTCATGACTACATTCTGGTTTAGCATTCTGGGGTGGGATACTGCCTTGCTGACATTTGCTCTTCTTCCAAGATCCTGTCTGTTGCAGCCAAACATGCTGTCCATGTCTCTAACGGCTGATTGAGTTCAACTACTTGGTTGATGTGTTGCTTCACTATGTGATACTACATTTTCTCCCTTGCAAATTAATAAACTGTGGACAGACATATTAAGACTATGCACATATCCTGTGTTTCATCAAAATTTTAGCCAAGATTAAGCATCTGTTGAAGATATTTTGCCTGATCAACTATTTCATGCACAGATTTTCTTTGCCATGTCTTATCCTGGATTTAACCATTTATTTTCCATTTAAGTTAGGAATAATCCAAATAGTGTGCTTAGTAGGGTATCTTAGCTTCCCGATCCTTTCAACAAGCACATAGGAAATATATTCATTATACACACTTGCACTTACATATGCATATGAATATATACACACTCACACATATGAATTACTTATGCACATAAAGATGAAGGTATACATATTTTCCAAAACCTGATTCACATTGGCATCTCCTTATTTATGGCACTATTTCTTGATTTCCCACATTGCATAATCCATATATTTTCCTCCAAGATGATTGTGTTGCTTACTTTTCTCTCGTTGAGACAAAATACCTGACACCCAAAGTTAGCAAGAAAAGGTTTATCTTAAAGTTTTTGGAGATTTAAGTCCATATTCAGCTGCCTCCAAAGCAGGGTGGCATGGCTGAAGGGCAGCTGTTCATGGCGGCTGCAAACAACAAGAATAAAGGGCAAAAGAGGAAAGTATGCCTCCTTCCCTCCCTTAAATTGTATGCCAGTTACCTGTCCCTGGGTGGGTGCAACACTCACATTGCTAGACAAAGAACCAATCACAAGCGTTACACTCAGTAACCTCCATGACTGCATGAGGCTTAGGGGGCCACTCAGACACAAACCATAACAATGACAATTCAGATCCTAGTAATTTTTATCCTTTTATTCAAGTTATAATACATCTAAATTAGTTTCCTAGGTGCTTTGCCCATACCAATTAAATTAAAGAGAATTCAGGATTACTTTGTGATTCTTTCCATTTTTCCCTAAGATTAACATATATACTCAAGGGGTAAATGTGTAAATAACTTAGTTATACATTTTCATCTTTCCATTCTTTAGTTCATCATTTTTGACAAAAGTGTCATGAAGTCAGCAGTTCATAATAACAATCAGTATTGATTTGTCTAGTATGAAAAGGGTTTCTGAAAGAGATAATGGGAATCATAACTGAGGCTTAAACATAGAGTGGGATTTTGTTCCAACACCATAGTGGCCACTTGCAGCCACTCGTGAATCGGGAAAGTAGTGAGAGTTGTTATTAAATAACAGGAAGACTTTAGAAGGGGAAAGTACTAGAAGCCTTTCATGCAATGTCCTACATTTCCCCCATCTTAGGCCATAGTAATTCTATTAAGTATTTGTTGAACACAAGGTAGAGCATATTCAGGCTGTTCCTGGGATTGTCTGCCTCCCAGGTTTCAGAGACAGGTCCAAGGAGAAATTTCCTTTCACATTTGAAAGCATTGTATAGTGTGCAGGATCATTACACAAGTGTGGAGTCACTTGGTTTCAACTCATTACCTTGTCTAAATCCTGGATTGTGCTGCATGTGTGTGTGTGTGTGTGTGTGTGTGTGTTTGCCTGTGTCCTCCTGAAATAGCTTTCACCTTATATCCAATTACTCAAGCCTAAGAGGCAAGCATCATCATCTCCCTCTTCTCCATCATTTTGCAGATTATATGCGAAAAATTATGTTTTGTCCATTTTCCATTAAAAAAATACTCTAGTTAAAACACACACACACACACAAGTTACATGCTTATGCCTACTTAACACCTTAATATAATTAGCTCCTAATATAACTAGGATTCATGGTGAGAGATCTGGCCCTTGGTGTTTTTTTGTTTGTTTGTTTGTTTTACTTTTGTGAGCCTCCAAACTCACTCACTCATGCTCCTAGTTTGTTCTCCTAATGGCTTGGTTCATTTTTCTCCCCTTTCTAGAATTCACCTGTTGATTCCTTTCCACAGGTTTTAGTTTGGCTTCTTTTTTAATCCATCAAATCCAGCTTAAATATGATTTAAACTGCAATTCCACATCCACCACAGAACAACCCATTCATCAAAGCCATATCTTTCTGAGGTACTACTATGATTCTTCCCTTCATTTTATGCTATACTTTTGGTCTGCCTTCCCTAATAGAATGCAAGTTTTGTGAAACAGGTATCATGTCTGCTCTCTCCGCATTGTTTCTGGATCGCAAAACACAGCACGCTGTATCTACAGTGCACACACAATAGCTCGCGGTGGATCAGCAAATGGACTTAGCACTTAGATGTTATTTTCCTCCACAGCAGACGTTTAACCCAACTCAGAGCAAGCAGCTTCTGTCTTTTCTTTTTATTTAGTGAGGAATAATATAACCAAAGAACTGGATGGTCAGATGTGCTTATTGCTACTAAGGTTTCTGCCTTCTGACCCTTTTAACAGGCAGAGCTAAGAAATATACACAAGTATATGCACCTGTACCTGTAGACACCTGTAAACATCCAGGCATACATACACACTGCATGTGTGTATAAACATATACATACATGTATTTTAGAACCATAAAACTCTTGCTCCATAAAATAATCATAGTATATATTTCCTTTAGAGTTCTTTATTCTCATTTACTGGACATGTATCGGGGAAGATGAAACACAGTTGTCATTTATGAATGGAAGAGATTTTAAAGGAAACAGCCAGTATGTTTTGACTGGATAATTGCCTTGGGGTGATCATTCTCCCTCATGAGCAACTATGTCTGCCATAACTGTTTAAGTGATTTATATGCTTCTTAGAGTAAAAATAAACTTTTAACATAGATCATAAAGTTTTTGTCTCATAACGGGGAAATGGTTGCTTCAACACTGTTTTAGTGCCTTTTGATAATTTAGGCTCTCTATAAATACTTGATTCCTTTGAGAAGGAAAAACAGGTACTGTTATTTTTGTTACTGGACTTCTCAGTGTTGTTAAAGAAAATGTTCTCCCCTGTTTCAGAGCTGCCAAGCACCTTGCAGTTTGGGATAGTATTTAATATTAAGCATTAGAAATGTCTTTCTGCATTTGCTATTTACTGTTCACAGTAGATTTTTTTTTTTTTTTTTTGTGCCGGGGATCGGACTCACAACCTCGCGTTTGCCAAGAAGGCACTTATGCCACTGAGCTAAACTCCCGGCCCCCACAGTAGTAATCTTAAGAAATGTGGCAGTTTCAGGTTTGGGGTAGGATTCATTGAGTTACAATATGAATTTTGATGTACACCAAAAAATAAAAATTAACATATGGTGATATCAAAGGCAAGTGATGTTTTATATTTCACATTCTTCATTCTGTGTAGCTTATTAATTCAAATTTGCTGATGTCTTTAGAGCTTCATACTTAGAAATTAGTAAAGACTGATTTATTAAAGATTTAGACCCCACAGGATCATACTGAGGTTATTGAACAAGAGGTTAGGAAGGAAAGAGAAGTGGTATCTTATGATAAACATGAACTTCTAACATGTAATAGTGTTTTGCATCAAGTGGACGATCAAAGGGCATGGTGGTAGGAGGGGGAGAGGAGAAACAAGGAGAGTGGTAATTTCTGTTTAGAACAATGTATGGAGAGGAAATCAGAACCAGCTGTTGGCTGGTAGGAGAACATGGCAAAGATACCTGGTGTGCTCTCATGAAACATTAAAGAGTAATAAAGTGGATTTGAAAATGATGCAGAGTTAAGTACAGTAGAGGGTGTTGTCTTTTATACCAATGAGTTTCTAATTATCAAAGTCAATCAGTAATGTATGTAAACAGTTTTTCTTGTAATATGACAACCAAACCTTCCCAATGTCAGATATGCTACCCAATACTTTACTTATTTTCGTTAAAGAAAGGAAAGCCCATCAGTCTGGTCTGGGGGCACATGTGGATGGGTGTTTGGTCTTCATTACATGTGGGAACGAGGATCAGTGCCTTTTCTCAAGGCCTGAATCTGGGATTGGCCCTTCTTAATATTTTCACTCATGTCATGGATGAGGGGACAGGGTAAGCTCAATGTAATTTCCAATTATGCACATTGAATGGGGAAGCCAGCCAAGAAGTTGGCTGGCAGAACTTCATTGTAATTTAAATGACCTTTATGAGTTATAACACAAAGTAATGACGGTTTAGTTAGACAAGAACAAGATGCAAGAAATGAGCAACTAGCCAAGAGTGCTTTTCTGTTTGTGTCGTGCTTTACCATTTAGAGAATAAGTCCATATCTTTATTTGTTTACCTTAAACCTTATAAGAAAATAGAATCACCCTCTGAAGGCACGGATGGGATTGGGTTGGCTTTTACTGACTTTGAGGGGGAAATGGTAGGATAGGGAGGGTTGGGGGCGGAGTTGAGTAGTGAACCATTGTGTCTGCTACCAGGGTTCCCGACAGCATGGTTAAAGAAGATCGTACCTGGGAGTAAGGAAGGCTAATTTTACTGATATTTTCAAAATCCCTTGTGCCTTTTAAAATTCCAGTGTGCTTTAGTACACTGTAGTCAGTTTGGTTGTACAATCCAAAAGTGCAAAGATGGTTGATATTTCCAGGGGCCAGTAGAATTTCTGTAGTGTTAGGTAGCTCAGGCCAGAAAAGACTAGGGAGAATGAAAGAATTAACTCCAAACACATTTAAATGCTTTATTATTGGAAGAATATTCAGCAGTAATTCACTTTTTAAAGAAGAGCAAACTCTGACCTTGAGATGAGATGCGTCAGTATCTAATGGGGTGATGCAGGACCATCGGTGCCCTTAAACCTTCCTCCCTCCTTTCCTCTCACTTTTTCCTCCTCCCATCCTCTCTTCACTTTCTTTCTTCCTCCCTCCTTTCTGTCCTTCATTGCTTCTTCATTTTAAGCATTCTGTAACTTTTGTTCACAACGAGTATTTTTGTTAAGACTAATACTTGGATAAGCATTAATACTGAGCTAAGAAAATATTACTGTGTAAACCAGGCTTACACTTCAATATGTCTTAGAGATTTTTCACTGTGCACAACTGACTAGCAAGGAGGTATTTGTTTTCTTGTGTTTTAAAATTGATTTTCCAGACAGGGATTTAGCTCAGTGGCATAAGCACATGGCAAGCATGAGGTCGTGAGTTCGAGCCCCTGTATGCGCCCCCCCCCAAAACTGATTTTCCATAGGAGTCTAAAGCTGAAATTGTCTTTCAGGTACCAGAATTTATAATAGTTATATTTTTTCTTTTAGGCCAAATGGCAGGTGACCATACAAGGCTGGAGTTCCATAACATAGAGACTGGCATTATCACAGAACGCCGCTATCTGTCCTCAGTACCTTCCAACTTCATTGGACACCTGCAGAGCCTGACATTTAATGGAATGGCATACATTGACTTGTGTAAAAATGGTGACATAGATTACTGTGAGCTCAATGCCAGATTTGGCTTTAGGAACATCATAGCAGACCCTGTCACCTTCAAGACCAAATCGAGCTATGTTGCCTTAGCTACATTGCAAGCCTATACTTCTATGCATCTTTTTTTCCAGTTCAAGACAACATCTTTAGATGGACTAATTCTCTATAATAGTGGGGATGGAAATGACTTTATTGTGGTTGAATTAGTTAAAGGGTAAGTATATGTTACTTCAGCGACAAATAAGACTTTGGATAAATAGTCTTCAATTTTCAAAAATATACATTAAACAGAATGTGTTCGTATATAAGGTGGTAGTAATGTAGGGGAAAGAAGCCAAGCTACTAGATCTCCAGTATGAGTTTATGTTCTCTAGAATTGAAGAATAATTTTAGGAACAACAGAGGTTAAGAGTAAAATATATTTATTGAGAGAAAGTAAGTTTCTGTCTGAGAGAGACAGGAGGCATCCTAAGTGGGTTACCTTAGGGAAGAGCTCATCTGGTTTCACCCAGAAGTCAGTTCTTTCCACTGTGTCTCAGGTTTAGTTGTCCTGGGGAGACTTGCCCAGAACACCGAGCTGGGACATGGCTTTTATGTGTGTTCTGCTGTATGGGCAAAATTCTGATGTCTCATCTGACCCAGAGATGAGGTATGTGTCCCTCATCTAAGATGACTTCCCTGTCTTTGGTGTTAGCAAATGCTCATTTTCTGTGGATTTAATAGGAGAAAAAGGTTGGAACAGTCTACAGTTTTTTCTGATTTTACATGCCTCAGAAAAGGAAAGTATAAAGTGGGAGATGAGTACAGGTAAAGTCAAAGAAAGGAAACTGAAGCAGAACAGGCTTGACATTTCCTCTAGAGTGCAGAGGAGGATCAGAGCCATTCTGTCTCAGTGAGACCTATCCTCGAAGTCGTAGGATTGGCCACCAGCCTAGTGCCGATTAAATGGTGGAAGGAGTCCCAGGTTTCATAGGCATGGATATTTTCTAAATCTGAGCTACATTTTATTGACAGGAACACCAGTAAATTTAGTAACTGGTTTAAGTGCAGCCTGTACAAAAACAAAACCTTATAAGCTTCCCATGTTTTAACTTAGATATATCATCATTTTAACAAAACTATAACAGACAAAGCAAAAGCAATTATAAGCAATGGGCAAAGACATAATAAATCTAGGTAAGAGACAAAAATATAAGCAATTATAAGCAATATACAAAGATATAATAAATTTTGAAGCATAAAAATTTGTTAACTAAATGAATCCCAGTCCAGAGTGTACAAAACAAAAGCAAACTCTTAACCTCTGTCCAGTGATCTTGGTGGAAAACCTCCAAATGATGTAAGAGAAAGAAACTCCCAACCTACTAGATAGATGTTTGGTAACAGTTCATGCTTTCTAAAATCAAAGAATGAATTTTAGGAACATTGGGGGTTAAGAGCAGAATATATTTATTGAGAGAAAGAAAGCTTCTGTCTGAGAGAGACACAGAAGGGGTCCCCAGTGGGTTGAAAAGGACTCTGTCCTTTGTAGGGACTTTTGTAGAGTAAAACCACAAAATGAGACAGGTTTATGGTGGGATAAACATGGGAACTCGCAAGGTGGGCATGAGGTGGGACAAAAAATTAATGACATAGAGGACAAATGGGGAAGCCAGTCACTTAGTAAGGGAGCATGTGGTTTTGCCTGTAGGGGGTTGTGATGTGACTCTTGGTTTCCTCAGGGGGATAATTATAGATGTATTTAGAATGTCAACTCCTGATGCTTATCCTTAGGAAGTATGTGGGTGCATTTGTTTAATCTTTTGTCTTGAAATCTAGCCCACAATGGAGGTGTCTGCCTCCCTCACAATTGCAAAGTATCTCATAGTTTGCACTGGCTCTTTCAAGGGCCTACCCCATCTGGCTGCCTATATTTCCAAACTCAGCTGCCTTTAACAGACGTAGGAGGAGGACAAATAATGGATTTGTTTACATTATTTATTAGGATTCTTAATTATATGGATTCAATCCACACATTTCTATCTACATTTTGACATACGTGTTACAAATCACACCAAATGCTGATTGATGGCTGGCATTCCCTGAATTTTACACTTCAAGTGTGTACACCTTGACTGTGCACAATTTAATTCCACAGAATTCCTACAAGTTTGTAGGCAGATGTGGGCTAACTTAAATAGGTAATCCAAATAATATGAAAGTACTTAAATTTCACACAATTTTACTTACTTCAGGCTTAATTCTATGTCAGAATTCTTTGACTAATTTAGAAAAAATAATTTTTATGAATTTATTTTAAAAGTGGAATAAAAATTTAATTTAGGCTTTTATTCATCCACTCACTCAGTGAATACTCATGCATGTTTATAAGTTAGATAATGCGCTAGCCTATAGAGTATTTCCCTGCCATTCCTGTGTACATCTCAGACTCCTGCCAACTGTGAGACACACATACATGCGCATGCACACATGCACTCTCCACCATGCAATCATAGAGTCTATTGGTGAAACAAAATAGAACAGAAAAACACTATGAGAAGTTTCCTAAAGTGACCATGTACAAATATTCAAAAGAATCTGAGAAATTAAGAAGACTTATGGGACAGGGAGGGAGTAGATATACAAATCTGTTCTTAAAGCAGGAGTGCAGCTTTTCCACACAGAAACAGGTATTCAGAATAGAAAGGAAAACACATGCTAGAAGCTGAGAATTGCTTTTTCACTGTGGTTAGAAAAGAATAGTGGGAATGGTGCAAATGGGGAAGGTGTCGTGAAAGTTCGCATCTTTTGCTGAAATAGTGATTTCTTACCTTCCCACTAGTGCAAGGAGAGAGCCGCCAGAGTAGAGGAAAAGTCTCTACTGGTAACCTCTGATTTAACACCATCACAAATTCAAAAAGCAATGACGCAAGCCTGGCATGGTGGCTCAGGCCTGTCTTCCCAGCACTGGGGAAGCTGAGACAGGAGGATCGTTGTGAGTTCGAGACCAGCCTTCACTGGAAAATGAGCTCAAGGCCAGCCTGAACTGCAGAGCGAGACCCTGTCTCGAAAAGACAAAACAAAACAAAACAAAACAAAAAAATGACGCTTCCCTCTCTTTCCTTTTTTCTCCAGATACTTACATTATGTGTTTGATTTGGGAAATGGTGCTAACCTCATCAAAGGGAGCTCAAACAAACCACTCAATGACAATCAGTGGCACAATGTGATGATATCAAGGGACACCAGCAATCTCCATACTGTAAAAATTGACACAAAAATCACAACGCAAATCACTGCTGGAGCCAGGAACTTAGACCTCAAGAGTAAGTACTTGCTTAGTGGAAATACCTGCATCACACCACCGTTTCTACTCCTGTGGAAAAAGCTTTGCTTTGGGACAGTGTGGGCTTTCTATGAAAACTGACCAGAATCTCATTTCCAGCACATGATTAATAATACAACACACAAGCCTCAGTTCTTCCTTTAATGTGGCAAGAACATATGTATTTTTAATAGCAGCTCAGAAAATGCAACACCTTGAAATGTATGCATGATTAAAATTTGAAGAGTGAGAAAAATGCACTCACAGACTTGATAGATAAAGACAAGTAGACATTTGCAAGTGTCATCCATCCCTGCAGGTTTCCATTGATTAGTTGCCAAGGCAACCAGATGCAAAGGGAACTTCTCTTACAGTTTATTGCTTCTCTTCCTCAGCTTCTGATCCACAGTAGTCTGAGCCTGCCCCCCACCTCCAGGAATGATGCTTTCATCAGCTGTTAAAAAGGTCTTAACAGATGTTTTCTTTCCTTATTGATATTAGATTTCTCAAATTACCAAGACAAAATGCTTGGAGGACATGTTGTGGGGGATGGGGGACAAGAGAAGTTTCTGTTTGAATGGGCCTTTGTGATTCACTAAGGAGAATGTCCTCTACGGCATCTCGTTTAACATAACAAGCACAGGAGAACATTTCATTGTCATGCTATTCTCAATGTAGGAAATGTGAGATTACATTGAGAAACAATCCGGATCCTGCCCGAAGCCTCTTGAGAGGCCTCTCTCCTCCACCCTGAAGCCATGAAAGCCTTTTGCATTATCAGTGCAGGAGTGCTCTGGGTGGAACAAGAGGCTTGCTGATACTGATGCATCTCTTCTTCCACTGGAGAGTTAGGAAGCTAGGAAGAGAAAATCCAGTAGAAACCTTCCTGAGAAAGATGTTATGAGTAAGATGAAAGTGAAAAAAAAAAGTATTTCACTTTCTGTAACTGCACAATATATTTACAGTTCTGGAACTTTATTTGTCCTACACACAAAATGTGTGGGAATTCCCTTCTGGCTCCTTTCACAATGGCCTCTTATTAACTTCAAAGAACTTGATGTGGCCCCAAATCTAATAGCTGAGCACAAACAGCACAGCATGTAATTCAAAGGCAATTCTGTGTAGCAGGAAGACCTCATTCTCTTTCTACTCCTTGCTGGGAAAGAGCGGAGTGTGTTTCTACCCATGTGCAGGGCTCCATGGTTTGCATGGCCAGCTCAGGTGATTGTCACAGGAAAAGGCTAGTTGGTGACACTGATTTTGCTGGCTGAGCGAGCCACCACAGTGAAAGCCTTGTTTGTGTGGGAGAGCATCAGAGAGTGCATCTGAACTTGCCTCAACCTGGGCACCTTGTTAGAGGCTAAAAAAACAAAGATGTGGCCCACGAGTGCTTGAAGTATGTGGCACACAGAACCCTACATGACGAGGTCACAGGGAAATAGCACCAGACACCAGGTCTGGTCATATCTTTTTGGATATTAATAGTAATGTTTCTGGAGAAGCCAGTATTTGTTCATCACTAGTAAAAACTCAGGAGTGTAGTAGGAAGCTATGGTAAGGTGAAGAGGGCAGGTGTAAGAGTACCTTTGTGAACTTTAGAAGCCTGCGCTACTGACTTTTCTTAAAACATAGACTATTTCATCATTCTGTATATAAAGCTTTTCCTATGATTAAAAAATATCTAAAATTGTGAATTACATTATTATATATACACATATATATATATGTGTATATATAATGCTAAATTATGAAACCTTTACTTTTCTAAAAAGCACAATTAAATTTAGTGTGGTGAAAGCATATGTGTTTTCAACAGCAGCTCAAAATGCAACCTTAGAATGCATATGTGTTTAAAATTTTAAAAGTGAAAAAAAAAATCTGTACCTCTAGTCTTGATGGGATAGAATTTCTCAACTGAATACTTGTATTCTTTACTAATGTTTATCACTTTACACCTTGTGAAATTCCCAGGTCTTTTCTGACTTCAAATCCAAATGTGAGAACAAGCTCCTAAAATTACACCAAGCTTTTGGCTTGTAACTCGGTGTGTAACCCAAGGCCCATGAAAAGGCCCAAAGCCCTCTTGTCGTGTGTGCGGTCAGCCATCAGGGAGCCTCAGGCTGTGATGGGGTGTGACCTGCATCATCCATCAGAACACCCCTGGGTGTGTCTGGCTGCAGGCCCTAACCAAATTGTGTTTACTGAGGCCTGAACCTGCGTTAAGAGTGGAGCAGAGCTGGGAGAAGGTGACAGTGCCCACAATGAAAACTTACTGTCTTAAGGAGCAGACGGCTGTTGACACATAACATACAGGACAGAGATGGATAGGGTGCTTTGGGGTGGTCTTGGGCATTGAAACCGAACTGGAAGCTCCCGGAAGATTTTTGAAGTAGTGATGTTTGCAGGGTGTCCGAAGGATCAAGAATTGTAGCTTGGTTTTCCCTCGCCGCCCCACCTGGCCCCCACAGTGATGTAGGGTTAAGTGAACCACTCTAGATTCAGGGAGAATGAAGAAGGTCTTGATTGACTTAATGGATTCGTTCTCTGTGTATTTTTCTTATGATCTGTACCCTTAAAGAATTTTCTATAATTATCGGATTGATTCTGCTGTCTGATCCATGCCATCCCATCATCCGTCATCTTTGGTTCTTCTCAAGGTGAGGCCAGTGGACTGAACTACAGCAGAACTGTAGGATTGTGTTCATGAAATGCACATTTCTGGGTTCCACCTCGAGTCAGCTGAGGCAGTTCCCATTTGAGAGGGATGAGTATTTTCAGAGAGCACTCGGCTACAGAGTCCTGAAATAGTGCAAGATCCGTGTTGGGCCAACTTTAACTCATTTTAAGAATTTCTGTGTAAATCTTTTATTTTGTTTTCATTTTGTAACTTGTGTTGTTACATCCATTCTTCACTGAAGTCACATTTGCTGAGTGATTCACAGTTTTGGGGTTTTTTTTCCCTTGCAGTGCTATACCTCAAAGAGACACTAGAGGGCACCCTGAGGCCGCAGACCGAGCTGTGCGGTGGCAGTGGGCGGGAATGACCTCAGCCTGCTCCGTTTGTGCTGGGAAGCAGAATTCCTTTGTTTTCAGACATCTGAAATTCCACATTTAGCCTTTACAATGATGCGTGCTTTTGTCTATGGCTCTGTTTCACTGTGTACGCAGATTTTTAGTGCAGAAATCTGAAAGCTGGGGCCAGGCGTCCCGTCCCCCATCTTACACCCCGTAGAGCTGGTGCTAAATGCGCAGGAGACTGATGTTCTTCCACCAAGAGGAACTGTGCGCAGGTGACCTTGTTCAAATTATCTTTTATGACAGTGCCAGGCTCTCAGGGGGTTATTTGTCTCTCCCTGCCGGCAACGTTTCGCTTTCATCTTTATTTCCAGCTGTTTGTGCTCTGTTCCCTCTGGCTGTTACCGAGCTTCAGCACACAAGCGGCAGAACAGCAGAGCTTGCTCTCCCGAGTCGTTTCCTAGCACAGATCTCTGTGCGTGCCGGAACTTCTGAGCCCTCACCTCTTTAGGGACATAGGCCTGTGACTATGCCTTACGTCCCTTCTCTTGTTCCCCTGCTTGGCAAATTTATATGTTTGTGTGTCCATACATATGGGAAGGAGCTAATAGTTCCTGAGACACCGGTAGATTTCAAGTGAGGTTATTGTATGTAATGCTTGCAGTTACCCAGGAATTTGGAAGGGGGCCAGTTTTGCTTATTCATTAAGATAGAAAATAAGGGTCATTTAGGGTCTCCACCTTCTGTGGGTACCACTTATAAATTTAGCCTTTGTAAACAGAGCATTGTTTACGTGCTGGGGATAAAATTAGATTTCTCTGTGTGTAGGATCCAGTGCCCTCAAGTGGCCACACAGTAAAACCACCTAAGGAAGTTTTACCTCATCTAGGTCACCCCTGTTCCTTTGTCCTTTATTCTCTGTCTCAAACTCTTAAGTTTTTTGTCCCTAGGCCCTTGAGCTCTTGTGTAACTTTATGATCTTGTCTTGTCGCTTGTCACCATCTGTCTCTTCCTTAACCTAAATGTCACCCCGAAGGGAATTGCCTGTTGGTGCATGTCCAGCTTCCAAGACACTAAAAGGACTCCTAATCAGAAACAGCCAACTAAGACCTTGCATTCAAACATACTCTATCTCTAAGCAAAGGCTTGGAGACCATCTCCTCATTGTTTTCTTCTGATGCCAGGCAAGTCTGTTACCCAGCTGTCTACCTTCTCCAACCCTGCCAAGGAGGCATAGTCTCCCATTTTCTACCCTTTCATGTTGCCACATGAAAAATGTTTGATGAAATATTTCACCAAACTAGATTCTATCCAAGAGCGCTGTTGGGTTTAGACTTGCCCCAAGTTTATATAATCAGCCCTAACGGCATCTGATGGCCCACTTGCCTTTCCTAGGCAGTTTACTTCAACAGGAAATGTACAGAAAGGGGTTTGACCTTGAGCTTAGCCCCAGAGCCAGCCGATGACAATGTTAAAAATGAAAGGCAGGACCTGTTGGGTTGGGTAAGGTCTCTAACAGAGTTCATGTTTGTAACAGAAAGAGACTTACTAACACTGCTTTAATTTGCAGAAGATTATTTTAAGGGTCCATTAGGAAGTTAGAGACACAGACTAGAAACACATGAGGCCCAGGCCAAAAGTGAGAACTTTGTTCTAATTGTCATAGAGGGATGTGACAGGGGGTCCCTCTTAGTTGTCCCCATGGATCTGCACACCCTGGCTTCCAAGTACTTTCCCCACTGTCACCACAGCCTGGAGACCTTCTCTCTTCTCCATCCCCTATTTTGCCATTACCACTAAGGGAATTCTCTGGGCCTATGGCTTCTTCTGACTTGTGGCTTGTACTATTGCTTTTGTCCCTGCATGTGTTTTCACCTCTGTCTAATTTACCCTTCATCTCCCTTTCTAATTCCTCAAAGAACAGGATTTAATATGGGGAGTGGTCCTGTCCTATCTGTTCTAGAGCCCAGCTTCACGGGTTTTACCCACTATTGCCAGCCTGACTCACTTCCACTCCAAGGAGCTGGATTTTCAGAGCATACAGTGATCATAGTTTGCTCATTCAGAAGGGCCCCAAATGTCATGCCAGAAAGAAGGGAGGTGGAAATAAAAAAGGTTTTAAGCAGGAGAGTAGTATTTGCTGTGTACTGTGGAATTATTCTTTGGCTTCCATGGAGAAAATGGGCTGAGGTTCAGGGAAAAAGCACCATTTTGGAACAATCACCATAGCAGAGAACAAAGACAATAAGGCTCAGAGTTTGTCAAAGACTTGACATTTTTGTTACTCCTTTTCCTATACAAGAATCACAGAGCAGTTACTTAAAAGACAATTAGAGACATGAAACCATTGTTTCTCGTTTGATATCTGCATTGAATTCCCAGGTTTTGCAGAAATCAGTCTCAGTCTGTTCTCTTTACTATAAAGCCCTTGTCAGTCTGTTTTAATCCTTCCTGCTCCACCACCAGGAAGACGCCGTTCTTTGCGCACTATCTGAGGGCTGCTGTCTGACATTTGATTGGGTCTTCTTCCTATGAGGGTCGAGACGCCCGCCGCGTGTAGGAAGAAGTCAACAGACACCTTCTCATGCAATAGGCAAGGGGTTTTATTGTCCAAGCATGCGTGGGGCTCACTGAACACGCAGGAACAGAGAGCCACGAGGTGTGCCAGAGCATGGCTTTTAAACTACCCAACAAAGGGAGGAGGGGTCTTTGCAAGCGTGGTCACAGAAGCAGATGACATTGGTTAGTTTAAATGGCTTTCTACATTCATTGGAGGGGGCGACTATAGGGTGGTCTAGAGCTGGGCGGCAGAGGGTGCTTCCTAATACGGGCAGCAGATGCCCAGGGAAGATACATTCCATAAATTCCTTAAACATGGGAGGGGGCTGTTTCTACCTCGCAACCCAGGTTTTCTAGTCAGCTTAATCCCTGTCTGAATTTAATCTAGGCAGCTTTAAACTATAACGGCTCAATTCCCGGAATATTGGGGGGAGATGAGCGGCATGGAGCAGCGCAGACCATGCACTGTTAATAAGAGAAAATTTCTCTTACATTCCCTCTGCTGCTCTATGGCCCTTGCACCTGCATACACTATTATAGTAAATATTAAATTCTTTATTCCCTGGTAATAATTCTTTAAAAAAATTCCTCACCCATTTAGCTTGTTTGGGAAGTTTTTCTATACTGGGTATAATTTATCTATTGTGTAGTTTTTGTTTTTAAATCCAATTCCCCTCTAACTCTATTTGAGATTTCTAGTCTCACCATGGGAATTATAGAAACCTGGGACAAGAAAAGGTTTAGACAATGTCCAGTCTGACCAACACTTTTGCTCATGAGAGCAATATGCTTGAGACAATTGACCTCCAAACGCATGTATCCAGTGTTCCACAGCCAGTCTTCCATCTCCCAACTCACTATTTATACACAAGCCCAGAAAAAACAAGTTTTATTGTTTATCTCAACCTCAACTGCCTGCTTGTGACAGCTTCTAAAATACACTCAAAGAAATCCAATCATATGTGAGCTCACTGGCTAAGAGTGTGGTGTGGTGAGTGCAGGCATAAGAGGAAGATGCCAGTATGGGGACGCATATCAGACCTCTGCTTCTGCTCTGCCTTCAAGGCCTCAGCTTTTCCCATTTGCAGACGCTCGGTACCCTGGGGCTGGTTCAGAACCGTGAGTCTTGACTTGCAGGCTTAGAACAGTTGCAAAGAGATACAGCATTGTTCAGGTCTTCCCATAGGAAAGTTTCTCCTGAAAAGCTGAACCCAGCATCCAAATGCCTTTCAGGGAAGAGAGTCAGTTTATCGAGTCCCAGGGGGGTGGTGATTAGAAGGCTTGAACTCTTTAGAGTGGTGGAATTTGCATGATGGATAAACAAGTCCCTGCAGGTGATCAGAGCAGAGTTGTGACTGGGTCAGGATTCAGAGTCCCATGGTCATCTAGAGATGGGATTTTGCTGCTGGTCGCTATTCAGGAGTTATCTTCTTAGGGCTTGGGCTTCCTAGTCAGGGACTGCTGGGTCACCTGGGAAAGCAAGTAAGGCACCATCTCACTGAAGGAGTTTGTATCTTCCGTTTTCACTTAAGAGGTTTATATTTTCCATTTTCGTGGCTCTCAGACCTCCCTCTTTTAATAGGGAAAACTAGACAAAGCTCGTTGAGATACAAGAAGCATAAAGCTAGTTAGACTAACTCAAGTTGAAAGGGGAGGGAGGGAAGTAGTAGCAGATTATTTTACAGTGAACCCGAGGGCAGGAAAAAGGAGAGCAGAGCCACAGTCAGGAAAGCTGTGGGCAGGAAGCGGGTGCCGCTGCTCTGAAACAGACCACAAGGACAAGGTCTAAAGTCATCAAAGTGGTGGAACGTGCATACTGTGTGGCACTAAAATATTTGCATGACAAAATTGACAAACAACTGAGGGAGCAAAATCTTTTGTTCAGGGGACAGAGATGGTATCATGGGGGTCAAACAGAATTGGTACCTGGAATACAAAAGCTAGAAACCCCAGCCAGAGGCTCCCAGGGATCCACGGAAAACACAGGGAAAGAAAGACACTATGCTGCTGGCCTGTGTGGCGTTATGGGGATTCCTCCTAGGCCCCTGTAGATCTATAAAAGACAGAAAGGACTCACTGATGTTTGGGTAATGTTTCAGCATTCATTATGGGTCCCTGAGAGGAAGGGCACTGTTACTTTCAGGTAGTTCTTATATTTAGTTAGAGTTCAAGACTGAAGTAATTCTGCCTCTGCCTGTCTGTCTGTCTGTCCCTCCCTGCCTCCTCTGCCCCCTTAGGATGATCCAAAGAAATTCTGATGTCTAATTGCAGTAAAAAACTCCTTTGTGAACCATGGGCAAGATGTGTAATAGACTAGAAAGTCAGATGGCTGTAACAGTCTCCTCTGTCATGTCCTCCAGAACCAGTCCCTCTCTTTCTGGTAGGGAAGCATAGTCGTGGTGCTGCAGTGCTGCCCTTGGCCCATTAGTGTCACAGACTGAATCCTGCTTTCAGGGTCATATAAGAGTCACACCGGGTTATGTGAGAGTCATGCTAGGTCAATCAGGCTTTCCTAGTTACAACACATTAATGTGATTTTTTTGGGGGGGTGTTTTTACAAGTCAGCTCTTACCTTGTGCAATTAATCACTGTGGTCCCATTAAAGATAACATGAGAAGCAACATAGCATTGTAACTCAGGACAGCTTTGAGGCCAGACAGACATAGGGGAATAGCAGTTCTACTCTTGCTTGCATCTCTGCCCTTAAGCAGGACATCCCACTATTTCCCTGACTATCAGCTACCCTTTTCCGAGCATTAAGTAAGAGATTTACATGTGCTTTCTCTTTAATTCTCATGTTAGTTTGCAGGTCCTCATGGTACAGGAGATTAGGTTAAGGTAAGGTTTAGGGAGGTGAAACAAACATACTATTCAATCATGGTAATCATATCAAACGGTAAAAATTGTCGTTTTAATCATTTCTGAGGGATTGTCACAGCCCCAGTTTATCACAAATATTTATATGTGAGATCTAATTCTACCACAATATACAATCACCAACGTGCTCTTTGATGCCCAAAGGCTTGTAAGAAGCTGGGGGGAATCTCAGGGCTCCCCAGGAGGTGTGTAGGGCAGCTACCCTGCATCTGTGGGGAAAGTGCGTCTGGTATTCTCGGGTTTCCTGTCTGTGGGTGGTTCCCTCTCCTCTCAGTCACTGTCTTCATGGCTGAGACACAATACCTGACACCCACGATTTGAAGGAGGAGAGGAGAGTTTCAGAAGTTTCAATCAAAATTCAGCGGGCTGCAGAGCAAGAAGGTGTGAGGAAGGGTCATGGTGAAAGAAAGCTGCTAATGTCATGGCCAGGAAGCAGGGAGAGAGGAAAGGAACTGGGACAGAGCTGCGCCTTCCTGGTCATGCTTCAGTGACCCACCTGTTCTGATGAGAACAGAACCTTCACCTCCCACTAGCACAGGGCCAGGGACTCACCAGTGGATTAATCCACTAAGGAACACAGTACCCCCAGGATCGAGTGCCCTTCCAGAAGCCTCCCTCTGGACACATGGGACTCTGAAGGCCACCCAGATGCCAAAACTTAATAGCATCCCTGTCTCACCCTGATTGTTCACCCACTGCCCCCTCATCCCCTCTACAACACAATGCCTTAGATTTCTCTTGGAGATCTGGAGTTGAAAAAAGACTTCAAACACTGCAAGGTTTAGTACTAGTGTATAATTCTGTAACGCAACAGACCTTCACATCTATAAATTTAATATTCATGGTACCATCTATTTTGAGAAGTTTTATGGCCTGTGACATAATTATTTGTGTATTTGCTGAGACATATGCATGAGTCATGCATAGCAACAGGGTTCTATGCAAAACTGAGTGTCTCCATAAGAGAAACTGTTTCTTGGCTTGGATCTGTCCGTGTGTTCTCTATTCAAAGATCATATAAACAACCTTCATCACTAAACACTTACATGAGAAGGGCTTGGATATGAAAGTGTTACATTAAAAAAGCGTGTTTAAGCATAACCAAGCCACAGTTTTCTTTTTTAATTTCAGGCCATTACTTTAAAATGTGTTGTTCATTACTTGGGAGCCTGAGATAGGAGAATCACTTGAATCCAGAAGTTGTAGGCTGGTGTAAGGAACACAGTGAGGATCCATTTTTAAAAATGCTTTATCTTGATGTATTTGTTCCATGCATTGGCTTAGAGGAAATATTTGTGCCCACTTTTTAGACAAAACTCTATAATCATTTAGCATTATAAAACTTAATTTTAACTTAAAAAATTTAAATAATCAATGTAAGGACATTTCCATGCATCATTTGCCCCTTTTGCCCTAACAGTCCAGCTCATTCCCAGTTTCCTACATCTGTTTAGCTGGTCAAAGGTGAAAGATTTCTCAGAAAACCAGAGGCCAGTCTATATTTTCCAGCTGCAGGGAATCTGTGGGGAACAGAAAGCAAATTCTCCAGGAAATCACCTAGGAGTCCAGCTGCCACCTCGTGTCTAATCTGTTAGGGAGCTAGTAGTCCTAATTCATTAGATGGTTGGACTACTAAAAAAAAAGTATTGTCAGATACATTTCTCCTTTCTCCTTTCACTATTACTCTAGTTAGAATACTCATGTAGTTGAGAAGTACAAAGACCAGTGTTTCAGCTTTTGCTTTGCAGTGTTACCCCTGGCTATCTGTGTTATGCTCACAATGTTATTGATTGTGTTGGCAATTTGATCAGAGCTTCAGTTCTGTTATTCTGCCTCATAAAATGATGTCTTATTCCTTAGAACAATTAGATTATTGAGCTAGTAACATGCCCATTTGTATGAGCAATAGATAATTAGAAGGACGAGTGACTTGTATATTTCTAAATAGCAACTATTTCACAGTTGTAGAAACAGGATTGGAACTCAGGTTTATAATATTACATAAGCGCTACTATATGTACTAGGCCATACTAAAGAGACTTTTTATGAATATGTAAAGTGACATGTGATGCTTGTTTTAATCTTAGCAGATAAAAAGGCCATGTAATAAAATGAAACATGTCTTCCATATAAAACTTGGTTTTTGAACTTCTACATTATTACTACATGGAACAGTGCTGCAAGTTTCATTTCTGATCTTTGAAAAACAAATACTTCTACTTTCACATTTTACATGCTTTTTCCTTTCCTCTATGTTGCACAATATGAATGGATGGATGGATAGATAGATAGATAGATAGATAGATAGACTTTATCTCCATGTCTCCTGAAGTTCTCCTCAAAGTGCAGCTACTAATTTTAATTGCTAAATTGTTCTAAGTATTCTATGGAACATTTGTACATTGCATTTATGGCTGCTTGGAACAGGCCCAGGCAGATACACAGTTCTTGGTTGAGTGAGTGTTGGCTGCCTGTCACTCAGTCATTAATTGGCACAACAGACTGTTTATGGACTGGTGAGCTCATCCCCCACATTCCTTACAGCAAGTCCTCACCCTTCTGCCCTTGAGGAGGGACCTTTGCTATAAAGTGTTGTCATGGTGAAAAAACAAAGTATTTGAAGTCACCCCATAAAGTATCCCATTATTCCATAGAATCTGATGATGATCTCATTATGACCATCCCACTTTGGGGCCCAGAAGGAATTCCTTTTCAGTATAAAATATATAAAATTTTCATACACTTAAGGAAAAAAGAAGAGTTCTATTTGACTGTTGTCACTGAGAAACTTCTTTACACCAGAAGGAATCTGTGGTGCTCCTTGGTTCTTTGTATCCTTGAGGAAAGAGGTGAGACAGGCGCACAGGATGCTGTAGAGTGGAGACAGTTCACCGTGAGGGGATTAGTTTACAGAGAGACGAATAGAGAGGCACACCTCCAAGAGCGAAAGCGCCAAGATGACAGATGCCACTGAATCAGGGCTCAGGCTACATTCATCTGATAAGTGGGTCTTCCAGGACTGTTGTTTCCTTCCACCAAGGTCATTATATTTTATAAGGAAAACGGGGCTGTTCTCACCAAGCTCAAAAGGAAGATTTCTCTTTACTGTCTAGATGGAACGTGTCTGTCTGTTTTGAGACCTTGAGGTTTTGTTTTTCCCAACCCCTCATCTGTGTTTTGGACTTTGTGTGACCATGGACCTTACCAGCATGAGCAGAGGCTCTTACTTCCTTTTGGGCCATGGCTTGAAACCATCAGCTTGTTTGGATTTTATTTATAACTAATAATAAAGAAAATGGAGGGAGAAAAGTAACATCTTTGCTTTTCATGTCTCCCCTGTTTTTTATGTCACCCTGGCCACCTGTGTCCAGGCTGGCTTGGGTGTAACTTCCTGTTTAACACTATTAAGCCTATAATACATAAGAAGCTCTTCTGCAGTGTCATAAAGTTTTCTTGTATTTTGTTTATATTTTTGATTTTATGTATGTTTGCATGTGTGTAAACTTCACACTTTGTTCTTTCAAACGCCTATCTAGAAAGCCACGGGTAGCTTTGATCACTTTTATCCTCTATGTCTAAAGTGAAAGCAAGTCCCATTTCTTGATCTGTATTAAGCAGACCAATATTAGAGATGTTCTTTTATGCTTGCTCTGTATACCGCTAGGTAAGCCACACTCAAACTAAATTTTCAGTTATTTTGTAGTAAAATAAAATTTCTCTGACATAAAAAAAGATATTTCAGAAAAGAAAGAAAAGTGTTGTATAGTGCAACACAAAAACTCAGAAAAACAACCTATTTACATGGATCTCGTTACGTGGTCCTCCACTTAAAAGTCTCTGTTACTTTCAAAGCAGCTATTTTTAAACTCCTCTATTCTATTCATGTATCTGAGGGCATTTTTCACAAAACTAGGAAAGAGTATTCTGCAGTGGGCAAAGACAGAGCTTGGGAAACCTGAGGTTGAGGTGCCAGCATTTGCCCCCTTGTAACTGGTTGTACTGACGTGGGCGAGTGATTTGCCTTTAGGATGTTCTGCTCACCTGAGAGACTGAGCTAAGCCTTGACTGTAGTGAAAGATTCCTGTCAGGGTCAGTGGGAGGCAGGTGTCAAAGCATCTTCTGCACCAAGATACTCTGTTTGTGGAAGTTGTAACAAGGAGTGTGACATGGAGAAGCCCTACTGTGGCGTATGCAGTCCCAGAGAGTATCACACAGTGAGAGGAAAATGGAGCCCCACGGTGACAGGATTCCATGCTGCAAAGGATGGCACAGGTGTCTAAAATAGCTGCCTTTGTGATGGGACAAAACAGAACAAAATTCAAAATATCTGTATCTGGTTTTCACTTACCGGTGATTTGAAAACTTACAGGTAATTTGAGATGAAGTCAGCTTGGTATGAATTTATGTGCCTGAACTCGCACCCCATCTGCCACAGTGTCACTGGCACAGAGTGGATTTAAAAGAAGATGGATTACCATGTGCACCTCCATAGCAATTGCTGTGTATTACTCCCCATTTAGCATGCCCACCAGGTTTTCCACAGTCTATTGGCTAAACACACAAACAAAATCTGTCTTCCTGTTGTATATTTTAGAATCATAATTTTTTTAAAAAATCTTCCTTCTTTGGGAAATTGTATTCTAACATTCTAGCTAGAAACAGAACTTCAGAACAGAAAGCATTCTCTTTTCTGTCCATAGAATAATGAAAATACTAATTCTCAAAAACTGTCTTTAGGAAAATGCTGAGGTCTGACTGAGCTCAAGCCTTACTGATGTCCCCTACAGATCTCCCAAAGAGGTAGTAGCAGTAGATTGGGTTGGGGTTGCATGTGGGTGTCCAATTTATCTCTTTGAAAAGGCATTTGAAAAAGAACTGCCATATCTAAAGATCAAATTTATTGTCATATGAATTCTATCCACTCATCAGAATTTTGACATCTCATATTTACCATTATAGAAGCAAATTAACTTTTTAATAAGATTACTCAGCCCACAGATGAGTCTCTTATGGTCTTGGCTGTCCTTTCACTTGCTGAAACTCCTGTTAGTCCTGTTATTTTTCTCCACTGGCCACAGCTCTCTAAAGTTTCTTAGGTTTTGCAGTATCAGAGTTGTGTAAAATGTCCACTTTCTACTTAGAGTGTACAGTGTGTAAGATGGGCTGGTTAAGTCACAATGATGATAGTTTCAAAAGACCTCAGCTTTTATTCAAATTCTGCGATTTCCTAGTTCTACTGTTTTGAATCACAATTTCTTCATCTGTGGCCTCTATCCGACAAGCATTCCACTTCTTGTAGCCCACCAAGCAAAACCAAAAAATGGGTACATGAACAAGTGCTCAGTAAAACTGAAGGCATTATGCAAGTGTCAGTTTTTGCTGTGATGCTAGAGGCAAAGCTGCCTTTTCTGGGGTTGACCAGAGTGATGTCACTGAGGAGTAAAGGGTAGAAGCTTGATGGAGAAAGACTATAATCCTAGGCATGCTTGGTGGCTCAAAGACCAGACACAGTAAGACAGCTACAAACAATAGGGAATGCAGAGGAACATCAGCAGACTCACTGGGGTAGGACATTCGGGGTCATACCGTGTTCTGTCCTGAATCAAATGCAAGCGATTCTTTGTGATGCCCACGGGAAGCGTGGATGAGTTTGGTAAAGAGATCCACAGTGGGAACTGTGCCTATGGAGGCTGCGTGACCGAGGTCATATTTATACATGAAGCAGGTCGCAGAATGAAAAGGTGGCCAGAAATAGAATCAGCTAGAAAGCCAGGTCAGGCTTGAGTTGAATTTTCTACCCAGTTTTGCCCTTATTTTAACTAGAAGACTCACAGCTAGGCTTTCATTACTGCACGTTAACAACCCCGTCTGCTTTGGTACTCCCATCTCTGTCTCTCTACTGCTCTTTGTAGATAAACTCAGTATGTATCAATTAAAAATGCTCTTGAATTACTTTATCAAATGACGCTGTCTGAATGGGAAAAATGACATCACACTGGGGACTCCAAGACTGCTAGATGGCTTCATCTCAGAGTTCGAGAAAGAGATTAGTAGAAGAAAAATTCCCTTCTCCAGGAGTAGTTTTATTTCTTATTTCCAGGTGAAAGGAAATGGGTCAAGTCTGAATGCTGTACCCATGATATTTTCAAACTCTCTTATTGTTTAAATGGTTATGTATTGAATATGAACTAGTAATTCTTTGTTCCAGGGAGTCAAAAAATAATGAATGACTACCAAGTGATCATAAGAGTATAAAATTTCCTACCTCTTGATCATTTCTTCCAAAAATTTATGAAGTGGCAGGGAGAAAATTTATGAAGTGGCAGGGAGAAAAGTTATCCACATACACACACAAAATGAGAAAAAATGCTTGTCAGCAAAGAGACGTATATTTTTATAAGGATTCAAATATCACATTTATCCAAGACTAGAGGAAACATGTACATACTATTGAAGTATACTTTGAGGTAAGCTCCCAAAATTGGATGGGAACATTAGAATAGGAAACACATTTGTGATGCAAGAAATACGTATCATAAGCAACGATGGAGCAGTTTAAAAATTGGAATTGGAGAAATGATAATTACTCTAACTTGACTAAAAGTGAGAATACAAGGAGAGAATGTTGCAATCTCAACTCTGCCCAGTCAATACTATTGAGGGGTAGATAGTTCAATATTTAGCAAAGCATTTTGAAAAAGGGATAGATCAAAATTTTGAATACTACTGAGCCTAAGTTTTCATTTAGATGACAGAGGGACATACTAGAGATGCTAGAACAGTGGGAAACCTGATATAGTACTGATGAATAGAGATGGGGCGCAAAGTAATGATTTATTGAATAAAAAAGAGAGAATGTAGACAAGAAAGAGACATGAGAACAGCTGTGTAGAGACAAGTGTCAGAAGTGTGGGCAAAGTTAAGTCTTCAGTCCCTGGCAGCAGTTTGAATGTCAGTGATGAGATACGGGATGAGTCTCAGAGTTCGTTCTGGGACAGAGGTCTTTCAGAAATGTGACTGCTGGGAAACAGGAAGTCTAGAAGCTTCTCCCAGTGAGTGATACAATTACAGTGTGGTTTTTAGCGGAACCTAGACTCCAGGGAAAACCTGAAAATAAGGGGTTTTAAGTACTGTCTTTCTTATAGGATCAAAATTGGTTCTTTTATGATTAAACACTTTATGCCCCATGAGAGATTTTTAAAATTGTAGATCAAGGAACAAATCACACGGGTGGCCATTGAGTATATCTTCAACAGAGTTTCTTAAATTAGTGTCTGTGTCATAGAGAGCTATTAAAGACATAAATCTTATATCTGAGAACAAAATATATCTACTTTAATTGCCCTTTTGACCTCAATCTTGAATATTTGGTATGCTCTGATATGATCTGACCTTGGATAGTTTTTGTTATTCATTTGTGTGAGGTTGGTTATAAAGGTTCCGTTTGTCTATTCCTAAGCACAAACATGTTAGAGAAACATGATCAACTTCAACTTCACCTGATTTTGCTCTCAGTACTTTGATTCATTTCAGCAGTCACAAGGAAAAGAATTGAGGCTTTTTCTCAAGAAAAAAATATTAAATAAATGTTTGTTCCCCAAGGATTATAAATGATTTTCTTCTAATGGGATCTACCTTCTTTAGAAAGATTTAGATTCAATTTTTGTCTCACAAAAGAATGGTTTTTATTGTATCTGGATGAGATCTGACTCACAGATGTTTCTGCATAGCTGTGCAATTCATGATTAAAATTTAAAATAATGATATAAGTTTGGGAGAAGAAGTTGACTGTCCCTTGCAGCAAAGAAACCTTTCTGTAGAATATGCTTGAAAAGGAACCTGGGGAGACGATACTAATTCTCTCAGCCAGTCAGAATTTTTCTAAGGTCCAACCATCTCAGAACGAAGCATCTAAATTTATCCTTTCTGCAGTCCAGCTAAAGGAGTATGACTTCATCTTTTTTCCTAAAATACCACTTTAAGGGTTTGTGTAGGTGTCGTACCTCTTCACGGCAGACCACCCTACACTGGAAGGTGCATTTTTATTTTTATTTTTTTTCTCAGCCCTAAACTGTCTTTGCAGGGCCTGTTCTTCCCCAGCCTTCTGTTTTCTTCCTTCCTTTAGTAAATGGGAAACACTGCCACTGTTAAAGTTTCCAGTCTTTGCTCTCCCTATCTACAGAGTACTTGTAATTGTCCTTTGTATGTATGCTTTTTACAAAATAATTAAAGTGAAAATGAGATGTTTAAGAGGCACAAAAAAATGTATATGAACAAACAGGAAAGCTGAATCAGGGAACTGATTATGGCCTGACAGTTGCATTCTGCTGCTGTGAGGTGTGCGCTGGGAGCCTTTGCTTTAATTGCAATGTGCTCCCTGTTTTAAGAGAAAAAAACCTTTTGCAGCACTGACTCATCTCCTTTAGGTCAATGGCTCAAGCCAAACTAATGCTCAAGCTTCAGTCTCTGTTCCCAAATTAAGCCTTAAGAGGTTCAGAACAGTGGATGGGGTCCCGTGCAGCACCCCTATATCAAATTCCATGCCTTTAACTTTGGATACAACTTCATTTCTTCTCTAAGTCTGTACTACTTTAAATTCCCCGCTCTCACAGCCTGTCTGACGTTTCTTCAGGGACTTAATCATTCCTCTCTCTCTCTCTTTCTCTTTTTCTCTCTCTGTCTTTCCAGCAGTAGTCATAAATTCTATCATATTCTACTGGTTCTTACTAAAACTCTTCTGTTGGATTTCCTCTTCCAATTTTATTTAAATAACTGAATACGCCTCCAGTTCTGTTTGACCGGTCCTTGAAGCTCATGGTCTGTGCTGTTGTCTCTAAATGGCATTTATACTTAAGTGTGGCACAGAGGAGTGTGTCTTACACTTTCTTCTGGTCTTGCTCCTTCTTACGACCACTGAAGCCTTTTATTTCTCTGACTTTCTAGGACTTATTTAGCTTGATCCTAGAAATTGGTCCATGGGATTCACAGAACTTTTTAAAACCTCTTCATCTTTTTGTATCAAATTATAAGAAATTTATCAACCACCCTTGCTATTTTTGTTACCAGGTTTAATGAGTTTCAAATTAAGTATGTCATGAAGGAGCTACTGAGAATATGGTGCGAGACTCATTGCAAGCAGGCAAATGTGAATTGAAGCAAATCAAATCAGTGTCCCGGGCAGTTTGAAAATTTGACATCTACTCATTGGGGACAAACTGGAATTCACATGCTTCTGCATTTCTGCAGTCAACATACAGTGACGTTACACTGTGGACACGCCACTCTCCCCAGGTGCATGAGCACAGCTGCAGTATCATCAGCCATGTGTCAAGTGTGTGCTGTACAATGTTTCACACACATTTCCTGTGACCTTAATGGCTTCACAAGTTTGGCATTGTTAACTTCATTTTACAGAGAATCTGATTTTTTCTTTCTTTTTTTTTTTTTTTTTGTATTAGGGATTGAACTCATGACCTAGTGCTTGGCAGGCTGGCACTTATGCCACTGAGCTAAATCCCCAGCCCTGAGAATCTGATTTTCAAAGTGGTTCTGAAAATTAACATTGTTCTCCCAGGACAGCCAGTAAGTTGCACGACCAGAGTTCAAGGCCAGATGAAACTAAAAAGCTTGCATTTGATTCCCTTCTCATTACTGCCCAACTTTGGGGGGATACATACTTGGGATATCACCTCCAATTATCGGCAGATAACTCTTTGAGAGGAAGACAGTACTTCCATACAGATGGTGCTGGACATAACGTTATCACTGAGATTCCAACAAACCCATCCCCCAAATATTTGAGGTCCCCTACCTTATACATCTTCTCAGCAGCCTTGGCCAAAAATGCCCCAATTCTGCCTTTGGTTATCAATTGTATTTGTGGTCCACTTAAAAAGGGGTAACAGTGCAAGCTTCAACAGTACACGAAACTTGGCTTTTAATGAATGTCTGTGTGGGTTCTCGTTCAGAGTCACTAAGCAAGCGTATCTGCCTTCATTTGCGCAGGACTTCACCTGCAAGAGCCCATTAGCACTAATGGGTCGTTTTCCTTCTATCACTCCAATAATCCAAAGGAGAGCTGCATTTTTGATGAGATGGTAATGGCACATAGGGCTGAGACCACTTAAGAGTTTTGCCTTTGTTGTCCCCCTATGGCAGCCCACCAAGGGACTTGAGACACTATCTGCTACATGAAGAGTTTAGAAAGCTGTACAAAGACCACACTGCATGGTGGTGCTAAGTGCTGCTTCAGTAATGAACGTGAAAATGAGCTCCTACTTATAAGGCCAAGCTTCTGTGCTTTGGTAGGCTCATTGAGGTTTGCATCCTGCACTGCTTGAATTGATGTTTTCCACTCTTTAGTAACCCAGAGGGAAGAGTACTAGTTCTCTTCAATAAGCTCTAAAAAGTTGTCAGGCAACTACTTTGGCTACTAAGACAGGAAGTGGGAGAAGCAGGAAAGAAATTCATTTCACAATTAGCGCTCTCTCCAAGGGATACCTTAGCATTAGCCTTTTCCTTTCTCTTCTCGTTTTGTTACGACCTCAATCTATCAAGTGGACGCAGTATTAATTGAGTTCCTATTGTTTTTAGAGCCTGATACTAGACACTATGGGAGAATAGACTTATTCTGTGTCCTCCAGTGACTTGCAATGAGAAAGAGGAAGACTGACAATCAAATACTTAGCATTTCACATATAATTTTTAATACTAGGTTCTCCATCGGAGAAGCTTGAGGCAGTGCTAAGAGTTCTCCATTCAACTCCCATCACTTTCTAACATTATATTCATGAGGCTTGAAGGAACAGAACTAAAAAAAATTTTACACAATTTTAGTTAAACAACTGAACATAGGGAGCACATGGCTGAATTGGCATTTGACAAGTACAAGTATACGTCTGAGTTGAACTCTCTCTCTCTCTCTCTCTCTCTCTCTCTCTCTGTAACTCACTTTGGTTTCTATTTTGAACTCTGATTCTTTGAGTCAGTGAAAATATAATCTCAGGCAATTTTAGTTCCCTCCTTTCCCTGGAGTTAAGTTTAAATTGCTGGCAGTGGGGGGTAGAAGTTTCCACTGTACCAGTTTTTTGAGGAGGTAGAAGGAGGGAGCAGGGAAGCGGTTCTCAAACGGTCTATATTCACAATTGAGGTGTCTACTGAATTGCTGCCCAGCCTTTCTGCTCTTGTACACATGACTTCTTCCAGTCAGATTTTTTCTACTGTTTCTGGGGCATTTGGAAATTGATTTGTTGCTCCCTCATCACAGTGCAAGAGACAGAATGTTATGAGGACTTGTCTGCTCCCAGCAAGTCTAACTCTACCACACAGTCGGTTCTTTTTTTTTTTTTAATTGGTACTAGGGATCGAACTCATGATCGCCTGCTTGCAAGGCAGGTGCTTATGCCACTGAGCTAAATCCCCAGCCCCCAGTCGGTTCTTCTTAAGAAGCCATGTTGCCTCTGGTTCCCCTGAGCAGATGCACACAGAGCTCCATCATCTCCCCATTCCTCCAAGTATGACACCACCAAGGTTTGGCTCTTAAGTTAGGAAACTATGCCCTCTTTTTGGAACTCATCAGTGACTGCTGTGCTCCTCCAGTTTATCTTCTGTTTACCCAAACGGGGTGCCCGAGAAGTTTACTCCCCTCATATGTCTACATATTTTGTCTGTTTTATTCCTACATGGGTCTAGACTTTTAAGACTTAGACAGACGCTAATTTTATATCTTCATGATTCATCACCATTCTCTGAGGCAAGTAAAATAGAACGGCTTAGAATTTAAGTGAGAGGAAAACCAAAAGAGAATGGAGCTATGGAGAAAAAAATCAGATATTATTTCAAAAATAGTACCCAGACCAAAAACATGCTCTCTTTGAAGATTAAGGATGATGCTTGGTAGTCAATAAACCTTAATTTTATCTGAAGTGGAGATTGAAATAACAACATCTGCTAGTTAACATTATAGAAGCTCAATGACATCCTGGAATAATATACCTTCGGTTGGTAGGTTAAGGGACTACATATCCCATTATGTAACACTAAATGGTACTGATAAAGCCCTGTGATTCTTCTGTCTTTCTGTTTCAGTCCTCTTACAGATACTATTCAGGAGTGTTAGGTTTTTGTGGTTCGGCCCTACCCTGCTTTTGCACAAAGAAGTTAGCTTCCTGAGCGCTAACAAATAATATACGTATCAATTCTTTTTCTGTGTCTCATGCAGACAGCATAAGGGGTCCAGGTGAACATGAGAAAAACTAAGGTTTTGTGCCAAGTGGGAAAATATGGGCCAAGTGACATAAAACTGTAAAGAATGATTTACAGGAGAGAGTAGTACAAATAACAATGAAAAGTTGAAGAAATGTCTGAAAAGCATATGTCACCACAACTTGTGAACAGGAGTAGCATGTCATGGAATTTTGAAGTTACCCTCTTACACTAATTGTTTGCTAGAGTTTAGTAATTACACCTAATGAATGACATTCAAATGCAGTGATAAATCTGCAGTAGGAGAAGAGATAGAATTAAGAATGAATTACATTTTAAAAAATTGGTGAACCATAAAGCTGGTGAATCCTGAACTAGAGACTTATACAAGTGACAAAGCTAAGCAAAATGTTGTATTGGAACCTGCAAGGAAATAGGAAAAAATAAATTGGTAATTGGTTAAAAAGAAAAATTCTAAACCAACATGAAGAGCTAAAAGTGATGTTATTTAAAAAGGAAATGCCCAAAGAATGTAATCTCCAGGTATATATGGACTTTTACAGGAACAAGTTTCTGAACAAGTACAAACTAGTATAATGGGCTTACACATATTTAGAAGGACAACGTTAGCCACTGAGAACTTGAACCTCTGATGAACTGAAAGTTCCAAATTCTCTAAGCAGAAGATAAACTTAGTAAGAAAGTTTACTGACTGAATGACTGCTATGCATTTTCTTTCTGATGAGGCTTCCTGTATGTTATTCCACTTAACCCTCATAGCAACCCTACAGGATAGGATTTATTTGATCCCATTTTGAAAGTGAGAATACTAATGATCAGAGTTAATGCAGCTGGTAAATAACTGGGGTTTGATTTCCATTTCCTTTCTCCTTCCTTCCTTCCTTCCTTCCTTCCTTCCTTCCTTCCTTCCTTCCTTCCTTTCTTTCATTCTTCTTTTTGAGACAGGCCCTAGCTATCTGGTTCTGGCTTTGCAGTCACTGTGTAGCCCAGTCTGGCCTTGACTGTCTCACCCTCCCAAGTGCTGGAGATTATAGGCATGCACCATCATGCCTGACCAATTGAGTTCCATTTTCTACAATTTCTTCTAGGATTAATGTATTATTCAAACATTTCTACTATTTTACACTTTAAGGAAAAACAATGATTCATAAATTTAATCTTTTATTTCATTTAATAAGAAATAAACCTCCCTCTTTTCTCTTCCATCTTACTGTGTTTAAAACCAATGAGATGCTACCTTTGTAATGTGGAGTTTGGTCTTCCCACAGGTGACCTATATATAGGAGGAGTGGCTAAAGAAACCTACAAATCCCTGCCAAAACTCGTCCATGCCAAGGAGGGCTTTCAAGGCTGCCTGGCATCTGTTGACTTAAATGGACGACTCCCGGACCTCATCTCAGACGCTCTTTTCTGCAACGGACAGATTGAGAGGGGATGTGAAGGTACTAAGTCTTTATAATCGCCCTGTAAAAAGTTCTAATCCCACCTACAAATAAGAACCAATCTCATTACCGAGCAAGATTCTACTCATAGTTTGAACTCCCGTGTTAGAGCTAGAAATCCTTCTTCATGTTTTATACTTTTCATCCCCAAAATTTGAGTTGTTTGCAGGCTAACATACGGGCCTCCTGTAAACTGGGAGCTGTATCTGTGGATCTTGCTCTTTCCGGTTTCTTTACACCCTGTGATCCACTGTGTGTGTGTGTGTGTGTGTTTGTGTGTTTTATAGCACTACATAGACATGCCATTTAATGTAGGAAATGTATTCATGCGGTATTAGCCAGTAGGGCCCATTATTTAAACCTGCCATCAATGGGATATGAAATGAAAATCAATTCCTCTCCCTCACTTTTTGGTTTTTGTGTACCTGGCAGTTAGTAAGTAGCCACTGTACTACCTGTTTTGGCAAAAGTAGGTCTTATATATTATGCAAGGCTAACATTCCACACTTCAGAATCGCATTCTAGTATCTTCATTGTTTTGCACTTTCTACCAGACCAATATCTAGAGTTGTTTTTTTAAAGAGAAAAAATAAGTAAGAGTTTCAGAATAGGTTAGTAGAAGAGTTACAGTAATGAATGCATTGAGTATTGTTGTCTTCCTAGCAGTTATTCAGAATATAGAGAAGTATTTTTGATGCTTAGGTTTATTTTAGATAATTTTCACTTCAACACCTTGATTATTTGAGCCATTTCTTCCTCATTAAAGGCAATTTAATCACATCATCATGGGCTGTATGGTTCTGGATATATTGTGGCTTTTCCTTTACTGTTGAGTAGTTTGGTCTATTTTGAAATTTTTTGATTCACAAGGAAATTTTATGTAGGAGAAGAAGAAGAAACAAATATGAATTCTTGTCCCCCAGAAGATGATGAATCATTTCTGCTCAGACAAAATATTGACGTTATATTTAGCAGTTACTTAACTACATGGACTTTTTAATTTGAAAATACATTTCTCTCTCTCTGAAGCATCTGTTTCTCTGAAAAGTTAGATGAAACTCAAACTTTACTGAACTAGTACAGGAAGATAAAGTTACTAATGAAATTCATTATTGAATTCATTTTAAAGTTATTGTCATATTTATTCTCTTTATTTCAAATCTTGATATCATACTTTTGTAAAACAAAGAGAAAATTATGTGTTCCTTCCTATCAATTTAGTAAAAGAAACAAAATTATTAAAAATAAATGTCTCTAATAGATAGTTATAAGAATGTAGGACACAACTCTAGTTCTTGGAAATGATCTAACTAGCTTGAGTATATATGTATTTATCTAGTTTTTAAGGAAAAGATACTACAACCTTTTATGGAAAATCTTTTTCAAAAGTAATACTTTCTACAAGTTGCTTGGTGGGCAGACAGACATATCCAAGGCTAAATATCCACCATGTAGGAAACAAATACACAGGGTCCTCGCCACTGACCACCGTGTTAGTGAGTGGATGGATGGAAAGGTAAATGGGAGCCTGCCGTAAGTGCAGAGAGTATTTGTGATAATGCTGCTTGCCAGTGCTCTCCAACCTCATCTCATAAGCAGTTTGCTTATTGTGATTTATGACATATCCCCTTGGGTAGCCTTAAACTGTGGTTCATAAATTTGAACTCATTCAGGGGATTATGGTGCTGAATTCTTTTATTGCCTTGCATGTGAGTTTTTAAATATCCGAGCTGTATCTCTCTTCCCATCCCTTTTTCATTAATCTTGGGACCTTACCCTGCTCCTGCTTTTCTGCACTAATACTTCCCTGATTCTTTCATCACAATACCAAGGTTAACAGCATTTAATTCATGATTATTTCTACCCTGGAAGTTTTCTAGGAATAATCTTAGATGTACCTGTCATAGGTCTAATTGATGAGATTCACATTTCTTTAGGGTTAGCAGCTGAACAGTAGACAGCTGATGTCTCAAGAAAGTTGCCTCTAAATCACTTTGGAGTCACTTAACTTCTGTATGAATAGAAATAGTATAAGTTCGACATGACCAAGTAATATCTCATCAAGATTTTCTGTCGTTCCTATCCAAAAGACCCACAAATCTCTAAGGTCCAGGCATGCAAAAGGGTCTTTGATCTTCCCTCAATAATCACTTGCTACATTTTATTGTCAGTGTATTTCAATGGGTAATAGTTGATTTTATTGATAAAACACATCGCTCCTAGTGAGGGGACCTGACCCTGTCAGAACCATTTAAAATTAATATCTCTCAAACTTTAGCCTTTATCAGAATCACCTGAAACACTGCTAAAACCCACATTACTGCATACCACAACCAGGGCTTTTGACTCTGTAGGTCTGAGATAAGGACCTAGAATTTATGTCTAGCAAATGCAAGTGGAACTCATGCTATGTACCCCTGGCTTTGACAATTACTGTCACGGCTGACATTTTCTTGCTAATGTAACAGACACAAAGACCCTAATCACCTATCTATAAGCAAGATCACTAAAGTCAAGGTAACTTCTCTGTACACAGTGAAAATTTTCCCTACCCTTTTGCAGACCCGTAGCACTGAGCCCTAAACTACTTTATAAGTGATAAAAATACTGTCCTATTTAAGTATGACTGCCACCATTGCTTCAGTAGTGGCACCCGTAAGTTTGCATATGCCATTATATTTACTCCTCAGAACACTGTAGGTTAGATATTACGGTACTGCCTTTACTCTAGGTCAGTAACTTAAGCCCCAGAGAAGTAAAGTGATATCCCTAAATTTGCTCACCTAGTAAGTAGATGATTCAAGCTTCAAGCCCAAGTTTACCTTCCTTGAAAGCCCAGAAATCTAACCTATGTCTACTACTGTCTCTTCGACTTTCACATATTATGGTTTTTCCACTGTTTTCCCTTTCCTTTCAGACATATCCTTTACAAAATTCACTCAATACAAATATCCTTTGGCCTGTTCCCAGTTTTAGTCAGTAATAAAATGAAAGGAAGATTAGGTCACTAAGGGAAAATAAATTTAAGGCTCTGTCTTGTACAAATGCCCGTCAGTGTTTAAGTGTTGTTTTAGAAGGTGAGTGCTGTGAAAACTGTTCTGGCAGACAAGGAGTGCGTTCTCTTGGAACACCTGAAGGTGGAGAGACTGCTCTGATAATGAAAACAGTAATAAAAACAAAGCATGTCCTCATGCTCCCCCAGAGGTTTGACAGGAATTCTGCTCTGTAGTAGAGGTGATTTCTAGGATTGTGGTTTTCCTCTTTATAGAGTTTCGCACTGTTTAAAAGTTGCATTTCTTGATGATTTTGGAAAAACAAGAACAAACACTGAGTTTTCATCACCTTTTGCTGCTGCTCTTACCTCCTGTGTGGGTAACTGGAGGGATGGGTGAAGGAGGAGTGTTTTGAGAGTTTTCATTTTAAAAAATATGAATTATATTCAGTCTTTACTGCAAGAAAAAGATCAGGGGATCATCTGTCTCATGTAGGTTTGAACAATAAAATCTTTCAAGTCTTGTGGACCTGGGAGATTACTACGACTGCTACTATTGTAAAAATGATTATTGTTTTTAATCGTTATTATATTGGCATTTATACTATGAAGATACATAATATTATGCTTTTAAGTTTGTGAAAACTCACATAGGTTGGAGTAAATTCAATAATTTCTTATGAGGAATAATAGCTTTACTGAGAAAGTTGTCATAGAAATGTGACCTTAAGCCACATGTTTAAAAGCCATTTTCTAAAAACATCAATTTATACAAATGCTAATTATAGATAATTCTGATTTATTCACTAACTCCAGTACCTCAAAGTCTGGCAAGCTCAGCACCTAATTAGACTGGTGTGTACGTCTATATATTCACAAAACCCTAAAATTTTTTTAGTAGAAAATACCCTTTATTTACACTTTAAAGCTCCTTAGGTGGAATGTGCTCTCTTTCTGCCCCTTCCTAAGTTTACTGGCCAGGTGTTAGCGAAATAATTATTCACAGGAGTTTGTCAGCACTGAGGAGCATTCTGAAGGTGTAGACAGTGCTGACACTCCTGGTAAGGGCAAGGATGAGTTCTCCACAGCAAAATCTTACAGGATTTATGGGAAATTATGTAGCAGTTTGTTTCTTCCATCCTTACTACTTTCACCCACTTAAATGATATATATTGGTAGTTTGGTGTCACCATAATGTCCAGCTGTTAGCAGCAAATGGCTAACATTGCAGTTTTAAGCTCTAATTGCAAGAGAAAAATAAAAGTTCTAGAGGGAGGAACATAGAAATGGGTAATTGCTTTGCTAATGACTACGTGTGCACATGACAAATGGCACTGCATGTTCAAACAAGCAACACAGCCACTTGGTAAGGCATTCACATCTATCCAAGAGAGGAAAAATTGCCAAAGCCTTTTTAATTTTCCTTCATTACATGTCATTGGCTCAATTAACCATTATACTTGTATATATATGTGCACATACAGTAAATTTCTAATAAATTACTGCTTTCTCATTTTTTGCTTCTCTTAAGATTTATGGCTGTTAGATTTAATTTGTTTGCTGTTCATAGCATTTTCCCCTTTTACAGCAGCATGCTTTTTTGAAACTGAACGTTCTTCTGTGTTTGCCCCATTTCAGTATTGCTTACTAACATTTAATATATTTTGCTTTTTTTTTATTTTGCTGACAAAGTTGCATTGATGAAAGCTGACCTGCAAGGTAGATAGCCCTGTATGTACAAAACAAGACTGAAACCCCACACAAGCCACACAACAGAAACCCTCAAATAACATTTATTACATTCCCGCAGTAACTGTTATTTGGGTTTAGATTTCATTTTTTTCCCGCTTCTTGAACATTGTGCAAGAAAACTCATTTTGTAGCCTAGTTTGCATAAAGGCTTTCAGTCTTGAATATGTTTGTATAGTGATTGCCTTTAGTGCTTTGATCATACTTTTTTAGTTCTTTGTTTTTCAGTGTTCTACTTCTGACTCTGGAGAAACAGACTAGCATTCTTTTTACTTGTATGTTCAGTGGGGGCATGCCATTTCTCTGGAGTTTTCATTTTATGTTTAGTTGCATGCAGTCGTTACAGCATGTGAATTGATACTTGCCAACATACCTATCTAAAATGCACAGCAATCATAACTTTTCCCATAGTTCATGCCAGGAAAGCTTCTGAAACTTCTTGGGCATTTTTGCATAACTCACTTTGGTTATTTTGCCAGTCTTTGCCTCAATTTCATGAAGTTATAATCTCCATTTCTCATGATGTCTTTATTCATTGGTCTGAAGTTAAGGAGATCCATTCATTTCCTGAAAACAAAATGTTGACAGAATTATGGATGAGAGAATAACATTACCTGCTACCATGATCATACTAGAAATTACGTACTTGCTTTTACCGTTTGTTAGTTTAGTTCATTACTATAATGTATTTTTTCCTATTTTTGAAACTTAAGAAAAACCTTTGTGTTATAGCCTCTTAGTTCTTAATTCAGGTGTGTAAAGAATAACTTTCAAATTAGTTTGGACCTGTAATTTGAGGTGTTGGCAACTACTATATGTGATCTAGCTAGTATACAAAATACTGTGTGTTTTTAAAGAACCCAAGTTTCTTTTGGAATGTTTCATAGGTCCTAGCACAACCTGTCAAGAGGACTCGTGTTCCAATCAGGGCGTGTGCTTGCAGCAGTGGGACGGCTTCAGCTGTGACTGCAGCATGACCTCCTTCAGTGGGCCTCTCTGCAATGACCGTAAGTACTGTCCAAGGACAGTGGGGTGAAGATCACTGCTGCTCCGTTGCTGTTTGATACCCAGGGACTGAATGGGAGTTCTTACACTGCCTTATATCGAACCATCATTGCCAAGAGACACAGTTGTTTGTGCAAAAAGGAAAATTTTTATATATTAAACTACTATAAAGGGATTCCACTAGCTAAATCCTGTGATGACGGTGACATTTTAGCTTTTTATTGGCATCTTATTATTATTACTGGCATATTATTATTATCTTCTGTAAAAGAACTTTCACATTTCCTAGCAATTCTCTTACAGTTTTTGTTCTAACGGTACAAACTGATTTATTTAAATGAGTCACCAAAAAAAAAAAACTAACAAAATAGATATTATTCTTAAAATGATTCATGCTTTGTTAATGATTAGGTGAAATGAGAAGGTAAGAAACGATATTGGTTGAATGAGCATATGTGTAGCTCTAGGACCTCAGATACAGTGCCTCTGATGGTGTGTTTATCCAGCCGTCACACTTGGAATAGTATTTGAAAGCACAGTAACTCATCCTCAGGGAATTTCCCTGCAGGTCCAATCTCTTCATTCTGCCGCTCTTTCCGGGCCATCTTTTTCTACTCCTTTGGACTATAAAGACATTTGCATGACAAAATCCCCATGCTCTTTCTCTAGCTAATTCTTCTTGCATATAATCCCCTCTCCTCTACAGTGCTGTATGGGTTAGCAGCAGTCTACTGTCTTCACCTGGAGCTGTGTGACTAGGACATTTGAATGGGACAGCCTTAATTTCATACTTGACATTAGCCATGAATGAACACAGCCTCCTTCCCTACACAATCTAGAATTTTTCACATGCAAATATGAAGCAAGTGATGAATTCCAATTTGTCTTCCATAATACGATAGCTCACCACCGAGTGTAAAATCCCTGTTCAAGGGCTATCTCCCCTCACTTTCAAAACATTATTTTACTTTGTATTTTATGAGATTATACTTTGATTGTTGTGAATTTTGTGATTGATTACAGGTTTCATGTTTTTTTTTACTCTTTCTACATCCATTCAAGTACACTGATGTATTTCAATTTTAAAAAATACTTTTAAACTTTGTCTTTCCAAAACTCTTTCTTTTATTTTATCTACTTGTGATTTCTTGCCCCTTTAGTTTCACAAAAGAAGCAAGACAAGGAAACATTATTCTTCCTCTATCAGCATATTCTGCTAGTGTCAAACCTGCAGTATTGATGTGAGAGGTTTGAGAAGGAATCTCTGGTCAATAGGATGGAGTTTTATTCCTTAACTTTCAAAGAGGTCTTGCTTTACAGAACTTAATCAAAATACTAAAAGCACTTCCAGCAAAACATTTTTGTCTACTGTTTGCAAAGAATATCCCTGACAAAGCCTTCTGTTTATAGAGTACATGCTTTATATTGTAAACACTACAACAAGTGAAGGTCTAGCATGATGGTACAGGAAAAGTAAAGGTTGAAGGTTTGTGCTTCACAGCAGAGGCTAGGATTTTATGTGGAAGCCTAGAGTTTGTTCTTTTTTTAACCTTTGTCCATTCAGATGGTATTTGCATAAGTGAATGGCATATTAAAATGTCAAGGGGAGAGTCAAGTTAAAACATTCCACTGAACAGGGTTGCTGCAGACTAGAAATATAGTGCAATTCTCCAGCCGTCTTAACCTTCCATCCCCAAATACTGGCTGTAGGAAGAAAACACAACTACTACATAGTGAAAACCCAAACCATGTTTAGAAAACAGCCTTTTATGACCATGCATCTTGATGGAGAAATGCAGATGTCATCTTACCTGCAATTATAGTAAACCTAAAGCAATGAAAATGTGCAAACACAATTTCTACAAATCAAATCACACTTGAAAATATTACAATCACTTTGGATTATATAAATAACCCTATACAGAGACTAAATAAATGAATATACAAAAAACCAAGAACAATACCTAACCTTAGTAAATGCTTTAGTAACACCATGTGTCTATATCTCCAGAGCAGTAACTTCCTGCATTTCCTCCTATCACATAGAAAATGCTATCAATTTATTTTCAAGGACAACCAGCAGTCTGAATGTTTGTTATGCGTTATTATGGCAAGTTTTCAATTCTGAAAGCAATCCTGACAGATGTATTCCTACATGGGGTACTTGAGAGAGCTTTTTGGATTTGAAATTATTTTTCATTTTGCTAAAGAAAGCTCTCTGCCAAACTTTGCTTTATCTAGTTTCCATGTTTTACAAAACAGTTGCCATTTGTTTGAGTTAGCTCATGTATCCTCATCTACTTGTTAAATATGAATAATACAATCTTCTATATGTATTTGCTACATTTTTCCTAAGGGAACATTAAGTATCATGATGTCTTCAAATCATTTTTGCAGCAAATAATTTGAATGCTGCTCTTAGGTGACAGTAGTAATAGCAATGATAAGGCTATTTGTTATTTTATTGTAAATAGATAAATGTCATTCAATAAATGTGTCTCCTGATATGCCTCTTACACAAATCAACATTAAAATTACTTTGGAGCTCTCTCAGAATACATGCATTTTGATTAAATCATTACCGGTAACTGGGTTTTCTGGAAACATGAAGTGGTTCTGTGGTTTGCACACTGGAGCACCTTGGTAATAAGGATATGTAGGTAAAATTTATATTTGAAAGTAAAGTTTATTTTTATATCATTAGAATTTGTAGAAGGTACAATCATAATTGTTATTTTGAGACACACAAATTGAAAATATGGTAATTGAAGTGTTTTGTCACATTTTTCTCACTTATAAATTGATTAAAATCAATCTTATTTCTGAATCTCACTCTTTTTCTAATAGAATTAGTGCAATTCCTTGAATTTTAACAAACTACACTTTGGGGTAGGGGTTGACTTGGTTTTTTTAAAAGTAAAGCCAATCAGACCATTTTGTTTCTTAATGACATTTTTCTCCTGGCTTAGTTTTTTTTTTTTTTTAATCTTAAATTTAGTGATTGAAGACTTCAACTTAATAGGAAACAAAATAAACAAAAAAGAAATAGAGACAGTTCTTTTTAAGAGGGGAAAGAATGCACCACATTTTAAACAGGAACTCTTTCCTAAAATAGAACTTCTACATGTCATATATCTGATAAGTTTCAAGGAGTGTGTTAGAATAGCTAGAAAACATTATTTATATTAGCCTGGAGATATAATTAACAGTGGGAAGATGGGAATACTTTATAGCTTGTAAATGTAATCTCGGATAAATCATACTAATTAATTGAACAGAAAGGAATCTTTCAAAAAAAAAGAGGCACTTATGTAAAGAGATGCCAACGGCTGTTTAAAGAAGTGTGTTTGTGAGAAATCTTTTTTCCCATGGAAAATAGCCATCTGAGTGACCTACTCAGGCACAAAAACAGTTTTTTTTTTTTTTTGTGTGTGTGTTCTCAATTCTTCAACTCCTCTTTCATGTTACTACTAAATGATAGCCCTTTATACCATTTTTCTGGTTTATTGTGTTCATTTCTTGGTTGTCTTCCCCTCACTTTTTCTTTTTCTCTGATCATCCTATGTCTCTACTAATTTCAATCTTTCTATTCTCTTTGATTTAAATTTCGCTAGTCTCTTGTTCTCTCAATCAGTGGCAATATTTCTCCTCTCCTGATTCCATTGAAGTTTTTATTATCAGCCATTATGTTCTAACACACAGATTCTATCCTTGATCTTATCTCAGTCTCACTGTGAGTCTATGTGCATCTTTCAAGAATAGTATTTGGGGCTGGGGATTTAGCTCAGTGGCCTAAGCACCTGCCTGGCAGGCGCGAGGTCGTGAGTTCGATCCCCTGCAAAAAAAAAGAATAGTATTTGGAGGTGATACTTGTCCAGTGTTTTTTTATAGACTGTTGACCGTAATTGATGATCATGGTAACTCACTAACCTAATGTTGCCTGAATATATGAACCTTGCAAGAAGAGTTGTAGTGTATTTCAGTGGCCAACGTTGTTTTCTAGAATCAACTGTCAGGGGTTGGTAAACCTCCATGATCTGACCCAGTCTTTATTTCCACACTTACCTGCTGCAGAAGCTTGTCCATGTGGTGTGTTACTGCCAATTTACCTACTCATGCTTTCTGTACAACATTACGCTTTCCCATTTCCTCACCATTGCGTATGCTAATTTCTCCACCTGGGAAATGCTCTCATCCCACCTGGAATGCACTTTCTTCAGTATTTTTGCTTGAAGGAATATTATGTCCTTTTCATTCTTTGCTTAAACTATTTCATCTCATGGAAATTTCCTTGGTACTGTATGCTTGACATTACCTTTTAGAGTATTTTGCTCTACTTCATATATAGACATTTGAGAACTTTCTCTTTTCAGATTATTGATTGAATGTTACTATATCCCAGGCCTATGCTAGAATTATACATTTTGCACCAACACATCATCATCAAACCAGTGTGTTAACCAGTAATTCACTTCTGCTCTTACTTGCTGGTCGAGAAAGAATGTGACCGTATTAGCTAATTTAGTGTCACCTTAGAGAAGCTGAAGATAGCTATGATCACATGAAAAATAGTGAACATAATAACACTGTCCCATTAATTAGTATGGAAATGCAGTGTGCTAAATTACAATTCAACTTCAGCAATATGGTGTACTGGGGCAATATATCACGGTGCTGTTATTTTGGTGCTATAGTTTAGGAGAGTATGGGCTCTGCTACTAAAAGATTATTTTCAAAATTCTAAAGTCTGCCAAAGAAAAATCTTTCTGAGGGGAATTTACTGTGTCTTTTGTATGGAAATTACAAATATTTACTGAAACAAGGATGAAATACATTCTACTGAGATTTTTACCATGATATTTAAGAATATCTTAAATTTTGATTCTCATCTTTTATTGTTTGAAAACAGAATCCAGTATGCAGTGTCTGAGCATCAGTATCTGGTGAATCATAACATATATTTAAAAGCCGTGGATCCAAGTATCATTTCTCTCCCATTTAGAGTTGCCAGTAATAGTAAGTTGTGGGCTGATTTGCTCCTGGTACCATTTAAGGACGGCAAAATGTCACAATTAGTTATGTCCACAACCATATCTTCATTGTGTGTTGATAAGTTTTGTTTACTCAGAAACTATTTCTAAATGCTAGTTACCTTTAGACCGTTTGAAGCAATTTGTAAGTCATCTTACTTGATAACTCCTTAGGAAAAGCTATCTCTAAGGAAACACAATCGGACTCATCTTAAGCTATAGAGGTCTAAAATGTTGTTCATACAGAGTCAGAAAATGCAATAAAATACACAAAAGAAAGCGTGGTATGCGGTAGAGAAATGTAATATACAATGTAATATATAAGAGTGCTATCTTCTACTATTTTTCATAAACTCCTCTTTGCTCTTGTTGGTAATAGATACCATAAAAATAAATGCATGAAAGGAGCCATTTATCTTTCCTCATTACAGTTGGGCAGCTAGATAATGGTGTCAGATTGTATATATGTAAGAAGAGCTAAGTAGGAGGAAGAATCCCCAAAAGGTATTATGTGTTTGAATTATTGAAATTATCTGCCTGTACTACTATGCAGCAGCTAGTGATCTGTAAGGTTAAGCAGCAATTTATGCTGTGTAAATGCCACCAATTTGGCTCCCTGAGATTGAAAAGGAGGAAGGCTTTCTATAGACTTTCCTGCCAGTATTCTCTAAATTTCATGACTAAAGTAAACTCTGACCATGTTGGACCTTAATGTGGCATGTATGTTGGCACTGTTAATCACAGATGTCATATGAGTCTGAAGGTAGCCCCTAATGTTTGCAGGACTGTGGTTAATGCTATAATGTCACACAAGAGCTCAACTAACCAGGGCTCCACTGAGAAAAGTTTTGCCAATCTCCTTGGTTAACTATCCCCAAAGGGTGGAAATACTTCTAATCTTCACAGAGATTATTTCAGAGGGAGCTGTGATTGCAGCTCCCTTTGGAGGCTTTTCTTTCTGTATGAGTCCATTTTACCCAGGGCTGCTGCCCTGACTTCCTCCTAAGCAATAGAGCAAGTGCAGAATGCAGGGCAGACCAAGGATATCGCATGATTCCTAGGTGTTCATGTTTACAACTTCAGACATTTAGGTTTACTTTTACTTTTGAAGTGCAGTTCACTTCCCCAGAAATGATGTACTGAAGGTGCTGGTGAACAAAATGAAGGTAAATCATTGAACTTTCAGAATCCTGCATAACAAAAGTAAGTTTAAATAATAAACAACTTGATATTCATTTGTTACAAAAATGAAATGCGAAGAGAACAGGTTGTTAAATACTTCTTGCACTTTATGGAATCAAATCATCATAAGTGTTTTAATTTTAGAGGATTAGAGGATTCAATGTAATTATCTTGAAGGTAAAAATATTTTATTTTAAAAGTGTGTGATTGTGATTGAATTTGGAAGAAATTGGGACAGGAATAGGTGGTTATATATACTGTACTTCTTTGCTGTAGCTATGTACAGCTGGTGATTAAGAAGAACTACAAAGATTTATCATGTTGACCACACCAAAATATTTTAATGTTAATATCAACCTAAAATGTATTGTATGCATATGATTTACATTTAATTAAATAATTAATAAGTTACTGGGAATCAAACTCAGATTCTCACACTTTTCAGGCAGGCCCTGTGTCACTGAGTTACATCCCCAGCTTGTGGTTTACATTTTATAATCTGTACCTTTTTAATATTCAAGTAATCTTACTATTGTTCATTTAAAAATAAGAATACTGAGGAACAAATAGTTTCAGTAATCTATTTGGGCAGAAAAAGCTAATTGTTGGCACAAAGGGAATTTGAAGTTACCCTAATGTGCACCAACAGTCTCTCCCAAATAGGAACAGATTCACTGTCAATGCCTTGGAAATTCGCTAGCATCAGAATTCCCCAGGGAAGTTAATAATGAGTCAGATTTAACACTAATCAGTTTCCCCCCATGCTCTTAGATTTAATTTTATGCCTTATGCTTCATGAAACACATGCTTCTCCTCAACTGCTTCGTTGCCAATCTTAAGGATGAGTTAGAAATTCAGAGTGAGTTGTCAAAGACATACTGTCATCAACTTCCATTTCTATTATAGAAAGGTACTGATTATGAAAGAGAGATAGGAATTTCCTATGATCCTTTTCTGTGACAGCCTTTCAAAAATAATAATTTAATATTTGATGATGAAATTAGGAAAAATATTGCCCAAAGTTCCCATACTGAAGTCAGATTCACAGCAGGTAGTGTGGGAAATGGGCAGCCTGGGCTCAGCATTGTGTTGACCAGTGAATATACACACCAAGTGTTTCATTATGTTAATTGCCCCTCAGTATTTTCTTTATATAGTTGTTGAGGCAGAAAGAAAATAAATCAAAGTCCGACATTAGCAATGTGGTTTCTGAAGGTCTTTGGAAGGTATTCAAGAAGAACATAAGATAATGCATGAAACCCAGCACATGAAAATTTACTACAAGATCAAGAGAAAAGACTAAGAGCCCTCTGAGGAAAGGATGCTCTCAAGAAATGTTTAGAACCCAGGAAAAGGTCAGAAATAAGAATAATGTTGTTTTTGCATTAAGGTATGATTCACGGCATTAGGAAAAAATATTACTGTGAAGAAAATGTGATCACATCCAGTGATCCTTTTTTTCTTTTCTAACCAAAGCATTCTGTGTCTTTAATGAGATTTACTGTAGCAATTAAAGAGTGTCTACAGAATTCTTTTATGGGAAGGAATTATAGTCTTCTCTCCAGCTCTGTGCCATTATGCATTTTTACCTCTCTGGTAGCATTCAATAGCAGCATAAAATACAGGGATGATCTGTTAGCTCTGGGTGTTATGGAGTGTATTATTTTAATGACTCTAATGATCTAAATTCATATCTCTCAGAAAATGACCCAGAGAGTGGGAGGCTTAATCTCACCAGGACTTGGTGAGATAGGAAGGTACGAAGACATTTCTTAACTTGAAATGACTTTAGAGTGGAACAAGTTGCATAAAAGGATCAGCTGATACAGAAAGATGTTTTAAAAACTGGGTCGTGAACAAGGAGGAGGCTGCGTTTGAAGGAGACAGTGGAAACTGTGTTCATGTAGGTGCGAATGTGTCTTATAAATACATAACATATGACCCTTCCAGGAAGCAAACAGATGGAATATGTTGCAGAAAATACAGAGTATATTTTGCTTGGTTTCTTCGCTTGAATGATGTGCTGTGTATTTTGGTGTTTGGCAGTTCTCCTGTTGGAAGTTTTCACTGTCTCATCTGGATTCCAGTAGCTCAGGACAGTGTTAACTTTGTGGATCATGTCGAGTGACAGCAGGCATGCTGAACTTGTTGAAAAGACTTCCCCAGGTCATAACTTGATGTCAGCTATCCCAGAAAACATGTTTGCATGTTGTGACTGTTACTTCATGAATACTTCATGTTACTTCATGTCAACCTCATGATTAGGAGAGGCTTAATAGATTAGCAGAGCGCACTCCTTGGTGGATCTGGGTAGGCCTTGGAGGGGTAGCCTTCAGTGCTATATATGTTTTTTTCCCCCTCTCCTCTTTGCTACTGTTCTCTGTTCTGATTTTGGTCACCATAAACTGAGCAGCTTAGCTGCACCACACACTTCGGTCATGATAGCTCATTCTCAAAGTCAGCCAACCATGAACTGAATCCCCTGAACCATGAATCAAATTAAAACTCTCCTGTATAAAGATGTGGGTGTCAGGAGTTGTGTCCCTACAATAGAAAGCTGATCAATACAGAAAATTGATACCAGATGTGGGGTCATAGGGTCACTGTATATTACCACACAGTTTAGAAACCTTTGGAACTGGTTTACTGGAGGAGTTCAGAAAGCTTTGAGAGTCAATCTAGAAAAGATTTAGAATGCAGATTTAGTAGGCAGAGTGTGATGGATGATTGTGATCAGAGCTTAGAAGACAAGAATATGAATATGAACGTTATAGGACAGGAATATGAACATTAAAGACCAACCTCAAGAGATTTTAGTTGGAAACAAGGACTCCATTGATATACTAGAGACCCTGTGGTTTAACTCTGGCAGAAACTTATTCATTATGTCCATGTCTTGAGACTTTACAGGATACTGAGATTATAAGTGGTTGACTAATTAACTTGGCAGAGACATTTCAAGACAGCCCAACATTTAGACTGTAGCATGAGCACTGCTAGCTGCTTTTACCCAGATTGATGATGAGAATCAGAGGAAAAAGGCATGCAGAAAATTTTGAGAAGTTTATATTTTGGCACAGAAAGTACAATGTATAAATTTGGGTCCAGTGGAGACTTAGCTGCTTAACAGATTAGCTACATTAAAAAGAAAACATATTTGTACAGGGACAAGAAGAATGATGCCTCGAAGGCTCATCAGCAATTAGCAAGACCCCACCTACTTCACTCTGCAGGGTACAAAATTATAAGCTTTTCAGTTGAAAAGCCCCTGGAATACCTACTTGGGTAGGACATCTTAGAGAATTGGTTCCCTGGGGTTCATTTCACCACACCTGCCCCAGCACTCAGACCTCTACAGCCATGGTCCGAGGATGTGGCTATTGCCGCCACTGACTTTACTGTTATCCACATGATGCTGATTTTATTGGTGTGCAGAACACAAGGGTTGTAGGGTCGGGGAGGCTTATTTCCAGATTTATAAGCAAGGATTGGAAGACTAGACAAGAGCACATGATAGCAGGGCATGAAACCATGGGAATGAAGCCAAAGATCCAGTGGCTACCCCAGGATTTCAAAGCTGCCTGGAACATGGAGTATGCTAGCGAAACAAGGCTGTGAGTGGAGCCGACCCAAGAGAGAGGCCATGTGAACTGTAACTACCAAGCCGTGGGTATGGGATCATCCAAGCTCTGTGGAAATCACTGCTTACTGGTAAGCAGGATCCTTGGGTGCCAGACATAGAGCTACAGAATTTAATTTTTGCCCTACCAGGTTTAAGTTTTGTCTTGGTCTGATTCCTTTTTGTCATCTTCTTTCTTTTGGAATGAGAATGTTCACACAAAGCCATTATTTCCTTGGAATTAAAGGGGAATTTTTTGTTTGTTTGTTTGTTTGTTTGGTACCAGGGATCAAACTCATGACCTCACGCTTGCCATGCAGGCACGACTGCCAATGAGCTAAATCCCTGGCCCTATGTGGATTATTTTTGATATATACAGAGTTTCATAGGTAAGAGTTTTCCATGAGACTCAGAAGAAACTTGGATTTGGAGTTTGATACCAGATGTGGGATCATAATGTGGAAACAATTTTGGAAAAATGGTGGAACTCTTGAGACTTTGGGAGAGGGATTATTTTATTTCCAGTTGTATATGGGATAGTTAAATGTGTTAGGGAGACTAACAATCTAACTGCTATCTTTATTTGGCAATTAAGTATAGTTTAAGGAGATGTGTTTCAGTGCGAACTTGACAAGGGGTGGGATGTGACCATTAATCTTGATGTGCCAAATTCACTGGGTTAACAAATGGCAGATTAGTAGAAAACTTTTTTCTGTTTTCTCTCTTTTTTCTTTTGTGCTAAATCAGCATTATTTTTTTAATTAAAAAAAAAAACGAAAGAAAAAATACAGAATTTTTTAAAAATAGGACATTGTGCTCCTGGGTTTAGCTTACTTGGCTAAGGGCCCATTCTGTAAACGTGAGGTTGTGAGTTCCATCTCAGAGGCAGAAAAAAAAAAGACTTTAAAAATAGGATATTAATACTAGTTAATATATTACTCATTGTTATATTTGAAGTAGTTGTTCAGGTATAAGATTTAGGTGGAAAAAGTGATCAAATAATGAGAGCACAAGCTGTTCATTTTGATGAACTTCCAGAGATTAGTAGTATAGTTATCTATCTTGTATATATATGTGTAGATATACACACACACACACACACACACATTTATACCTATATACATATAGTCTTTTCCTTCTTCCTTTTCTCCTTTCCCCTATCCCAGTCTTTCTTTCCTTTTGAACACTTTCTTTCCCTTTCATTTTCACAATATCTGTTGTACATTTTGGATCCTATTACTGTTTCAGTTTTTTTTTTACACTAGGGAGACAATACGATATTTATATACGTGAGTTTGATTTATTGCATTTAGGAGTGTAGTCTCAACTCTTGTATGCGTCTGGATGGGTTATAGAGGTGGGACCTTGGATACAATCTATGATCCTATGCCTGTTTCTCTCTCACACTATTCCTCTGCTATTTCCTGGTTGCCATGAATTAAACAGCTTTCTTCTGTCACATGTTTCTGTCATATTTCTGCCTTAGAAACATCCAAAAATGGACTAAATCCCTTGAAACTATCAGCCAAATTAAACCACTCCCCCTTTTTTTTTAAACTTCCCCTTCTTAAAGTTGTGCTAGTTGTATCTCAGTGACAGGAAAGCTGATGAAATCCATACCATATCTTTAGTGATCTCTTCAGTGCCCAACCTGAAGGAATCCAGAATTGAGGGTGCAAATTAATATGATCATTGCTCAGTCAGAGGAAGATAGCATTGCCGAAACTAGAGTCCATCTCTGATGGTTTCGATCCTGAATCCGCTCTCCTAGGCCCTATTCCAGGGAAGTGCTCCATTTTACTAAATTAAAAGCAGAAAACTGTCAGAGAAATACCATTTCCTCTCAGCCACAGGAGACATCACAGAAGTAATTAAACTGGGTTTGATGTGTCAGGCATATTCCTTTTATTCACAGTGACAATAATTCTGTAAATCAAAACATGGAGGCATTTTCAGTGTTGTTATAGACATAAAAACCTAAAGTTTTTTAAAATTAAATCTCATTAAACTAAAATTGATCTATGGGATGCAGCGTGAGAAGCTGATGCCTTGGTTGTGAACGCATCCTCTTCAGAGATCCAGTGCCACAGGCTGAACATGAAGTCTGCTGTAATTTTTTTAGCTTAGTCCCTGATAGCCGTGGTGATGGAGAGCCCCTGGAATACTTCTGGAATTTCCTGAGTACTGAAATACCTCTGTACTAGCTCTCACATGGCTGTTAAGCTCACGAGGAAAATCCTTGGCCTACTACCCCAGGGTTCCATTTCCTGTTACCTATAGGTTTGCTTGTATTCATTTCCCTGGCAATCTTTCATTCTTTAACTCCGCACTTAATTCTTGCACAGTCTTACTTGAAAAACATCTCTACAGCATGTTTTATTCCTTATATATTCTGGCATCAAGTTTTTCAACAGAGACAAGTTGAGAGACACCCTGGTGTAGTGGATGGATGTTCTCTGTGCCTTCCTTCATCATTGCTAAATGACTCTCTCCTCAGAATTGTCCTTTTTGCTTACACCTGCTCTGCCTAAGGAGTAACAACTGGTGCAGCGACCCATCAAAACAACTTCATCCAGAACAGACCCGTCTTGGGTTACCAGGTGACTGCCGCTTTTGAGACCAAACATTTACCATTAACTTGGTATCTATTTATGTGTGTCAGTCTCTGTTTCGGCTTTATTTTCACATTCCATTCTTCTGGTTTTGGCTTTATTTCCCACAATTTGGCCATAATAGGGAGCTTAACAATATTTTAAAATGCTTAACGATATTTTAAGTTTTCTGTCCTGAAGCCTTCATTAGTTAACTACTTGTGAGGGTGTGTGTGTTCATCCTTGGCTATTCCTGTAGTTCATTTAAGAAAATATATACATATTGTATAATACCTTCCAGAAATAACTTATTAGGTTTTATCACATCACTATGAATGCATTTTTTCATTATCATTATAGTGGAATCAGAGTCTTATTTAGCTAGGAAGAGAGTGCCTTCAAATATCAGTTTATACTTTCCTCCTTTTCACTGAAGTCCTGTTTTATATATTATCACATTAAATTTGAGAAATGCTAGGACCTTTTGTCATTTCAAGGTAACTGTTTTTGTTCACTTTTTCCACAGTAATTATCTGATACATATAAGAATAATCACATTGTTATGAAATGCTACACTGCCTATTTGAGCTTTCTTTTATTTAAGGCTTATGATTTTGCAAAATTGGAGTTTTTTTCTTGCAATAAGATAACATTCTTGGGCAAAACGATACTACTTCTCATTCCTTAGTCTGCCAGTGTCCTTGAAGTATTCTCAAAGTGTTCCCTTTGTAAAAGCTATAAAATAGACAAATGCCCACTTGGTGCTGTACAGATGAAATCCAAAATATTCTTGATGTTTTCCCTTTCTGCATTAGATATGCAAAATACCACATTTTTATTTACAATTGTACTAAATCAAGAGATTCTCTTTGTCTAATGCTTTGGTTCAGTGTTTTTAAAGACTACCAGAAATTGGCTTAAAAGGATGATGAGTATTTTCTACCTACCAGTTTACTTGCTGGATAACTATCTGCTAAGTCCAAAGTGACAGCATGACAAAGAGAATTTTCTGAATTGTTAGAGGTATTGAGAAAAAAACCTTTAAAAATAAATTTCAGGAATATTAGAATTTCTCTACATGAATCAGTCTGCTAGTCTGTCAGTAGTTCCTGAACAAAGGCTCCTAAATTAACATTGTCAGTGTAATCTGTGCATCTGTTAGAAACACATTCTCAGGTTGCATCTATAACTCCTGAACCAGAAATTCTAGGAATGGGACCTGGAAATCTGCATATTCAGAACCTCTGATCAGACTCATCCACCCTCACACTTGAGGACTATTACAATAATTTCTAAAGATATTTTTCAACTCAGTGCTTTCCAGGGAACAAAAGACTATCTAATAGAATTAAATAAATTCTTCCTAAGGATTTTTATGTGTAGCACATCATACTTTATTTATGAGGAGAGTTCAATAAAATTTCAGATGTTTCATGGATAATAATTTGAAAAAAAAATATAAATTGTCATCTTGATTATCAGCCTCCTCAGTTGGAGGGCAATTTTCAGAATGTATGAAAAGCTCCCACCCACACTAGTCATACTGTGAAAAATGCTAGTTTGCAGTGAAATTTTTCTTGCAGTATGCAAATGACCATATCTAAGTATCCATCCTTATCTTTTTTGATTATTTGGAATAATACTCTAATAATTTGTAAAGATTGGGAGACAAAGTATTTGTTCTTATCTGCAAGCAAATTTTAACCTAGAAGAAGCTTGAGTTAATGGAACTACCGTCAAAAATGCCATTGATACAAGATCCATGTTCTTTGTGTCATCTTTTTCCTTCGGTTAAAGCATTCCTCATCTTTGCATATCCTTAACATCTGCTAAATAAATGTGAACCCTAACTTATTAACAGTTTTCCAGAGATGATTAGCCTTCTTATTAGCAAATGTCCCATATTTGGGAAAATTGTCTTATTTATTTATTTTATTCATATAAGAGCCATATTTAAATTGTAGAGCTGGGACCTCTATGTGACATTGGGTGGTGTGACTTCCTAGGGGTGATTTCCTCATTAGCAGTGAGGAATTTGGTTTGCCTTGTTGAAGGTCTGTAAAATTATAAGGGTCTGTGATTTATTTTTACTATGTTATTATTATTTGTTTTCTTCACCCCTCAGACCTGTTAATACTCACCTTTAACATTCTTTTAGGATGAAGCCTACATCTCAGTCACAGCACATTAACCTAGAGCTATACTTTAACCAAAGACCTTTCTTGCCAAATCCTATAAAGAAGAATAACTTGGAAAAAGAAATGTAATTAATGGGTTCTGTTCTTTCTCCTTTTAAAAGGAAGCTTGAAATAATCTTGAAATACAAGGCAAAGCCTTCAGATGTTTGTCCTTTTCATGTTTATTTATAGCTTTTTTTAGCTGTCTACATCAAATGTGTTTCAACTTGAAAATTTTTACCAGTATGGGGATCATATCTCTGTACTTACTTAGCTAAATGGGAGGTATAATTACATTTGTGCTGAAATAAATGGGTTTGGTTACTAAAGGCCTTAATATAATTACAAATGTGTAATTGTTGGTATAACCAGGGATACAGCTGTAACTGAAAACACCTATTCTGTGCTAGATATTTATATTCACATTGGTTCTTCTCTGCATTATTTAATAAAATTGTGATATCATTTACAAATGCTGTTTCTAAATTGAAGCAGTGTGCCTAGGATCTTATGTTAGTAAAAATGAAACTCAGTTTTAATTCTGTAGTTTTCTAATCACAGATTATAGCATGAAGTCTTTCAGTGTAAATTATCATAGCCAAACTGAGATCTGTATACATTTTTACTACTGTTTCAAATGTTTGAAAACATACACAAGATTAATATATCTAGATTTCTTCGAAAAGAAATTGTAAAAATGAGGAAGAACTGACTCAGAGCAAGTTTAGTCTTATTTTTCTTCTAGATCATTCATCTACAGGACTTCATCCTGTACCTACATGCACCTAATGGCACTTTACAAAGCCTGAATGTTCAAAAACAAAATCTTCATGGACTGTCAGGGAATGATGAGCAATAAAAAGGGGAAGGTTTTGTGAGGTAGAGCATGGAAAATTCTAAATGACCGAGAAAAGCACAAATGCTCGGTATTTAAGAAAATACAGTATTTGGGAGGTTCAAAAAAGAAAAAAATTATTAAGTTATAAGTATGTAATTCTTTCTACTTAGCAAGTTTCTCATTTTCTTTTTTAAAGCAGGTATCTAATGTATAGTTTTAGTGTCTACAGGGGAAAACTAATCTTTGTAAGTGGGACTAGCCTCTACTGAACTCAGACATGAATTTTGCCTGAGTTTCTACATATCTGAACAAATAGCTTCCTAGTGCTGGTCACTACTGATTGCATTTGGTGAATTCTTGTTTCTCCAGATGATACTTACAGTGTATGTGACTTAATACTTCTGCCTATGGCCTAAAACACTGTCAGAGGACAATGGTGACCAGCATGAGAGCAGCATTCAGCTGTGTGAGGATGACTGGGGAGAGGGGAGAAATCTCTGTGCGTAGGGCTGCCCTGCAGATTAGGAACACTGGTCTACATTGGAAATTCCCTATAACTGATACTACTATCATGTGGATGCTACATTCAAAACACAGAAATGGAGTAAAATGATCAGGTCTTGGCCCCCAAAAGGGTTTTCATTTTGGTTGTGAAAATGATTCCCAAGACCCACGATACTAGAAAATTTTGTCTGTTTTTGAAAAAGGGTTTTCATTTTGGTTGTGAAAATGATTCCCAAGACCCACGATACTAGAAAATTTTGTCTGTTTTGTCTGTTTTGTTTGTTCACAAGTGTCTGAAGTGACGAGTGCTGCTTAGAAAGCACTAAAGAAGTGTTTTGGGGGTGAGCTAAACACCTTGCTTATACGATAAGTAGCAATTGAAAAGCTATTTGTGTGGTGCAAACGACTGCTTTGTGTACCTTCAGAAGAGAGAAAAATCATAATGGTGAGTAGAGCTGAGTGGAAACCATCAGAGTGAGGTGGACCTTAATTGGTAGAGAGAAGCAAAGAGAACACTGCATTCAGAGGAGGTGATACGAGCAAGTGTGACTCTGCAGACAATGTGTTCACAGATCCTGAAGCATCACTGAGAACTTTTATGATGCCTGATGCTCAGCTGGTCTGTGTATGGAAGTAAACAAGAGGGGCTCTGGGAGCAGTAGGAGGAGCACAGTTCCCCAAACGCTTTATGACTGCTGCATAGGACATACTTGGGTGGCCGTAGCCTGGTTCCCCAATGTACCTGAGGTTCAACTTCTTTACCTATGAAATTGGACCTTGATTAAAGACCTGTGGTGTTGTTTGAGAGTTAGAATATTGTGTAAGGTCTTACCTTACTCCTAAACTGGAAGGCATTCTATAATCTGTGTCAGTGGAGATGCTGCTTTTGCCTGTGTTTCCAAGAAATTCGTAGACAAGAAGAAATGGCTGATATGTGTGTAGATCTTCATGGAACCATCTTAAAAAGTGCTTTAACACCTTGATTTTCAAAATGGGGCCTGGGGACCAGGAGCAGCAGCATCTCATTAGTGATGCTCTTGCTCTGAAGCCCTACTCCTGCATACTTGCTGATTCTCCAGTGTGCACTTGAGAAGATCCCAGATTCACATGCCATGAAAGAGTACGCACTGCTCTGACAGATGCACGTGAGAAAGGGACTTCAGAAGATGACTTAAGGAAATGAAGTAACACTTTCCTATAAAGTAGTATGTCAAAGGATTCAGGTAACGTATTATATTGGGTTGATTAGTTCAATAAATCAGAATTCCTAATCCAAAACATTCCTTGCTGACTTGCCTTCTTGATTTCTCCCATTCAGATCTCTTTGACCTTTGATCATTTCCAGTGTTTAGCGTTTGCTAAATGCACACCAAGGGCACAAGTTCTAGCCAAGCAAGGGGCTATTCCCAATTTTTCCTGCTTCCATGCATTGATGAAAATCAATGCTAAACTAAGACACTGAATCTGATCATCGCAGCTCTGAATTCACCAGCCTTCTTGAGGCACTCAGAATGCAGGCGTTTCATTATATAGTCAAGTTTAACCAGAAAAACCTAGGCAGACTCTGTTTCTTTCTTGGTCAGCAATAGTGGGTAATGCAAGAGGCAGTCATTGGTCGCTCAGAGAAAACAAATGCCCAGTGTTCCACGGGCTGCTCCGGAAGGGCCTTTAGTCTAACACTCATTTTCTTTTTAATGTTGGGATTGCTCTTATTTTATGTGGAGCCACGAGGTTCTGTTCCCTCAGTTGGCAGGTGCTCCAGTGCTGTAGTTATGATCTTGATTGTCGACTGCCAAAGCACAAAAGAAAGCTGTAGTAATCCAGTCTGGTGCTCTTTACTGAACTGGTGCATATGTTTTTGCTGTGTCCATGCACATAAATCTCACAGTAGCAATAAAACTATTAGGGTAGTAAAATATATGCGTTTTAATTTTCTTAAAAAGTGTCATAAAATTCAATTAACTATACTTTACCAAATAGCAGTTCACTCTGGGAAGGTGAAGGTTTTTCCTAATCTGAAATTACATGTCTCTTTCATTTTTCATAGCGACCTCTGTTAATGCCTTAATCATTACACCTACTCAGCGTCTTGGAATCTTATATTTTCCTGGCGTCTCTTTGTTTGCTTTATCTTTCTACAATTTCTCCTCTGCTTTTTCTGCTTGTGTCTTTGTGGAGCCACTTCCTACAGTAGAGAGCAGGGCTTTTCTTCCTCCCTGTACCCTTAATTGAAAGAAGAAAGGGAGATGAATAGTCGAGGTAGTCCCCATAATTTTAAGCATTATAATTACCCAGGAATTTAGAGAAATGTTCTTTACTGCTATATCCACAACTAATGAGGGGGAAAAAAAACAGAGGAGTTTTGTTTATTAGACTGCAAGGGAATCTGACAAACCCCCACTTTGCTGATCTATGAAAGTGAACATTCCTCCCATATTTTTAGATTGTTCACTTTCCCCTCAAAAGTAGTTTAACAGCACAGGGTAGAGAAAGGTCTCCTGGTGTTCAGATTTTATTACTTTTCCTGACTAAAGTGCAGTACATTTCCTAGCATAATTATACCCTAGTTGTCACCATAAATGAACACAGTATATTTTATGACACACTTTACTTGCTTATTACCATGTTTGTTCACACATCTCTCAGATTTAAGAACCCTTGGGGGGCTTCTAGCATCATTGGTGAATGGAAATTAGTGAACTTTTCTATTTCATTGGTGGTAAGATTTTTATTTTAATTGTAAAACGCCATAAGCAGGATAGATAGTAGACAGAGGAAACTCCTAAAGTATCTATGTTACTGTCTAAATTTCACTAATAATCTCCCCACTCACACAAAGATGAGAATTAGCTACATTCATTTTTAATTGAGACCAAGTGGCATTTCTGATTATTCTTAAAAATAAAAGTAAAAAAATAAAATCCCCCATATAAACATAGGTTTCTTTTCAGGTACATTTCTATATTTGATTTCAGGTCAACTTTTTCCAGAACAGGGTTTCCTTTTAAATTTATGGTAGGACCAGGAAAAAACAAAATTTCTGGGTAGTTTTATCAGTTTTTCATCAAAATAAAAGAATGCAACCCTATTACCATGGACCCTTGAGAGTCTATTTATCCTTTATGCCTCATGATACTTAAAGAATTTACCACAGAGATCTGGTGTATAGTTTAATGACAAATAGATAATTTTATTTAACAAAAGTGTAGAGGAATTGCATGTCCTAAATTGTATATAATATTAAGTTTTTATAAATATATGGTTTATTTTTCCTCAAATTAGATGAAGAATTTTCTTGTCAAGATATGATTTTACCATAAAATAAATAATTAGGTTCCAATTTTATGGCAAGTTTAACATAGTTTTATCTAATCATAAGATAATACGCACTTTTTTTTTTTTTTTTTGTACCAGAGATCGGACTTCTGACCTTGTACTTGCCAGGCAAGTGCTTGTGCTACTGAGCTAAATCCCCAGCTCGATAGTACACACTTGTAAAACAATTAAAATATAAAACAAAAGCCAAAATTAAATCACCTATAATTCCATGATTAGGTTTCCCTTAAAAAAAAGGGAATTTTCAATGCTCAAAAAATATTACATAAATATTTCTATAAAGTCTATTTTAGGGAGAAAGAAGAGAGATGTGGAGAGAGAACAGAAACAAAACGAGATAAAGGAGTTAAATATACTGTGTAGCTGTGAGACAAATGTATGACATGACCGTACCAAGGGCCGTGGCACAGGGCTGTAGGATTTCTGTGTTGCAGAAATCTAGGAGTTGTTGACTATTTGAGCCATTATTTCCATGGCTTCTCTGCAACCATGCATCTTGACAATTTTTTTCTCAGATAAAGTTAACAAGTGTGTTTTAGTAAATGATACTATGTGGTATTTAATGAACAGCAATGGTTTTTTGAGTAAGATAACTGAAACGAGGCTTTGGAATTCACATAAAACTTAAAGGGTTAGAAAACTGAAGAAATCAGTACCTGTTCCAGGCCCTGACTTTGGAGCAGCAATGAGCATGAGTCATCCTCAGTGGCCTTCTCTGGAGAGTGCCACACATATCCTCACGTAACCCAGTTTCAGGGCCATAGTCTTTGCTTGTTTGCTGCAAACGTTTTCACCTATCAGTGCTAGGGATGACGGGATACCCTGGCACCTACACAGTGCTAGGGATGACGGGATACCCTGGCACCTACACAGTGCTAGGGATGACGGGATACCCTGGCACCTACACAGTGCTAGGGATGACGGGATACCCTGGCACCTACACAATGCTAGGGATGATGGGATACCCTGGCACCTACACAGAAGTGGATTCTTCCTTGCCTAGAGCACGAGGGCAGCATTTAAGATCATCAATGGTCATTAACCGGGTGAGGATATAGATGGGCAAACAAGCGGGCGTGTTCCTCATACAGACCACAATCTGCCTAAAGAGAGTAGTTCACGAGTTAAGAAGCAGAGGGGCGTGAACCCTGGATATCTCACAGCTCAGAATTTCGTTTATTACTTTTTGAAGTTAGATATAGCCTCCTGATAAGTGTTTTTGCTTTGATTTTAATCATATACGTCTTTTGTGTCCCGAGAGTTGAATGGCAGAAAGTCCTCTCTGTCTGAACTGATTTGTGGCGTGTGTAGAGTCGTGGAACTCCTCACCTGAGAAACCGAACATCTTTTCAGCTGCTTTTTTTTCAGCTAGTCCCTGATTTTTAGCAAAATGTATGGAATGTATTGTTTTCAAAAACTCTTTATCTTCCCTAAGGTAGAGCTTGGTTTTTGTTGTTGTTGTTTTGTTTTGTGTTTTGGCATCTGAGACAGGGCCCTTCCAGATGGGCTTTCTAGGGCAGCACATGAATGAAGCCCTTTGCAGCAACGAAGAAGAGGATTTGGTAGATAGGAGTGGATGGTTTTGAATGAGAAAACTGCTTTCTGCTGTAACAGCTAGAGCAAGTTATGAGCACGGTGCACCCCCATGCCAACCATCTTGGTGGCATTAAAAGCATAGAGACCAGTGTAAAATGAGGAAGGCACCCATCTAGGCACAGTATTTACAAGAGCATGCGAAACTCAGTAATAAATTGAATTTTAGTGTATTTGAAAAAAACTCTTAACAATGAAAAAAAAAACCTAATAAGTAAATATCACAAATTCAAGTAAAGACAGCATCAGTATTACTGAGTTTTTCATTTGCCTTAGGGTTCCATTTAGATAACCACCCTGCTGTTACTGATCCTGCATTTATTTGAAATTTTTGTTTTATTCCTCATAAACAAACTTTTCTTTTCTTTTCTTTTTTATCAGTACCAGGGATCGAACTCACAACTGCCTGCTTGCAAGGTAGGCGCTTATGCCACTGAACTAAATCCCCAGCCTCTTATGTTTTATTTTTTAATGCTGTGGATTGAGCCCAAGGCTTGGTTTATACAAAACGCATGCCTTACTATGGAGATACACAAACAGACCCCAAATTTTCACTTTAAAAATATTAATTTTTAATTTTAAGCTGCTACTTTAAAATATAACTTACTTTGATCACCTAATTTTGGGCAGTCCCTTAAATATTCCCCTAGTGGTAAGTGTCTCATCATAGTCCTGGCAAATTACCTGCTTTAATAAGGTACAACAGGAGCAGGCAGTCACGTTATTAACAAAGAGGCAGAGTTCTTTCCTCATTATTAATCCATAAGACCTGTGACTCATCTGAAGTGCTATAAATCAGAAAACAAATAATATTTACTGTATGACACCATTATGGGTGTTGTGGGTGCTGTAATTTACTGAGGGAACTCAGCTTCCAGCAGGCTAATCATAACCAGGCAGTTAATCGCATCCTCTTTCATTTCAGAAAATTAAACTCAGGCAGTTCTGTCCCATCCTGTTTTCTATGAGAGCTTATTACTTTTATGTATATTTATTTTTGTGTGACACAAAATAAGATACCCCACAACTAACATTAAATGCCTTTTACTACACTTTTAGCTATTTAAGACCAATAGTTTTTATCAGAGATGGAAGAAAAGATTCATTGCACATAGTTGATTGTGTTGTCATTGGATAGAGATTTATAAAGCACACTCAGAGCCACTACAGAGTTTATGGAAGAGGAAAAACTGGATGAGAACGAGGAGGAAATGAAGAAATTGGACGAGTAGTAGTAGGAGAAGGGTGAGTAGGGAGAAGAGGGAGAGGAGGATGGGGAAAAGGAGGAAGAGGAGAGCAAAGAGGAGGAGGAGGAAGGGGTGGGAGAACAACCCTCGATGAGCATGTTGTGGAAAAGCAGTATTTTCTCTCAAAAGCAGCCCATCTAAAAAACCAAAAGTCAAATTTTATGCGTTCTGTGCATTAATTTTACATTTTATGCCTTAGGCACATTTTTGTAATTAAACAGTCAAATAATATATATACATTTTTAAGATTTCCAGATTACAAACTATAATAAATAGAAACCATTGACAAAGACAACTGCGAACAGAGCACCGGGATTCTGGAAGATCTCTGTGACTTCTTGTTACAGAGCCAAAAGCTGAAATTCAGGAATTTTCAAAGACTCAGCCCAAGGTCAACTCTTGATCTAGGGAACCTGGTTAGAGGTTTGCACACTGAGCTCCTGCATTTCCAGCAAAGTTTCCTGTCCATTCTGCAACAGGGTTACCAAGTTACCAAGCAGTGTCCCGTACTTGGGCCAACAGACAGATCTTCAGCATCAGCTACTTCTTAGGTTCAACAAAGCCACAATAACTTCCTCCTTGCTCTGTACTTTATATACAAGAAAGCAGATTCATGAAGATGAAGATGACACAAGCCAGCGAAAGAAAAGCTTCCCTGATGCCCACTCTCTCCATTTGCTTTGTCTTATACTGTACTGGGAAATATTTTTACTGTTTTATTCTGCTTATCTACTGAGATATTAAATGACCTGGTCTTTTGGTTATTTATCTCTCTTCCTTTGACTTTCCAACATTATATATTGGATTGTATAATCTTAAAAGAGAGATCATTTCTCTGGAGCTGACACCTACTTTATGTACTATTTCTTGTCTCTCCTTCACAGCAAGCTCTGTGAGTGTTTTAATTATAAACATAACCTAATGTCAGTTATTCACCCACATTCACTATTCAGCCCTCTCCAGTCTGGCTCTGTTGGAAGCATTCCACTAAAACTGCTCTTTCCAAGAGCACCAATAATCTTCACATTGTCAAATGTATCAAATACTTTTCAGTTATCATTTTAATCCTTCATCATAGTTTGAGGGATCCTTGCTAGAAGAATTGTCCACCCAAGATGTCCTACATACCTGGTCTCCTATTCTCTCTATGTTAGATGCTTTGCAAATGTCTTAGCATCTTCTGCTTCTCCATCTGTCTCCTAAATGTGGAGGTTACTCAGGACTTGACCCAGGGGTTTTGTTCATGAAATAGCTTTTACCCAAGCAACTTCATCTATTCCTGTGTCCTTCAATATGGTCTTTATGCCAAACCTCTGATATTTCTCTCACCATATTCAGAGTTTTGCATGCAAAACTATATTTAACATTTGGATATCTCACAGGTATCACGCCTTTAATATGTCCTAAATTTAGCTCTTGGTATTTATCTCTCTACTTCCTTTTATTTCTCTCTCCCTGTACTCTTATTATAGTAAATAGTACTTTAACTTGTGATATGATCTCTGTAACTTGAGACCTTAATAGTAGGTGTACAGTGGATAAAATGTTTCAATACAAGAAATGCAAAGATATGTTACAAAAATGATTCTTCCTTTGTTAAGTAAATTAAAGCATGAGTCTCATAATATTTCTGATATATAGGCCTTAGTAACAATAAAAATTACCAAATACATAGGACCTACTATGGACTCTATAGTTACTGTGAAACTGTGGTGAAGATACTGCCATTGTCCTTATGGAAGATAACACTAAGGTGCATACAATTGAAGCAACTTGTCCACGATCATGTCTCTGTCAAATGGCAGAGCTGAAATTTGAACATGGTTCTTGGGTCCATGTTCATAAAAATTTAATTCGTAGCTGTTCTATGTAATCTTAAAACACTGGTAGTATCACTACAGCAATATATATGTTTAAAATTAAACCAGTGCATTGAAGGCTGAATAAAGAAACTCAATTAGAAAAAATGACTAGGTGATGTGGGTGAAGTCTGTAAAATTTAACAGTGCTTAGATAGTGCTGACCTCTCTTGTTTCATTTTATGACTCTTCCTAAATTCTCTGGCAACACAGTCTTGAGTAGTGGGTCATTAATCATCTGGGTAGGAAAGCACCAAATCAGATACCAAAGGATGATTGCTATTTTACATGAGTTTTCAGAAATTCACAATAACATTTTGATTATTTTGATACTTTAAGACTCGAATAATATGAAGCTGTTTTGTGTCTACATGACATTGTCCCTCTTCTTCTTATAACTATACTTACAATAATTGATTTTTAAAACAAAAAAGTCCAGAACAAGTTGTACAGACAATTTGTTGTTTCCATGGAGTGGGAGTTTTGGACAAAATGCACAGCCTCATTCTTTTTCTATTACTCTTGGAAAACACGTACTGTTTCTGTCTTTTCCACCTACTGCTAGAAAAAACAAATGCCATTTTTCCCAATTTAAGTGACATTGGAGAGTTTTTATGTTACACTAAAGTAAATCTTGTTACATATTTTAAAACTTAAAATTGTGTATTTTTTCACTTTTAAAGATGTAAGCAATACATCTCTTCTAATCATGCCTAAATACTTCTTTTAACATAAATTAATTAGAAAAAAGAATGAAGAATAAGTGGAACCAGAAGGGAAAGAGGACTTATATTGCCATTAAGTACAGAATTATAGAGTTAATCTTTAATTTGAGAGTCATTAGACAGGGAGTCACCATTAAGAAAAACTACTTTGCTTGCATTATAGTGATTATCATTCTTGGATTTCCCTAGATTTTTAAACTAGTATATAACCTCAGGTGTTATGATGAGAAACTGAACTAGGAATTCTCTAGAAATAAAGATAACACACCCGGAAGAATTAAAGAATGTGAAAATTTGATGGCTTTTTCTGTGCTTGAATTGCCTAAAACCTATGTGAATGTACCTATATTTAAAAAAAAAAAAACAAATAAATCAGAGTGTATTCCTAATGAAGATTCAGAGTGAAGTGGAAGTACACTGTTACTATTTTTCTCCCTGCCCCACAGTGAATCATCTTTAGCCTTCTTAACATCAAAGACAAATGAAATAATTTTTGGACAGATATAAAAAGCATTGCATAAACTTACCCATAAAGATCATTATAGGTTTAAAATTGTGTTTGTGTGCTTTATTAAACCGAAAATATGAGCATAAAGGACAAAATGACTCTCAAAGTAAATATATTATTGTTTATGGTAACACCAAACTCCATGATGGGGCAGAGAGTCAAGACTGCAATACCACAGAGGGACAAGAGTCCTTTGTTTACATGGCTCCTTCTCAATTAGGCCCTTCCTGGCCACCTCATCTAAAATTACCTATCACCGCCAGATACTCCTCATTTTTCTTCCTTGTGTTATTTTACCCTTAAACTTCATCGGTATCTATCAAATTGCTTTAATAAGTATCATACTTATTAACTATCTACATTCCATGAGGGAAGGGATATTGTCCATTTCGTTTATTCTTGTATCTTTTGGGAAAAACGATTTTTAAATTATTCACGAAATTCTCATTATTTCCACAAAACTAGATCCATCAGTTTTGGAACTGTAAGTGCTTACATGAACCTTTAACATCCCTCTGCAACGTGAATTCTAGCCGTAAGCGTCTTTTTGGAGATTCTGGGCCTGTGTCGTGTTGTAGCTGACTCTTGTCTTCACTCATTTCTCCTTCTCCATCTCCAGTCAGCCTCCCTCTTTGAATTCATCACACGTCAGCCGATCCTTGCTCCACTCCACTGCTCACATTGACGTCCTCACCTGACAAGCCCTGTTTTCCTTCTTCTAACGAAACAGGTTCCTGATTATTCTCTAGGATGATCCCAGCAAAGTGCCTCTTCCTCTAAATAGATATTCTCCCCTTATCTTCCTAGTTATGATTGATTCATTGTGAGTTTTGTAACCTTTGGTCACAAATGTAAGATCTATTAACTTATTAGTTATGAGACATTTTAAAGTGCATAATCTCTGATTTTTAATCTACAAATTTATAGTAATTCTTAACCTATAATATTATGTCTGTAGTAGAAAAGGCCCACCATATATGAACTTTCAGTAATCAATTTTTGTGCTGGTAGCATATGATTGTTCAATAGAATGTACCATAATATAATTTCAAATGTAACCATTATAAAGAGATCTCTTATAAAGAGATTGCTAAAAATGAAGGTTAGAAATCAGACTTTTCAGCTTGCTTAGGATCAAGCTCTGCCTCTGTTAGAGCTGTCATTGCATTTATAATAGTGTGTTTGACATTTATGCTTGTTTTGATAAATTCTTCAATTCATTGGACTGTTTTCCTTAAGTAAGGAACAAGTGTTGCATCTATCTCTTTATGTTCTACAACTTAGTGTTTTACTGGCTACCCAGGGCTCACTATACCTAACAGTTTTTCAGAGGCAGCCAGAAAGACTCAGAAACAAAATACGTACTAATCACACCATCCAGTGCCCAAGCTATACTGCACTGTATTGTTTGTTTTCACGTTGCAAATCCTGATGCTGGAGTTATCGTCACCATCATCATCATCATCATCATCATCATCATCATCATCATCATCATCATTATCATCATCATTCTGTCTGGTTTTGGCAGGGCAAGGTAGTATAATTATGGCTTTTCAAGCTGGCTATCAGAACCTAGAGCGTCCCCTCTCAACTGTGAGGTGTTGTTTTGGATATAGGCCTAGTGACAATGCATATTAAGTATCAGTAATAGTTTTCCCTGGCAACAATGGAAATAGCAAAGTCTGTTCTAAGTAGTCACTATATTGAGTTTAATACAATATATTGTGGTCATAGAAGAAGCCATGTATTTTAGAAAGTATTTTCTAGATGTGTTCTTAATGCTATTTTTCCTCCTTCTGTCCTTCAGTGTTTTATAAAATATGTATCAAAAGTAGTGAGAGTCGAAATTAGACCCTTGTTCTGATGATTAATAAAGTACTTAGTAACATTTTTACTCATCATTAATTTTGAGGAACAATTTTTAATACATATTTCAGAATCTTTTTCCTTCCATGCTTTGAAGAAAAAATTAAAAAGCAATGTATGACCTCAGTGAAGCATAACACCTGCCCAGACACTCACAATGTGAGAAAAATCACACTTGCCAGATTGCGCTGATCATTTCCAAGTTGACACAGTGAAATGACATCTGTGCTTAAGTAGTAACCTGCCATTTTCTGTCAGCATTTTTGAGTCAGTTCAGGAAAAGGTCTGCTTTTCCCAGTTCCAGTGGAGTCAAAAGGTTTTCCCAAGGTCTATTCCTGGACAGGCTGGAAGCAAAGATTCATTGCCTGACATTTTGTTGTAACTGTCTGTAGTGAATCATGTAAAATAAAGCCCACCCTTCCTTTTCTCCCATCTAGGGCTGCAAACCAGGCAGAGTAAGATACAAAACCCCAGAGCTTGTCTGCACAGACTCAGTTAACTTCTATCCATGCCCTGGGAAAATCCTCTGACTCTCAAAGGAGAAACCTTTTGAGGGTTGAAGTAGATGCCACAGGCAGTCCAGTGTAACTATGATAATTTAGGTTTTGGAATCCTCTTGCTTGGTTGCACTATTCATCTCCCCCCCAAAAAGGATTTTCTTCTGTTTAATTAGATCAAATATTATTTTGATGATTGCTAAAGAATGAACATCCTGAAGTGAATTTTAATGGATGTTGGGAGCTTCAGTTCGGGAGGATGCAAAGCATCTCACCCAGATATTATCTGTGTCTTCTTGGTGATGAAAGTTTGTAACCAAGATAACAGTGAATTAGGAAAATGGGTTTTATTTTTTCATCTTTTCACATGCCTGTGCCATTAAGTGAAGCATTTAAAAACTACTAGTATAAAATTTTCAAAACCAAAGGCAGAACTTCAGTCTTACATTATCCTTCCTGATTGTGTCTGTCTCCTCAGTTCCTCTCCTTCAAGACATGTTCTAAAGACACAGTGAACACAGAAGTGCATGATGCCGTTACAGCTCATTCACTGACACTGAAATTATGTTCACCAAAGCTGATCTTTTCAGGTGGTAAGGGTGGGTTGAGAGGAGAAAGAATTAATTCAAAGAGAACACACTGACTTAAAAGCATTGCTTGGTAAGTGAAAGGTACAAATCAGGATTAAATATGTGCTTAGTATGTACAAGGCCTTGAGGTCTATCCCCAGCCCTACAAGGATATTAAATAAGTAAATAAATGTTTGGGACTTTGTAAAAATACATTGAAAATTTGCAAATACTGATGTGAGCAGATCTGGCATGTATTTGTACTGCTTACTCATGTTTTTAACAGAGATTGCTTTAAGCAGTCTCTTCTGTAATAAGTAATTCTGTGAAAATGAAACAGGTTTTTATGTTTCTGTAAGAGTGTGCAAGTTGGTATCATTTTGTGATTTTCCAAGAGTGGATTTGGAAAATGAAAATTTCTTTCTAACAGCACACTGTTGAGAAATTTTTACCATGGGTATCCTGCAGAGTGGATGGTTTGACTGTCAGAGATGCTACAGTTTGAATATTGCAGAAGTAATTATGATTTTTATGAGGAGACAAATTACTTGGGGAGATCAAATAATCTAGTATAAATTTTTCTTCATCCTACTTTTGAGATACACTTGGGAATCTCCAGACATCTCAAAGGGAATCACAAGACTCCCCAAGCAAAATTAATTTTACTCTGTCCTACTTTTTATGATATATAGTGCATAGCACTGTTAAAAGAAACAGGATCCCTTGAAGCCAGGATAGCATGGAGACTGCTGAAAAAACGGGAAGAACTCACCATACTTTGCTGTTACTCATCTTGCTATGGAGAAAATTCTCACTTTCAAATAAAAGTAATATCTGACCTATAACCCAACTAGGATAAAATTGATAACACATAATATTAGAACATATGTTTTAGAACATGAAAAAATTCATACAAATACACAGTCACTTCTAAATCAGTATGTCTTGTTGAACACTTTTACATTTAATAACAGTAAAAAGGTAAGAACAGTAAAATAAGAGGTAGGATAAAATGAATTCTATTCTATACTACTATTCTATTCTCCAATTTTTTTTGTTTTCATTTTTTAACTTGAGTAAGTTATTAAAATATTATGAATTTCAGTTCCTCATCTGTAACATAAAGAAGTTTCATTTCACGATTTTTAAGCTTTCCCACTTTTCTGGAATTCTGTGACTCTAGCAAGAAAAATCAATTTTTATATGATAAATGAGAATACTTGATGAATTCAAAAAGTTTTCATAGTTTCTTTCATTTATGTGCACATCTTCTAACAGTATTTAGAGTTTTCATATATGTGGTTTCTTTTGTTCATCATACCATATCTGAGCCACACACAATTGAAAATTACTACTGTGTATGTGTAAAGTAATAATACAAGAACATGGATAATGAATTGTGGACATGGAATTTGAACTCATTTCTACTGACTCTGACTCAGGGATCCAGCAGCCAACACCCTCTCCTAGACTTAACACTCTTGTATTTCGTTGTTTGTGAAATGCCCAGTGTTTCAGATTGTTTCAATTTTGCACAATATAACCCTGTAAACATAAGTATTTTAATATGTGATTTGCATTTTGAAAAAATAGGTGCTTACATTTCTAAAGTGTAATTTTATACACCATGATTTTCATTGAGTTTTGACAGCAGATAATTTAATCTTGGTAAATACAATACTGTATCCTGACACAGATATAAATATGTGGGCAAACCGGGTTGGCAAATCTCTCAGCAATTTTAATGTGTTTCCATTTCTGGAAATACAAGTCGGAACTACAGGAAAGTTAAAAAATACAGTCTTAGGGAAATGGCTTTTGAGAGAGTTCTGAACAGTGCTGAATAAGACAGACAGTGCAGTTCAAGGCAGAGACACAGGTGATAGAGATTCTATCCCATAGTTTCAAGATTCATGATGTGAATGAATAATTTTTTTAAGAAAAAGATTTCTCTAATTAACTATAAGGATAATTTCAGTTAAGACGGAACCTTTAATGGTACCCTTTCCATTTGATTTTCTTTCTCTCAAATCAGATGAAATCAGCTTGTAGGAGAATGCTATTTCTGATTCAGGATGCATCACTTTTGCACAAAGTAGCTCACTATTATTCTCTAAAGAAGCTTGATTCGAGCTTGGGAAATACTGTGATCAGTGGCAGGAGTTTATTCATTTGCTCCTCTCATGAAAAGTCACGTGAGCAGAGAAGTCTAATTGTAAAACAAGCAGGATATAGATGACTTTGGCCCTGCAGGCAAGAAATGAGCAGGCACTGGGGCAGTGTTGAAAGTGAAAGTCAAAACCGAAGTGAAACATAAATACCACCGGGGAGAGAAAAGGCAGCTTGTTCAGTTGCTGCTTCAATTAGCAGGAGTTTTGTGGCCAAGAGAAAAATGCGAAAGCTCTGCCATCTGTTTTTATTTCTGAAACTGCTTGAGTATCAGGCACCTGACCCCTGTACCCTAGTCCCTCCCCCTCCCTCCTCCTTCTCCTCTCACATTCCCTCCCTCTCTTCCTCTGTCCCTCTCCCCATCTCTCCTTCCCCTCTTCTCCTCTCTCTGCCTTCTTTTCTTTTTTATTTGGGTGATGCATAGCTCCACTAGATTTTTGCTGGCCATAACTCTAGGAAAAAAATCAGAAAGCAGCCCATCCTTTACCCCTTTTGTGCTAGCTACCTATCTTTACCCAACTTTTGTTAGTGTTTTCCGTCAATGAGAAGCTATTTGGTGCATGTTGTGTGGTTCATGATGAGGAGCTATATAGTTTCTTCCACTCAAATTTCTTCTACCAAAGAGCTTCCAAAGACATAATCAAATGAAATGTTTTGTGATAATGCAAAGTAAGAAGACCAAAGGCATAGCTGAGAATAGAACATATATGCAATATAAATGTATATATGTCTATTTAAATATGTATTTATGCATTTAAATTTCATTAAATATTTGGCTACTGAACCAGTTATAAGACTGAAAATAACAGAAGACGCAACTAAAAGAAACTTAATGGATTTCCTTTAACCCTTGGCAAAGTATGTAGAAGTAAAACTCAATATTGGGTTTTTGACTCAGGGGTGAAAATGAGTTATCAGGAGCCCAGTATCACTCTGTCTGCTCCAGTAATAGTTTGAGCTTATCTCTGTGTATTTGTTCAAGATGGCAGAAGGTCTTCCAGGAAAGAGGAATATCTTTGCTCACTCATCAATATTTATTACTGACTAATCTTTTTAGTCCCTTTGTCAACCATATCTAAGCCAGTGGAGATATGAGGATGAAGGAAGAGTTTTCCCATATGAGCCAGAATAGGGGCTCTGCTGGCCAGAGCAGGAGGGAGTGGAATTGTTGTGTGGACAGCTACCGTAGCTGTCCTGAAACACACTCCTTACAGAGGGTAGAGCAGATATGGGCATCTCACGAGGGGTCAGTTACTGGGCAAGACAAACTAAAAAGCAACAGGAAAGAAAAGTGTTTGGAAAAGAGGAGACTGAAATCTTTTTGTGCAGATAATCAAATTTCGATGAAGGGAAAAGGTTCCAAATAGAACAAGGTGCAAGAGCAGTGAGCAGTCCCCACTGGCTCCAGTCATTTCAGGGGTCCCAGATGACCAGCATACTTCAGTAACAAGCAAGGAAGCCCGCGCTTTACTTCTTAAGCCGTGAGCCTTTTCTAAGAGGCTTCGGCAGGAGGAGCGGCAAGACAGGAACTGAGTAGAGTTTGCTGGGTCATTTCACAGTTACAGGTACAAATATGCGAATGAGGTGGGTTAGCTAGTGCTTTTTGTTAAGATTAGCAGTGATAAAAGGCTGAAAAATGTAAGGCAGAGAAGAACAAAGTTAAAATATAAGTCCTGTCTAATTCAGGCAAGAGATAGCTGTTTTCTGAACTAAACTAATGGCAAAGAGAAGGGAAGGGGAAAATGGACAGGCATGTAGTGAGGGAGTGAGCGTATGTGGGTGTGGAAGGGCTCCCTGCAAGGGACTAGAACCTCGGCTCCACACATCACTGGCTAATGTCAGGCAATCTTTTAGTCAGCTGACTTGAGATAAGCATGGGATTCTTCCTGCCTCCTTTAGTGGTGAGAGTTGCATACAATGATGCCTGGGAAAGCACCTCCCGTATTGCTTACATAAGGTAAGATTCAACAATGGCTATTTCTTGCCTTCCTGCAGAAGGGTGAAGGGAAGTGTATGCAAATGAAGGAGAATATCACCAAACTCTGAATGTAAAGGTCTAGGCAGTAAATACTTTCTCTTTGTGGGTCACAGAGTCTGTAGCTTCTATTCAACTCTGTCACTTTAGTGAGAAATTAGCTATGGATGCTATATAATTGAGTGAGTGTGATTTTTTTTTCCCAATAATGCTGTATGAGCAATTAAATTTAAAATATTTTCCCATGGCATGAGATATCTTCTTCTGATTTTTTAACAGTGAAAATTTTTAATTGTTAGCCTGTCAACAGACTAGATTTGGCCTGTAGAATGTAGATCAGTTTTAAACAATGTCCAACTTTAGGGAATATAACGGTGTTAAGTATCAAGTAACAATGAGCAAAAAAGAACTATAAGAAGAATCAAATGAGAATGAAAAAGTAGAGTGAATTAGGTGACTATTTACCTGATTATTGGATAGAGAAACAAGTGAAGAAGAAATCAGAGTGTTGGGTGAAATAATAGGCTCCCCAGGAGAATTGCGACAGGAGTGGGTGGGGCTGGTAGAGGGGCCCAGGACATTGTTTATTTGTGTTGAGTGGAGGAGTCAGTGATAGATAAAGATTGAAGATGCAGAAAAGAGAAAGGAGATAAGAACACACTGTAGGAAATAAATAGGGGTGATAAATACAGTGTCCTAATTTTGGAATGTGTGTGTGGGTCTTCCCAACATGGAGAGGAGAGGATGGAGGAATAGAGGGAAACTGACATGGGTGGTAATGCTGTGTCTTGAGCTCTTTCATGAAAGAGGTTTTTTTCATGACACAGCCTTTGAGTTCATTCTGGGCGTGAAGGAGAATGACTAACTGTAAGAGCCTTGAAAGCAGAGACTGTTATAGAATGATGGTGTGGCTGATACCAGAATTTCAAATGAGAAAACACGAAGTTGTCCAAATGAGTGAGGGTCCTGTTAGGAACTGGAAACCCTGAATTGTAGTAGAGTCTCAAAGATTTTGATATGTTCTCAGCAATGTTTGGAAAATTATTCCACAATAGAGAATAAGGAATCCATATATATGGTCCCAGAGAACCAGACAAGTTCCTTCTCTGTTTCCCCTGGCACAGCCATCTAGACATGTAGAGCATTGTACAGGGCTGTTCTGCCAAACTGCGTACATCAAGATACCAGTGTGCTACATTGTGCTAGTTAAACTTAAGATAATTGGAATTAAATTAAAATGTAAAACCAGTCACTCAGATACACTAGCCACATTTCAAGTGCTCAGGAGTCACATGTGGCCAAAGACTATTGTTTTGGGTTGCTCGGATTAAAACACTTTTTCACCATCGCAGAAGATTTTGTTGGGTAGTGTTGAAATACTGCACAGGATGATCTACTGTCACTTCTTATCTGCCCCCAAATTACCAAGCTTAAAGATAATGAGGCTGAGGTTAAACATTTGTGCCTAGATTCCTGCCTCCACAACCTGAAACCCTGTAGACAAATAGTTTGGAGATGAACCCACGGCTCACCTCAAGTTAAGCTCTACAGCATGACTGATAGGCAAACTGACAAAAATAGAATTCAACTAAGTGACAGTTAAGGATTTAAAATCCAAGGATTGAAGAGAACAATGGGAACACCTGTATTCATTCTGTTTCTTTTTGTCTCCCACTCTCAAATTTTAGTTTAATGGCTGAGTCACAGAGGTTAAATGTGTGTGACAGAGTGTATTCTGTTGTGTGTGCACATAAAGGGCACATGCTGAAATGCAGAACATTAATATGCAAATCGGAGAAATTTTTCAGAATAGATGTATAATTCAAGACTTAAGTGATAGCAGTTCAGCAGGTATTTTGATCAGTTTTTAATTCTGTACCTCTTCATCTGATCAGTGTGCGCCTCTATTCTGCTTCCACCGCACCCACAATGGAAGTTGTTGCTTCAATGGGCAGAACCTGTGATCCTATAAGCCCAAAGACTGGAATAGCTCTTTGGGGAAAGATAGGCATCAGGTACTTCGGTTATTCCTTAGGTAAAACATACAAAATTTTGACAGTCGGCCCTTTGTAGGACTTTTAAAAAATCCATTCTTATGTATAAAAAGATAATGTGCAAGTTCTTCTTGATATGTTTATCTTGTATGTTTTTATATTCTTTAAGTATAAATTTTCAAGCTTTTGTTGGTAAAAAGATGGCTTATTTACCAAATAAATAAAGGTGACTTCTGTGTAATGGAACACACTACACCCTGATGACAGTTTGGATGGCTAATGACTGAAGAGTTGTGAAAATGGTCCTACTGTTGTTAGTATTTTTCATTGTAAATGTGATGTGAAGTAGAAGATTTGAAAATTATTTCTGCAAAATAAGTGTAGCACAAATGATCTTCCATGGAGCAACTACATGGGTAAAAACAGGTAAGGCAGAGATCTAATAATGTAGACATAGATTTTATTTCATTTATACAAATGTACATAGTTGCATATTGCTCAGATAAGCAACATACTCTGTTCACAAAAATAGATATGTAAATATAGTACTTAAAAGCTGCATAACATTGGACAAGATACTTAATTTTGCTGAACCTATGCTCTTTTGTTCAAGTGGCTTTGAAAGCAATACATTTTTTTGTTGGATTTTCGTGCAGTTTAAATAAGATAAATGTAAACTTCCTAGCTAGGAATATAGGTTCTAAACCAGGTGATCATTATTTGTTACCATTTTCTGGAGGCTAAAGGCTAATATATTTTGTTTAGAGGCTCAAATATAGATCAGACTGCAAAACCAGTCTTCCCTGCTCCACAGTCAGAAGCAGGACCTTTCTTATCCATGCCAGTACACCATTTTGGGCAGTTTACAAACAACCATCTACAGAAGCATTCTCTAGAAATCACAAAATTAAACAATTATCTAACTGCTTTGTGACTGAAAGCAGTTTACCAAAAGAGCCATTTCAATGTGCTTGCAAAAAAAAAAAAAATCCTTAAATTAAAAACAAAGCTGTAAAATTCTTCTAAATGAAAATATGTGCCTTATTTTGCTTTTAGTTATAATTTGCTTTTACCTTCATTTTCAACTCACCCTAGCTTCTCTGGGATGACAACCCTCTAAAGAATTTGGGTATGAGCTCTTAAGGGGAAGGCATGCATCACTTTCCTATAAAGAAGAGAAAAGCAAAACTGAATCAGCCTTAGAGATTTCAGATTCTTCACCCTTCTATAAAAAGACTGCTTATCCTTGTATCTTTTGTTTCAGATTTGATATGCTAAATTTCAGATTCAAAATCTAAAGCCTCTCTCTGAAGATAATATTGTTCTCAAAGCATAGCTGAAGAAAAAAGATAGGAATGACTGGGAAATGGAATTTTTTAAGTGTAATAAATGTTGTTTTAGCCTGTAGGGTTCTGTCAACAGAACCAAAAAAAAAAAAAAATTTGGCTGAGAGGAGGGCAGGTACAGGCCACACTTGCCAAGTTTCTTAGGATTAAGTATTTGCTTCATTCTGGATTTACTGGGCAATTCTATGAGATTTTCCATTAGCCTTTGCTGCATTAGCGTATGTTGTCAGAGAAAAAAGGAGGAAAAGCAGTGACCAAACATCAAAACCACACACTGTATTGACACACTGTTGACAATTGGTAGCCTTTTGTTTTAAGAATCTACTACAGAAACAGGCCTGATAGGTGACAAATACTCAGGTTTTAGGATCAGAACTAAAAGCAGTGACATTCTTACTATTTCTAGACATAGCTGGTAAAAGAAGGAACATCACTTAGTTTGTAGAATGTTGTATTTTTTCCCAGAATATCTATTACAAGACTTTCTTCTCTAAAATTAAACTAATTACATAAGCATATTTTGACAATTTATCACTAAGACTTATCTTTGTTAGTACTGACTTATCTTGGTTATTACAGCACAGTTTTATATTTTTATGTGCTGGTGGTTTCTAATTTGGACATTCTGCTATAACTTGTTGAGATTCCTGGATTTTTATTAAAGTGTCTGTTACTGTTATAAAAGTACATTTGGATAATGTCAGTGATAGAATGTGTTAGGAAAGATAATTCATAGTGTGGGGTGAACTGTTTTATTTTGTGAGACATCACTGTAAAGTTAATATTTCTCACAGTACAGAATGGGGGAACCAAGACACAACAAGCTTGTTGTAAATATATTGTCTTCATACTTTAAGACCAAAACATCTAAGCACCTTTTTCATATCCCTTACATGTACATTGAATGCTGTCATTGCACAAGACATTCTAAACTTTCAAGTATTGAAAGACAATGAATTTAAAGTACTGCATACAACAGAGAGAATGTATGTTTTGTCAATTATGGCAGATGCATAAGAAATAAGAAATGAACTGTGTTTCAAATGCATCATCCTATAAAAACATCTTGAGATTTGGGTGACTATGTTCTGTTCTTCAGCATGGGTCAGAGACTGAATTTTCAGTGGAAATTTTCAGGGGTGAATGCAACAAAAATAACTGCTTCCCTCAGGGAAAATGAGAGAAGATTTTTATAAGACTGACCTCTAAAGAATTGATGCATTAGATGTGGAAATTGACATGGTAGAACTCAGTTATGCTTCTGAAATTTCTCTCCATTCTCAAATAGATGCATTGTGTACTGAGAGGTGTGAATATGGAAAGCAAGATACAACTCACCGTGTGGCTGTAGAATTTGTGCAAAGCACACGTGCTGTTAAAAATCCATTTATGCATTATGTCAAATGTTAGGAGGATTTTTGTTGCATTAAGTGAAGCTAAAAATTCTGTCTTGTTCTGAAGATGAATAGTAGGATAAGAATTATTTTAATTAACAAGTAATGCATATTGTTTGATTTTATTAGGAGAATTAGACTATTCCACTATGCAATCTTTTGAGTTATGGTAACTTAAAAGCACAATTGATTGCATTTACACCCCTTTAAGCTTTGACACATAAAACTTGCTCCTAGAGTTAGTCTTATAAGCGTCTCTACTAAGAAATAGTGAAGTATGGAATTTTCACATCATAGTTTACATTTAGAGCATTTAAAAAGCCCAGATCAGTCTACTAGGGACTTATCTTACTTAAAATATCCTTTTCTTTCAAGCATCACAAAAGCTGAATGTACAAATAGTTTTCTAAGAATGTTTAAATGTCTTTGGAACAAGTATCATTGATAGATGCAGACTCAGGATGAGACGGGATAAAAAGGTCCACAATTTGGCATGCCCAGCATGCCTCCTTTCAAAAAGTAAACCTGTACTTTCTATTTTTGAGAAATACCTGTGAAATGATACTCAAGGGCTTCGAGGAAAGAATGGAGCTTCTTGAAAAGGTGAGCAGGGGCGGCAGGTGACGGCAGGAACACTGTGGGGGGTAAGTGGTGACAGCATCGCTCTTCATCCCGGAGACCACTTGCTTCTGCAGAAATCCTTAGATCAAATTCACATGAAGAGAGAACACTTAGAAGTATCATAGGAAGCCAACAAGAGTATTTTAGTAAAGGAAATCCATTCTGGATGAAGCCCGAAACAGAAACTGTTTAGGTTCAGCATTATACACTGAATATGAATTTACAAAGATTACTACACATAACTACAGCTGTAGTCTGACTTTTTAAAAAATATTAAATGCTTTGGATACATCACCCGTGTCTTCCCTTTCCAAAACCTTCAAAAGCAAAAACAACAAGGCAAAACAACTAAAACCAGGATGGCTACTAATAGCAGCTGTAATTTGCAGGTCATCAAGGCATGAGCTGGACAGCAGCAGCAAGAGGGGAAGCTTGCTAGATGGAGTAGATGTTGGTACTTCGGATAAGTCATAAGGTGAAGCTTGTCAGACGTCCAGACGCGCGTTTGGCATGAAGGCTTGTTCCGCTGGGCAAGGCACTGACCAAAATGTAACCAAAGGAGTTTCTTTCAGGATCAGTCTGAGCTTCCCAATGGTGATGAATAACTGCTGACATACAATAGAAGCAGTCGTGTTTCAGGGTTGCATCTTAAGGAGCGTGACAGGATATGGTAGAGCTAATTATTGCCGTCACAAAAAGCATGTGGCGGGCAGTTGTGTGCTCATCATTCAGTTTAGTATTTTGAATTTTCCTGGCTAAAAGCGTAACACCACCTTAAGTGGTGATATTCACCACAGCTTGTTTCTCAGAGAGCCTTTCCTTGTGACCAGGACCCTCTCTTGTTTCTAAATAACTGGGAAGCTTTAAATCAAGGAGCCGGCTTTTCACCGGTTACTAACAAAGAAGAATGAAGAACATCAATGAATTAGTAAAAAGGATATTGTCTATATTTTAAATATAAATTAATTATGCAAAAGGAAATAACTGACCCATCCTGGTATTTTTAAAATTTTTTTTAAATTCTATTTAAAGAAAAAAAATTTGTTTAAAACTTAAAGAGGGTAGAAATAATAAAAAAATCTCAAAAACTAAACAAAACAGAAAAACAAAAATAATAACCAGTAAGAAATTACTAGTTGATAATTACATATTTTTGTCTTTGAAGTAGTTTTTCAAGTTACAAAAGTAAAGCCTACAAAGTGGACATCCAAACAGTGAGACTGCAATCAGTTTTGTTCATCCATCCAACTAAAACTTTAGCAACATGTTTATAATCCCACACACTCAAACATACATGCAGTTATACCCTTTAGAATACTTTTTCCTCTCCTTTTTTCTTTACAATAGCTATAATCCATTCTCATAAATTACTTAGAAGTTCTACACATGTATAAGTCTCTACACATATACCTAGCCTTTCTGTATTAGAAGGAGAAACAAATCAAAACAAGTCAACAATACAAATTCCTAGAGAAACATGAAATGGAAAGGACATATAAAACCACAATACTAGGTGATCTACGGTAGTTACTATGATGTCTCTTGTTATTTTCAATAAAATTGTCTATATCGTTCAAACATAGTATTGCATTACACTCTTAATAAAATTGAAACACTGGAGACATTATAGGACTTCAAAGGCAGTTAACAGTAAAACCAGCATGGATATCCTATCGAATCCTGTCATCTTCAGAGTAGTTGCCCCTACTCTCAGACTCGACACTCTCAAGCATACCAGATTCAAATAAAATCAGTCAAGATAGAACAGCGATATAGCCAATCTTCTCTGCCTCATCTCTGCTATGCTGTTTTTCTGTCATTGTTGTTTACTTTTCTCCTTCATTTCACTGTCTGCCCCTTTCTTTGAGGCCTTTCTGTTATTGTTCCTGGAACCCTGGTGATTTTCTTCTCTCTCTCTAGAATGTCCTTCAGTATTCTTTGATGGTCACAAACTCCCCCAGTTCCTCTTTGTCATGGAAATATCTTGTCTCTCCATTAATTTTGAGAGACAGTTTTGCAGGGTACATCATTCTGGGTTGGAGGTTATTTTATTTCAGGGCTTGTAATTTTTCACTCCAAGCTCTTCTTGATTTGATGGTTTGCATTGAGAAGTCCACTCTGATTTCGATGAGTTTTCCTTTATAGGTAATCTGTTTCTTTTCTCTGACCACTTTTAATATTCTGTTCTTGTGATGGATTTCTGGGATCGTGATTTTTATATGTCTGGGTGTAGCTCTGTTTTGGTTGTAGCTGGCTGGAGTTCTGTATGCCTCATTTATCTGAACATCACTTCTGCTTCCCGTGCTTAGGAAGTTTTCCTTAATTATTTCTGTGAATAGCCTTTTTATTTCATTTGTATTTGTCCCTGCTTCTTCATTCACATTTTTTATTCTTAGGTTATAAATCTTCTTGTCATCTTCTAGCCTTTGTATCATTGCTTCCTGGTTCCTTGTTATTTTTAAGAGATCCTTCCTTTCACGATCATATGTTGCAAATCTATCTTCAAGTTTTGTAAGTTTGTCTTTAGTTTCTGTTAAAAGGTTTTGCCAGGTTTCAATGGAGTTTTTAATTTCCTGATATTCTCTTTGGATCTGTTTCATATATTCTAGGTTTTGTTTATATTCTTCATCAAAGGCTTCTCTCCTTTCTCTGGGTTCCTCTATTCTTTCATTTGTGTCTACTTGAGGATTATCCAGGACTTCTTTTATTAATCTTCTTATATCTTGATTCACCTGAGTTAGAATTTCAGATTTAAATTTGTCGATGAGGTCACGGATGTATTTCTTTATTTCCAGTGAGGCTGTCTCTGACATTACAGGTTTGCTGCTCTCAACCTCCACTGTATTTACCTCTGCTGGACTCACTTTCCCTGATTCCGCAGAGACCTTTTGCTGTTTTTCTGTCTGGTCATGTTTCCAGCCCCCTTCAGATGGGTGGGTGGTGGAGGTCTCTGGGCCTTTCCTATTGCTTACAGCTTTTTCTGCAGCACTGGCTAAGGAAGTGTCCCTCCTCAGTAGGCTGTGGATCTGTGAAGTGCCCGCTGAGCCGCTGAAAGCCAGCCCCTCCCCCTAAGTCAGTCAACCAGTTTATGCTTCAGCAAGTTTGTGTGTTCCCCGGGGATGCCACTGACTCACAGCAGCCTCATCCCCAGCTATTGGGTTTCAACCAGGGGCCTGGCCCAGCCCAAGCAGATCCCACCAATCTGCTTTGGACTAGGAGTCATCAGCAGCCGCTGCCTAGGGCCCTGATTCAAGCCGGCCCTGCCCAACTCCAAAATGTCGCCCAGCCAGTCCTGGTTTGGGGATTCCAGTTCCCATCACTCACCAAAGTTCGCGCAGCTCGACTGGCTGTTTCCACTGCCCCTCTCAGTGCCTCCCCCAGCCGAGGGTCTGGAGCTCACCAACCCCCGATCTTGGCAAGGCCGCCATCTCAGCTCGATTGTGAGTCACCTGACTCTAAGACATGCTGGTACAGCGATCGGGGCTTGCCCAGCTCCAGCCCTCCATCCACGCTTCTTCTTCTTTCTTTTTCTTTTTCTTTTTTCTCAGTTTCTTCCTGGGTCGTGAGAATTCCTCTCCTTTTGTCTGGCTTTCTCCATGTTGCGAGATTCCAGTGTCTGAGTTTTTTTTTCAGAGAGGCTCTCTATCATGCCACCACTCAGTCGGCCGTCTTGCAATCCCCCCATACTGGTATTAACCTGTAAGTAACCAGTTTATACAAGTATAAGAAACTGAAATCAGCATAAAGGTGAAGAACTTGGTAATGCAAATAAATAAGCAGATTTTTGGTGCAATATAAATCCAAGTCATAAACTCCTTAGATCTTGGCACTGTATTCTTGAATTCCCCACAAATTTTGTCTTAGAACTAAACATATATGAAATGCTAAGGAAAGTTATCTAATTGATTAAATCAAGTGGTGTTTATAACTGTTGTGTATGACAAAAGCATTGTTTAATATCCTGGATGGTCCAACCTAGCCCACCTACAGATTTACCTTAAGTTTTAGGGGTCTTTGGCACGGCAGATCCTTCTCCCCTCTTCTTACTGTTTTCACTTTCTTTAACGCACTCCATTCAGCCATCCTGAGGATGCAGACAGAATGGTCCCCAGTGCTTATCAGGATCAGGGAGTCTACTATCAGCCACGAGCACCTTCTCAGTGACTCACAGAACTTCTTAAATCCCAATATAATTTGCCTTCCAAAATGTCTGCACTTGTTGATCCAAGGTAAATAATTGTGCTTCTCTCTTGCTTCTAACTTTCCTCAGACAACCCATTGTGATTAAATTAAAAAACGAAAACAAACTTTCTTATCATGGCCCATAGCACAAGGTGGAGCAGCCGCAACCTGTCACGTCTGGTCTTTCTGCCCTGATCATTTTCCATTCTGGAGGGAGGCACTGGATTGTACCTCATGGTCTGTGCACTTGCTGTTTCCTATTCTGGGTACCAGGAATTACCCGGCTGCCCGTGTGTAGCTGGCTCTGTCATCTTTAGATTGCTCTTTAAATGTCACCTCTACAGACAGCAGTTTTTAGGCTCCTGCATATCTTTTTCAAATTACCCTTTTTTTTCTAGATAACATTGAAGTATGTCAGTATTTGTTGCTCTATTGTGTGTCTCTCCACACCACTGTTACCTTTAACTAAGGAATTTGAGCCTTTCAAGGGCAGAGAATGTCTTGTTTGCTACTATTGCATTTTCAGATCCAAAAAAGCATAGTAGGTGCTCAATAAAGAATTTTGCTTATTTAATCAATGATGAGAGCATGCCCCATATGATATTTCCTTTTGAGACCAATGAAATGGGTGCTGCACTCCCTCATTCTTCTTTTCTTGTTTTCCCTTTAAGGAGTATTTGTTAAAGACATAGAACATAGAATTCATTGAAGAGCCAGAGAGCTAGAAGCATGATTCACAGACTAAGACAGCACTTCATGTTGAGAAGAAGGTAGACAGTGGGGCTTGTGAAGCAATGGTAAAGACATCAGCAACAACAGTTAGGTTGAATGGGAAGGGTTCCACACAACCTCATGTATTTGAGAAGTCACAGTGTATTTCCCAAGGTAGGGAAATACAGATCTATCCCTGTTTAGAAAGGCTTATTTTTGGTTATGGGAGAAGCTAAATTTCATGAAAGAACCACAGACTTGATGATTGAAGGAAAGACAGAATTCAATTTTGGGATGGAGACAGGAATGAAAGAGAAAGACAAGAGAGGGCTAGGTTTCACCAAGGAAGAGGCAAATAATTCTGATTCGTCAAGGATTTAGAGTAGGAAATGGAGGAATCACGGGCTTTAAATGTTACTTCACACCAGACTGTAATGGAATATGATTTCAAAGCTTTGGGTTTTATTCCCTAGTGAATGATATATTTCCATAGGAATATGTAAGTTTAAAATGACATTTCAGGAAGATCAGTATGGAAACAATGTACAGACTAAAGTAGACTTTCATACAGAATTGAGAGTAGACAGGAAATGTGGGGAAATTTTGCAGGCGTTTTATGTCTAATGATCTTTCTGTGGGAGAACTTTGTATGTTTATCCTATGAGCAGATTTGCTGTTAACTGTTCACATTTATGATTTTTTTGGTTTTGCTGTGGTTAAATCAGCATCTCTCTGAGAAACGGTACATCACAAATAAAGTCTTCGTCTGTATATAAATAAGTAATTGATCTGCCTTGATTACCAATTATGAAATATGTCACTGTATGTTTTCAACAGAAAATGTAGACTAAGCCAAAATAAAACAGAATAAATGTAGACTAAGGGAAAATAAATCAGAAATAAAATTGTATCAATCAGGCCGAAGTGGTGACCTCAGTTCATTATGAGGTTTCTGGCTTGAGTTCTCCACTTCCAAGTCCAGATACTTGCTTCCAGAATCACTGAGATACTTCTGTTAGTGCCAGCTCCAATGCAAACCAGTTTCATTTTTGTGGTTTGTTTTTCCCTGGGAAAATAATCGGCTCAATAGTAATACATTTTGCACTTATTAAAATATTTTATCTTTGCTTTAACTCTAGGCTATAGTTAGAATTTATGGGACCCCAAACTGGTGTTCTGGAGGATATTAAGTTGATTATCATATTACATTATAATTAAAAGCCTCTGGAATCTCAGAACCACACATTTGAATTTTTGCAGTTTTTAAAAGAGCAACATTATTAAGTAATATTTGTTCTATGAATTATAAATGTTATTTTATAGCTAACATGTTATGTTAAACATGATCATTCTATTGTCATTCATTTAAATTCAAATATCCTAGCTCAAATAAGCTCCTTTGAGAATGTGGGTCAGGAATAACTCAGTGCAGGAAACATTCATAACCTGAAAAATGCATACCAGGGAAAGAAGGGTGAGGAGCTCACGCTGTAGCATTATAGTGGATATATCCATCTAATGCCGCAACAGAGTGTACATAAAGTTTTCAGTTAATAGTACCAGATTAATAGACTGACCAAAACAAATCACTTGTGGTTCGCTTGATTCATTAAGGGGCAAAAATTAGGAAAAATAAGACAAAGTAACAGTGCTGATCTCTTTATAATGAATTCTGCATCAAGCATGAATGACTGTTTTACCACCTTTAAACTTACAATGTGCATTTGTTTAGCTACAAAATTCATCTAATCACTCTGGTTAGAAGTCCAAATACGCTCGTGCATATGGGTGATATCACCCTGTAGGTAATCAACATAGTTCATTGATTTTGAAGATAAGTTGAAATTTGCTAATTACATTCATCTTGTGAAAACTCAGATTAAAGAGACAGCCAGATGCAAATCAAGTAAATGTAACTCGACTGAATTATATTGTTTTATGTCTGTGCTTTCTAAATAATAGACAAAGTAACTATACAAAATGATTCCTTTGAATATTCTGACAAGCATGATTTATGGTGTTCCTAAGACATATTCTTTGCTTAATAGTCAAAAGAAAGGATTTTCTTTCCCACTGATCTAATATTGCATGAATTTATATTATAATGTAGCTCCATTTAGAAGTAAAGAGGAAGGGGAGAATGGAGGTAAATTATACCCTTATGAAAATGTATAATAGTTTTGAAATTGAAAATTGCTATTTTAGCATGCAATGTAAAAAGCCACAATTAATTGCTTTTCTCGCATCGGGGACAATGTTCAACACTGTAGAAATGCAGCATATTATGACCTTAATGGAGAAACCCTTTGACATGAATGCTCTGAAAAAAATGGACACATTAAGTCTCATTAATGTCACTTTTTCTATCTAGCAACGAGTGATAAGTTTCTAGATGATGTGAATAAGACCAGAGACAGAAAAATGCCACTAAAAAAATCTATTTTTAGTAAGATGAGGTGTCTGACTGCTTAGAGGAGTCCAGCTTTGCTTTTCTTGTGGTGATGTTATTGATAGTATCACTTTTACTGTCTCATGACAAATTATAATAATAATTCATCGTACAAAACAGAGCTCAAGTTTAGATGACTGAGGGTTTTTACTAGTCTTCCTCCCTGGTTCAGTGGTGCGTGAATAAACACAGCAGGGATGACTGGAAATCTGTGGATGGCGTGAGGTGCGCTTTATCACACGGCACCCGAGCTTGATCGCTGGGTATTACTCAGTCAGACACCTCAAATGGCCAATTGAACACAGGAAAAAGTTGAAGCTGCCGATCATGAAGACAGGTGCCCCACTGGCCAGTACCAACAACAATTCCACAGAAGTCACTTTTTTTTTTTTGCTTCATTTTGTTTCACTTTTTAAGGACACTTGATATCCCTCTGTTCTTTCAGTATTAATTTTCTTAATTTGGTTCATTCTCTCTTGTGCAACTTTTGTACAAGAGTGAGAATTCCTCATATTAGGGTTGTTTTATTGCTTCCCCAAATTCTCTTTATCTCTGCTGTCTCACTCTCCATCCTACAGGTTCCTGTTACACGTTAGATTCATTCGATTACTTATCCTGTTCCACCCGTGCATTTGCGTTTGTCCAATGCTCTGCCTTAGAGCATTGCCTCAGTTACAATAATGAGTTTGCCATGTGTATTTTAACACCTGGACAGTTGAAATATTCTAGATATTCAGATATATGAAATTTGGCCTGCTTTTGAGGATAAATTATATGCCACAATGTAAAAATTGGTAATGGTTTAACAATATTGATGTATCTCTGTTAGATGAACTTACTCAATTACAAAAGCATTTGCTTGTACAAGGATGTACCTCTCTTAAAATTCACTTGATAATGTGAGACATAAAATCAAAGAGAAACAAACTGATTGAGTTGATGTAGTGGGCTTCCTGGAAAGGCACTAACCAAACTACCCACTACCACCCAATTACCTGCCAAATACAAAGCTCATCTCCCCTTTTGTTTATTTTTATTTTTTTGGTACCGGGGATCGAACTCATGACGTCACACTTGCCAGGCAGGCGCTTTCACTGCTGAGCTAACTCCCCAGCCTCTCATCTCCCTTTCTTAGTCTACTCGCTCAAAGAAAAGCTTTGCGAGAAGGTTTGACTACTGGCAAGTGCATAATACCTATGTAGAACCTACATCTTTTAGGTGAAACACCAAGAGGACAGGTCACGTCTTGAGTAATGAGTCTGGCTCAGATTTGTTCTTGGAGAAACTTCCCGGACTGTTCTAGTTCACAGTCTTCCCCCAGGATACACCTGCTTGTTTTAAAGGCAGCAGAGGTCTGTTTCAGTGGGCCGAATCTGAATCCCTTTCTCAGTTCATATTCCATCAGTCACCGGTTACACCTCCCTCCTAAGTAAGTGTGCAATAGGAAAAAATAATGCTTTCTCTTCTGCCTCCGCTTTTACTCTGGTTACAGATTCTGTCATGGTGACCTCTTGAAACAGACCCTTACAAAGCTCATGAACTTTCTGAATACCCGCCTGTTCATTTCATTTTCCTCTGTATAATTTCCGGTAGCTGCCTCCACCCCGTCCTCAGGATGACCTACAGTTGAGCCACAGGAAACTATCTGGCCTCCTTTCCTCAGCTCCGTCCTTCCCATGGCCCGCGAACCCTCCTGAAGCCCATCTGCATTTGGACATGCACTCCTCAGCATTCACCACATGTTGTTTTCTCGGTGCGCTTCTTCTTCCTTTCTTCGCCCTCTACTCTCGCTCCAGATCCCGCTGTCTCAGGAAGGCCTTCCCTTCCCTCGGCTACCATGCCAATTATGCCTCTCCTACCCTTCAGAATGAATTTTGTTTTTATTCATAGTTTTGACAGACAGGATACTAGTGAACCTTCAGACTGCAGGCATGTTAGTCAGCTTTCTGTTGCTGTGAGAAAAGTACCTGAGATAATAATTTAAAAAGAGGAAATCCTTATTTTAGTTCACAGTCAAAGGATTCAGCCCATGGTCTCTTGACCCCCTTGCTTTGGGGCCTGTGGTAAGAACATACATGGCAGTGGAAGTGTATGGTACAAGATACTGCTCACTCTGTGATATAGGGAGGCAAAGGAGGGGGTACCGATACCCCTCAACAGGGCGAGTCCAGGAACCTGACTTCTCACCGCCACGCCTCACCTCCTAAGGGTTCCACCACCTTTTATTAGTGACTGACGAATAACCCATTGGCATGGAACCCTTAGAGGACATCTAGGATCCAAACCGTAACTGTGACCATGGAATCTGTCCTTGGAACACGCTAGAATGTGAATTCCCACTGAGCAGCAGCCAGCCAGTCTCTGGGACCAGGCAGCATCTAGGGCCCTGCACAGGCCAGATTAACAAGGTTAAGCTCTGTACACAGCTGCTTTCTCTAGGTCACTGTGCAGTCTTTTAAAATGAGTAGTGAAGCAGGAGTTTTAGAAAGATGAGAAGGCAAAGGGAAGTTATTCTATTCCCCCTTTTATTTGATACTCAATAAAAACTTCACACCGTTCAGTTAGATCCACATCCAATTCAGTATTTTTTTGTGAAACTTTTATTTTTTTTTCAAATGCCTCACTGGGCAAAGAGCGTGTCACTCTTCTTTACTCTTTGTTCCTTTATCTTGAGTGCGAGATGGAGCCAGAGAGAGAAAGGGCAGAGGCAGAGGGAATTTACCCTCAGCTGGACATCACTTTGTGTATTAAAATGCTTGGGTCCTTTTGTAAGACGTGGCTAGATGCAAAAATTAAACTGAGGCATAATTTCTCTTTCAGCATTCAGGATGGCTCCAGTTGACCAGTCCTCTCTGCAGTAGTTAGCAGCAAGCTGTTGCCTTGTTTGAATTACGATTTTGGAATTAATCTTTGTGAGCATTCTAACTTCCATTTGTGGAACTGACTCGGGATGCCTCGTATCTGAAAAACATCCCTATATGCAGTATCTTAATCAAGGGTGAAAGATTGTAATGTATTGTTTCTTTCTACTAAATAAAATGGAAAATAAAAGTCATTAGCTCTACAGTGGATGACATGGGTTATGATACCTAATCGCAGATATTGGGAAGATCATTTATGACCTAGCCTGGAACCCTAGATTTATTTAAGTGGATGTGGAAGCAAGTTGTCACCTTGTGTCCCAGTCACGTTGGATCCTTCCCAGACTTTCTTTTCTCCTGTCTTCCTTCATTTCTCCACCCTGATTACAACTGGCTTTTTTAGGCATTTGGTCAGGCATTTCCTGACCACTCTATTAAAATGTACTGTCACTCTCACCACCTCTGATTTTCCGTCTTTTTACCAGTTTCCTTTTGTCTGTAGTACAGATTTTGTGCCGTAGCTATCTTGCTGCATACAGTGGATTGCTTAGCTTCTTCCATTAGAGCATAATCACTCTGAAGTCAGATGTTACTGTGGTGTTCTCTACGGTGTCCCCAGCGCTTAGGACAGGGCTTCTTCTTGAATGAACTCATGAATGTTACATGGGGTTGATCTATGGTTTTCTGATAAAAATGTATCCCCTCTGAAGCCTTTGAATCCTCTATTCATTCTGTTTCTTTCTTCATTCTCATTTCAGAAAACAAATATTTTAGATAATATTTGTGTATTATATGTACTTTGTTTCTTTTGTTTCTCTGTTTTGCCTGTATCCCTGGTCTGAAAAAGAAATTAAAAGAGGCAAAAATATGTACAGATTGATGTAGACAAAAAAATTTATGGATACCTTCAGTTTTAAATATTCTGCACTAGTCACAGCTCTGAATATGTCGCTTGTGTGTCATTTTGGGTGCAGGAGTGGTCTTACACTAATTGTAAAGCACACACACACACACACACGACTCCTTATATACCATGCACTGGCAGGCTCCACCTTCCTGGGAAATTCTGATTTATGGTAATTCATAAGCAGTCCTGGAGTCAAACAACCTGATGGTAAATTACCCCAAAGGTTGGGGATTTAGCTCAGTGGCTCAAGTGCTTGCCTCGTAAGTGCAAGGTAGTGAGTTCAATTCCTGGTACCACCAAAATAAATAAATAGATAAATAAATACATAAATAAATTTTAAAAATTACCCCAAAAGTGCTTTGAAATATGCTCATTCTATTTGCACTGAATGAAATTTTTTATTTCTAATTAATGATATTTACTCTAAAATCTATTTCTCATATTTTGTCTAACGTTTTGCCCCTATGTATAAGAAGAGAAAATGTAAAGATCATTTTGGGGGATGAACCTGATAAATCCCTACAAATTTTATCTACTTTTTTTCTATTTTCTGAAAGTAAGTAGGCGCATCACATTGTGAGGGGTTTTGTAATGAAATCCTCCTGAGTTATGGTGGTTGAGGGCTGTAACTGAGCGGTGAATACTGATCCTAGGTCAGTGTTGATGGTGGTTTACAGCTAGTCACAGTTAGGGAGTCTTCTGCTTTTCCACACTGGCTGCTGTTGTGTTCTAATTTTTAAAATTTGCCATTCCAACAAGTGCAGCTAGAGTTGAGCTATCCCTCTGTTAATATGCCACAGACATCCACTGAGGCTGTGGCCTGACATGTGCTGGCTTAAGAATCAATTCGCATCATTATTCTTGCTTCATGAGAGCAGTCACAGAACCTCTGAAGTGCTCGCTACACGCACTGGAACAAGTGAAACCTTCATCACAGGTTCTGATCCCCACCTGATGAAACAGTGTGTTTCTATGATCCACAATGCACTTTGTCAATCAAGTGAGGTGAAAATACAGTGATTAAACTTTATGTGAGCCATGAAAACACTCCTTATGTTGTATCTCTAGCATTCATAGCAATGAGGTCTCTGGAAAGGAAAGTAGATTAATCTGTGGAGTTAAAGATAACTAACTGTGATTTATTTAATGCAAGGTTCATTGCTACTCCAATTTTATGCAAAGAACTTCAATTAGTAAAATTTTCTTCCTTTTTTCAATTTTAAGAATTATCAGCTCTCATTGTCCACTTTCTGCTTCTGAGAAATCATTGATCTTTATCATTCTATCTGTTTTTTTTATTTTTTTTATTTTTGGTACCGGGAATTGAACTCAGGACCTTGAGCTTGCCAGACAAGCACTGTGCCACTGAGCTGTATCACTGGCCCCTCTCCTGTGCTTTTGGGTCACTGTCTTTTCCTTCTTAATAGAGACTGAGTTTAAAATGCTTCCTCCACTTTTATGAAATTGAGGGGAGTGGTAGGAAACATCAAAGGCATCTACTGAAAGAGCTTTAATAAAATTTGTATTGCAAATAATTTCCGCAATGTGTAAGACTTAGTAGGTTTTCATATGAATTTTGTGTAAGCCTAACGTAGGCTGTGTTTGCAAATTTTACAGTTTATTCCTGTGCTTGTGTTTAAAAGCACTCCTATCATATAATCAATGCATTTAAAATTATATTTATGGAAATTCAAGTGTAATTTTAAAGGTGACATAACCATGAAGTATTCTCTATTTGAAATGGAAGTAGTACACATTTAATTTTTCTGTTAAATATGCCATTTAATAATTCTCTAAAGGATTTGATACACTTTTAGAACAACATGATTTATATCAGAGGAGGGAGAACCTTTCAGATTTCTGCCCAAGGAAAGTCTGATGACTCTCAAGTATTTCTACACATTTTATGCCTTGTTTGATTCTTTTTTAAAATTCCTTTCAAAGAAATATTTACCAAATGAGGTATGAATGGCATATATCAAAATATTCTCATTATTTCTTGCTGTAGAAAAATCAGACTATGTTCTTTCAACATTATATTATTATTGTTCTATCTTTGTAACTGTTATAGTAAGTTAACATTCTTAGCCTAATACAAAAATGCTTAGATTAACATCTACAGTTTGACAGGTTTAAACAGGTTCATAGGCTGCTGCCCCAAAGAAAGAAAAGCGTGCTTAGGGTATCTCTTTATTGTCGTTTTGGGGATGCCATGTCTGGTTATAACTACGAGATGCAAGTGGATCTTTCTGCTGACCCTATGGCCCTCCCTAAGAATATAGGATGGAAAATATGCTTTGTTTGCCGGAAAGAATTAGTTGCTATATCAGTAGGAACAAATAAAAAATAGCTTAAAACCCCAAATGAATACTTTAATGATGTATATTCTAACAAAGATGAGCTAGTATGTATGAGTAGAAAAAATTTCCAGTGTACTAAGTAGCCCATAAAATAGATCCTCTCCTGTTACTTATAAATTTAAAAATGGATGGCTGTAAACTAAATGTTTTTGCTGAGTCATAAGTGGTTTTGCCAGCACAGAATCTTTTGTAAATAGATAGTGGATGAATGTTTATTTTTAAGTGGAGTGGGAGAGGAATATGCGTTTCTAAGCATCTTTTTTAAAATCCCAAGTATGTGTTTGAATTCACAGATTGTATAAAGAGCAACATGCACGTGTATACCTTTCAGTTTAGATATAACTTAACACAGTTCAGGCAGTTAAATCAATGTTCTAAATTATTTAAGGGAGGAACTTGCTTCCTTTTCTTTTGATTGAGAGACAAAAGACAGAACCACGGAACAAGCAGAGTGCTCTCTGCTCCTCTTCAAAGCGGGAATGGCCCATCTCAGTGGCTTCACAAGCTGCAGCATTTATACTTTGCATCTCTCCTTGGCAAGATCAATAGATCTATCTAGAACAGTTTTCTTGTCATTGTCTTCTTTTTATCTGCTTTCTGAAAAATTTGTTAAGTTAGTGAGATAGTCTAAACAAAGGACAATAGTTTTGATTTCTCCCTAGTATTATTTTATGTATCCATCCATCCATCCATCCATCCACCCATCCATCCATCCATCCATCCATCCATCCATTCATCCATCCATCCATTTTGCTGAGCAAGGTTAGAGTTTTGTGTGTGTTGGATGAATATGTGAACAGTTAGTTCTTCCCTTGAAGAGCTTAACTGGGAAGATGCTACTTACACAAAAAATGTTAAAAACATGTGAGAGTATCCATAGACATGCAGTTGGCATCCTGCATATTTCTGCAAGGCACATGTATGAAAATAGTTGATAATAGATGGTAGAATATGGTAGAAGTCACCAATGTGCTTTACCAAATAAAAACAACAAGAATTCAGAAGAGGACCGGAGATAAATTCCAAGTGGACCTTGCAGGTCTATCAGGTGTGGGTGGGAGAGTGCAGGGATTTGGAAAGGTACCCCAGGGTTTCTTCATGCTGCTCTCAGTGCCTGGCAGACTTCTTAAACTTGGCTTCTTCAATCGAAGAGTAGGATTGTTGAGCTTCTCCACCTTTCTTGAGTGTAGAGAAGGCAGACAAGGAAAAGGACAACTCTGGGTCAGGCACTGAAACAAAGGACACTGAGAGAGACCAAGGTGATGGGAGAAAGGGGCTCCTGGATCAAATGCAAGACAAGGTCCCGCGGGGAGAAGACTAGGACATAAGACTGAAGACTTTGCCCCAGTGTTTTCTGACCAGTAAAGAAACAGTGCATATTTTCACTGAACAATAGCATCTGACCTATTTTAAAAGACCCATTTAAAAAAATGTCCTGATGATATCTGCCAGGACAGATAATTCTACCTCATAGTAAACTGAATCATTCTCTTGTGCTGACACAGCAGCCTTCATTCTCATACCTCTGACTACTGGAGTGAATTTAAAATTTCATGGTGTTGGAAATTGAAATCTGTGCTCATCGGAGTTGGCAGCAGAGCTAACATCAAAAAACTGGTTTCCTATTCCAAGACTAGTGTTTCTGAGTATCCTCAGCTCAGGTATAGTTGTTGACCGTAAGGCTTGAGGGGTCCGGAATGGGCTGTCTCAGTAAAGCAGGAAGATGCCTAAGACACCTCTTTTTTGATGCCTCCTTCTGACCAGTCTGCCAGTGGCTGCCTCTTCTTGCCCTGTGGCAGTTCCCAGAGTAGAGAAAGGGAAATCAGCCTTTTGTTTTGCAGAAAACATTTAATCCTAAACCTGTTAGGAGCCAAATGAAACAGAATTTTTTGAGCTTTTTATTTTTGCTCGTTTGGGGATATCATAAGAATAAAGGAGGGAGAACAGGTTTGGGCAGAAATCTTTAAGACCTTGAATTAGGGTACATGGCATTTGCTGAGTTGCTTGTCTTCTAAACGCTGTGAGATTCGTGATCTAATAAGTCTTTTCCATCTGTGAGATCAAAAGACAGATTTCACAGCATTTGGTGTGGGGGGTAAGCATTGGGGACCACATGGAGATTATACAGAGGAAAAATTAGGGGAACTGCCTTTTGGCTGTGGCCTGCGTCAGAAGTAGCCTCATCAAAGATAAACCAGAATGTCTCTCCATAAAGCTTCCACTTGACAAAAATTTTCTTACCTGTCTCGATTTTTAATTCAACTATTCAGTTGCTTCCTGATATGCATGATATAGTGAAAAGGTACAGTCAGATTTAGGCTATATAAGAAATAGATAAGAAATAGATAAATATGAGAGAGGAAGAGAGAGGGAGGGATGGAGAGAGAGAGAGAAAGAGAAAGAGAGAGAAACATTCGTCGGACTCCCAGCTTGTAATCATTTCCAACCTTGGGCTTTCCTATACCTCGGTTGTGGGTACTATGAATGAAACAGGCAAAAGAAGATCTCGTGTAGAGAATAAATTGTTTTGTAACAAGCACACACATGTACACGCATTATATATATCACATACAAGACACATGTCTGTACCAAACCCTAGGGGCATTGGATTTTGGAGTCCATTAGAGGGTGTATTTTGTTTTTCCTCTTCATGCAGATAGTCTGATTTCATTCTGCCCACAAATACTTAAAAGCCACCAACTAAGCAAAAGGAAATATTATAGAAGGATTGCAGCCTGCTCAAAGCCAGTCTCCCAGTGCACTGTCAGGTCTCTTTACCAAGCCCTTTACCACCTCCAAGGAGGATGCTGGCCTCCTCTGTTAGGATTCCTGCATTCCTACATCAATGGGGAACCAGAGCCTAGAGGTGTGGTGAGGACTGAATGAGGCAGCCCACACTGGGGACATGGGAAGCGCTCAATAAATTCTTGAATGGGGTGACCTGGTCTCATACGCAACCTTACCTGGATTCTCATTAGGGTTTAGAACTGCTGTTACTCTATTGTGCTCTCTGATTTCTGTTCTTCACAGTGACACTTGCGAATAGTGAACTAGTCTGTACCTTCCCTCTAGAGAGACTTTACAATCTAGACGGTAAGATCTAGGAAGGTTAAGACCGCATCTTCTATGTTCATACAGTTCCCTGCCAGACATATGGATAGTGCACATTAAAAGCACTAAATGAACAAATGAAGGGCACATATTTACTGCATGTTCTGCCCCTAGTTACCATATAATTTAACTGAATAGGAAAGACAAACATAAGAAGAATGAGAAGATGATGCGTGTGGGACCACGATGAGGTGGAAGCCTGGTGCAGAGGATCGAGGCTGTGGTCTGTCGCAGGGGGCAGGTCATGGGGCTACAGACAGCACACTGAGACTTTTATTTTGTCTTGAAGGATGGGTAGTTTAGATATGCAGAGAGGATAATAGTATCATTTCCTATTGAGAACTCTTTATGCGTTTCTGAACAGCAAAGTGGCAGATTGATGACAGAAATGTTCAAAGGCGACCAGTTTATAAAACCTTTAAAAATATCTTCAGGCAAGAAAATGTTATGCGTGCTTTTAATGGTAAATCTTTTAACTTCACGGAGATGGGGGAGATTACAGAAGTGATTTCGGTTTCCCATCCTTTGACAGCATCGGATATTGAGACCAAGAGAAAAAGAAAGATAATTGCATAATTTTAAATAGACGTCGTTCATGATGTCCATATGCCCATGGTGGTTTCTGCATGAAATGACAATACTGTTCACTTCCAGTGAGCTCAGTGGCTACAGTAGGTTCTAGAGTTGGATTCTTCAAGTTCTACAAACTGAATCAAGATGATTCTACTGTTTAAGATGATGACTCAATGCCCAAATTGAACTTTATGAATTCAGTATGAAAAAGACGCTACCTCACAGGTTAAGCTGCATTTCAAAGTCATATTGAATACCCTCATTCTGAAGTATGGGTCCCTCAAAATACACCATTTTTTCCTAAATAGTGGTTTCAAATGCACATGGATCACCATCAGTTATTGGATAAGAACCATAGGAAACTTGTTGTGCAAACTGTGCGTCCAATTGAATGGTTTAATGTCAAGTCATCCATTGTGTAAACAACTGTGCCTGGTATCTGGCCTGGTGTTACTTTATTATCCCTCTCTTTCTGGGCCCCAACTTTGTCTGACCAGATATACCCATGAAGGATCCTCCTGACTGCAGAGACAAGCAATGATATGCAAAGATAATGTTTCTCATGGAGACGGAGAGGTCATTAAAGATGATTTGGGTGTGGGTACTATCACCAAAATGCTCGAGTGACAGGTACAATATTTTACAAAGCACAAAAAAATGCTCCTTTTTAAAAAAATTTTTATTTACATTTTCACAAAACATCCAAACAAACTGTTTTTCTCTATGGAGTTAACTTTCTCTTTTGTGTCTCCCCCAGTGTTGAGTGGATCACATTTATAACTGAGCACTCTCTTATACCTCCATTTCATTTTACGGTGGTTCTTCCATCATCTCTCCTCTCAATAGACACGAAACCATTATTTTAAGACATTGCCGGAGAAACGAAGATTTTACTAAAAGGAAAGAAACACTTGGGGAAAAAAAATTGAGATTGAAAGGCAGTAGAGCAGAATTAACTGAAAAATTGTGAACTCTGGAGCTCCTGTGCGTGAATTTAACCCTTCACCCCGCCAGAGGTCCTGGCAAGTTAAGAACTGTGTCTGTTACAGTGCAGCAGCGTGTCCAAGTCGCTCCCCATCTAACACAGACCCTTCATGTCACTTTTCTGATCCTCACAGTCAGCTTCATTGACTAGAAGCCTTATTGTTTAAGATTTTCAAAGGAGAGTTTACAAAAAGAAATTGCACAAGTTCTGAAATTCCACTTTCTGTGATACCGTAGTTCTACAAGAAGTGACCCAATAGATGATGCTCATGTAGCTCTGGACATTTTAGTTAAAAAAAAATAAGCCAAAGAAATGTGGAAGAGTGGAATGGACCTAGGAACATAACTGAATTCTGAAATATTTCCCACATAAATCTTAAAGTTCTTCACAATTTAAAGTCCCACTAATAAACTCCTCTCTTGTATGATTTCCTCTCTTGACAACTCAATGAGTCTCCACGGGGAGGAGAAAACTGTTCAGTGTCCACTTAACTTAGTGTGATTTATTTAGATGGCTTTCCTCACCCATGGCCAGAGTGCTAAATAACAGAAGAGTGAATCATTTTATAGCAAGAACCATTTAGAAACTTTTACCTTAGGTAAAGCTCTGGCATTAAAATCTTCCAACATTTTAGTTAAAGAACTGCTATGGCGAGGCAAATCAGAAGGAAACACAGAAATACACACAAACAGGAGGATACGGAGAGAATCCCCTCTCCCACCTTCCCGCTTGCTTTCCAGCTTTGGTTCACTTTAAAATTGTGCCTTGAGAACTGTAGCATGTTTGTTGCTTGTACCTCAGTCCAGCTTTTGCAACTCAGAACGTTGCATTATGTTCAGAGGACATTGGCAAAAGATTGGGTGATTATATTTTAATGGAATTTGCAGCCTTATTGGATTTTATAAAAGTCTAATTGGACTTCAGTCTCTTTTCTCAAATCTTTTCTAATTAAATATTTTTCACTTAAAAATTCTTTCTAAACAAATTCTAAGGGCAGATGTAGAATTTAAATTACTAACACCAATACATATTATTACCCTAAAAGTTGTATTTAAAAGGTATAAAAATTTGAAATAATCTAATGCAGTGTTGTGTTTAGCAAACTCATTTTGTTAAGTCTATTTTGAAGCTCATGAAAATTGCTATTTAGCCCAAGTTTTCTTTCCCACTTTCAGCTTTTCAAGTTCTGTACTTTTCAAGGTCTATTGTCAAAATATGGCCAAGTCTGAAATACCTTTCTGTATATGCAAATTACATATAGATTGTTGCTTAGTCAGAGAGAGTTTATAACCCAGATGGGTAGGAATGGGGTTTTTAAAACTGTACTGAAAGTAAGAATTACCTGGTTTATTGTTCAAATGTAGATTCTGATTTAGTAGGCTTGGGATGCAACTTGAGATTCCTCACTTCTGATGAGATCTCAAATGATGCATAGGTTACTGAATCAAAGCCCAGCAGAAGGCTTGATACCTGGGCAGTAATGATTAGAGTAACCCAGGGGAATTTTCATCTTTCCACATCACCATCTCTGCATTCACCAGCTGGTAGAATCATTTAAATTACACAGTAGTCCCTCGTGTCCAAGGTGTCAGTTTTCTAGATTTTAGTTATGGCCAGTGCAGTCCAAAAATATTACATGGGAAATTCCAGATCCTTTCATTGGCTTTAAATGCCACACTATTCTGAGCAGTGTGACGAAATCTCCCTCTAGCCCACGATGGCCCACCTGGGACATGAATCACCCCTTTGTCCATCATACCCACATTTTATAGGCCGTTCATCACCATTTACTTTTATCCACTTCCTTTTGAGGATGTCCATTGAGGTAACAGCGCTTATGGTTCAAGGAACCTTTATTTTAATTATGAATGGCCAAAATGTAATGCATTTTGGAATGCAAAAGGAAGCATCCGGGAGTAGAACATGGAAGGACAGATTAACTCTGGTGACATGGGGCAGCGGTGTAAGTCCTACAGGGACAAACACAGTCCATGATCGGATTTGACAGCATCTGAAATTTCTGGTTTCCACTGGTTGTCTTGAAGTATATCCTACTCAGATAAGAGCGGGATTACTGCAATAGGCTCTTTTTAAAATGAAAAATGTGAATATGTGACTATCAAAGTTATGCAGATACCTTCTGGGACAATAGGAGTATCATAGGAATTTGAAAGTTTGCAGCTTGATGTTTATGACCAGGGTGTCCAGGGAAGAGGACCGTCTGGTGACCAGGGAAGTTAGTTTAATTGTTAACAGAGTGGCTCCCTTTAACCTCACCCTATAGTTAAAGCACTCTTTCTTGAGCGCAATCTATTTTTTCTTTTTTGCATAAGTCCTCTGCAGCAAATTGACCATTTAATGGGATGTAGGATTCCTTCTGTGTAGCACAATCCTTCCTCCAACCCTCCCACTGGCAATCACGGTTACAGAAAAGGAAATAGAGGGGAACAACGTGCAAATACTGCCCCTTTCCCAGGCTTGGTTGAAAAATGTGAAGCCCAATCAAGCCAGGCTTTGCTATCCAAAAGGTGGCACTTCCAAAGTTTGCCAGCAGGGGGCACTATGGCCCAGGCTATTTAGCTTTGCTTATTTAAAGATTCTAAAGGTCCCTCCCTCCCTGCTTTACGTTGTCATCATCATCATCATTATTTGTACTCTGTGTTTTCACCGGGTCCTTATCTATATTTGTTAGATTGGCTGCTGACAGTCATCTCTGGAAACAATTTACTATAGTTTATCATTTAATTTGTAGCTTTTTAATGAAAAAAATCTAAACAAATGGCTGAAACAGCAATTGCAACTCCCATAAAGAGGCTCCCATATTTCCTTTTAAGTAATGACTGTAACAAATTCGTGAAACCATTAAAGTCATGAAGGTTCTATGACTCTGACCTGTTAATATGCACTACAAATGCCTGTAGTACTTTCCTTCTGCTAGAGTAAAGAAGATAAGCAAGGCTGGTCTGAGTTTGTCTGGGTTATTAATTTCCACAGATTCAGTGGAATAAAAGGCTGCTGTTGTAGGCACCTCCAAGCCTGAGCAGCTTCTAGTCTCCAACTTTCCATTCTCTGCTGGGACAGCAGGGAGCGTGAGCTCAGGTGAGGAGCATTAGCTGAGGTTCCCTTCTAGGAAGGGAAGGTTATGGCTGTTTACCCTGATGATTCTGTTTTCAGACGCTGGCAGATCAGGAGGGGCGTTTGGAAATTCACCCTTGCTCTGGTTGCTTTGTGGTGATACAGTTTTGTTTGTGAGAAAATAAAACTGCCAGTTGTGGGCTCTTGTGGGAAGGTGATCTCAGCTATATCCTCTCCTCTGCTTTGAGACAGAGCCAACGGAGGACTCGGTAAAAGGGCACCAACTCTGGGCACCTCAGCCTGTGATCTGCACCCCATAGGGTGCCGGAGTCCCTCTGAGGAAGGGGTGAAGGGATCCCAGAGGTGACTCAGCTCCCTCGTCTCCCTCTCACCGGCAAAGAGCTGTAGTCCTGCCTCTCACACTGTTTGTCCAAGTGCAAATGCCCAGTTTCAGGCAGAGGCCAAGCCTCACCTCCTGACTCTCTGGTAGTGATTTACCAGCCACTACCAAGGTGCGTATTGACTCAAAGGCGTACACTAGAAATTCCTATAACAAGTTTTTCCATCTAAAAACACAGATTTCAAAATAGTATTCCCGTATTAGCAGCATAAAAATTTTGTGGAGACATCTTCCCAAACTCTGTGTGAAAGAACCAGAAAGCCTGGTCCCGAGTGGGAGGACATTGACTAGCAGGGCCCAAGGTCCTGATGGGAAAATGTCACTTTTCTGACACTTGGGAAAGCAACACAGCATTTCAGTAGCGACCTACCTGTGAGGCCCGATGAGCCTGCTCCCAAACCCTGGGTCAGGCAGGGCTGTTTCCAGACACGCAGTATTGGGCCCTGGGCTTGGGGAATGTCCCTGTTCATCAGGTCTCGGTCAGGAACAAATGGGCCTCTATATGCTTTAAGAAACTCTCCCGAGAGGAAGAAACACAGAACCTGTGAAATACACCCAATTATTTTATAGTAATCAAAGGCATACAAAAAAGCCAGTAAGAAGAAATACCATCCTTGCTCACTGTATGCAGCAGTAGAGAAAATGTGCTCCTTTCTGACATTACTGAAAAGCATTATCAGAAAGTTTTGGAAGTATTCAAGAAATAAAAAATCCTAAGATGCAAGTAGCCCATGTTCTACAAAAGGGAGAGATGCTTAACAATCGGAAATGTTTTCTTCCAGACTTGGTCTCGTGTCAACCTGGCTCTATCTAAGACTCGGAACTAGCCTTTCTCACTCCATGAATTCACATGTATTAGTCATTTTAAAAAATTGGTTCAGGGCCTTTACGAACTCAACTTTTAAACTCTAGGTGAAAAACATAAAAAAACAGAATAGAATAAATCAAGAACATTCTCGGGTGTGAGTTTTACTTTTTAAAATCCATTGTGACCTCAAGTCAGTGCTGAAAACAGTCCTGCACATATTTGTCCAGGCATGTTATAATTTACTGCAGCTGAGTACAGAATAAATTTTATTTCATGTGAGCGCTTGTACTCTTCCTCTGCCGCCCTTTCCCATCAACAGGAAAAGCGCCCAGCTGAGACTGTTTCTCTGCCCCCAACGTCAGGCTGATAATTGAGTCTTGTGCTGCGTTTATACTGCCCAGCCTGAGGTAGTGGGGCTCGAAGAACCATGCCAGGAAAGGCCCGGGGAAGCCGCCTGTTTAGGGACGATTGTCTTTCTGAACCAGGTGAGCGGTCAGTAAATCCTGCCCCCAAACAGTGGCCATCATTCCCAAGGACCACAGTTTTGCAAATGGAAATGTCCCCTGAATTTCTATACACAGGGAAGGTGACTGTGTATATTATGAATTATTAAAGGCTTCTTCCCAGGGCAGTCAACCCCAATAAATGAATCCCAGTGCTTGAATGACATTGTATCCAAATAGTGTATGTTTTTATGTACCTGACTTTTCCAAATGTGCTTCCTCAAGAGAAATAATAAGAATGCTAAAACAATGAATATAGTAACCAGCAAGCTTATCACGGGGAGAAATTTTTAAATCCAGTGTTGTTTGAAACATTGTCTATGAAAAATGTAACCCATAATGCAGATTTGAAGGGCAGTTCTACATGTGCTGGAATAATTGAGGGAAATTTGGCCAATAAACCAATCTTGTCATGGGGGAGAAAAAAGCCTAAGCATCTATAAAGCTGAGAAATTCCAGAACCTCTTAATACAGAGTCACTAAATCTCACTTTTGTAAAACAACATTTAAAATAGATGACAATGATTTTTCAAAATTTTTCCTTCCCAGTGTTAAACAACTGACGGTCTCCTCACATTATATAAAGTATTGTAACATCTTGTTTTGAGTGAATGAAAACTGTATTTTAAGAAGATTTCAGGATTTTGTTTTATTTTGAAATTTTATTACATTTGTTGGTCAATTAATTGCAGCTAGAATAATATATTTCATAATACATATACATAAATATTTGTACTACTATAGAGGAGCTTGCAATACAGTTAATCATTCACCCCAATCAAACAAATGTTTCTAGAGATAATCTTTTATGTCCACCATTCTAAATACAGCTGGTTTTCTTTGCTATACTTTTTACTGGCAGTAGCCAAAAAGCAATTGTGAAATGAAGGTCTCTCTGGATAAATTCTTACTCCCAAAATTGTTGAGAAGACTGCGGTACTGCAGGAGTTGTAACATGCTCAAGAAATGGTCAGCAAAACCGGAGGCAGTGGCTCACGCCTGTAATCCTAGCTATTGGGAGCCTGAGGCAGGAGAATCTCAAAGGCAGCTGGTGAGATGCTCTCAAAATAAACAGTAAAAAGAACTAGAAGTTCAGCTCAGCGGTAGAGTGCTCCTGGGATTGCTTCCCAGTGGAAGGAAGGAAAAGAAAGAAGGGAGGGAGGGAGTCAGGGAGGGAAGCAGAGAGGGCGAACGACGTTTCCGTTAAGCTTTAGTGTCTTCTTGTGTAGCATGGAGATAATAACTACCCACTGCTCAGAGCTGCACTTAATATTGAACAAGTCAATGTATACAAACCTGCTGCGGTCCCCAATGGGCACTCTGTAAATGTGCATTGTCCTGGTCATTTTTATTGTATTTCCTAAAAATGACCAGAGGAGCTTACAAGGGTGCTCTGTATTCTAATGAAAGCTGATAAGCCAGTGTTGCATGTTTCCATTATAAAGCATGAGAGCCAGCTGGCAGAGGGACAGAATCACCGGTTGCCACATTAATGGTTTATCTGCTGTGTTTCATTGGTCATGTTGTTGGAGGTCTCAGCTTCCTGGTGGTTTCTCTCCAAGGAGCAGCATGGGGCAGACAGTAGAGTCAGCTCTGAGGCTTAATCTCCAAAAGCCAGAATGCAAATCAGAGTGTGGGGTCAGACACTAGCATGGGATTTCTGAAGATCTCTGGCTATTTCCAGGAGGCGGCTGGGAACCACATTTGCTGTACCTGAATGAGAATCAAAGTGACAAATATAGTTTCTTCCCTTCTCCCAAGACTCTCTGACCTTATTAAAAACCATCAGTCTTTCTTAACTTTGACCTTAAACCCAAAGCTTACAAAAATGAAGATACTCCTTTTTTATATGAAATTATTCATAAACCTTCTCTGGAAAATATGAATAAGAACTAAAAATATGTCTAGGCTATGGTACTTGAGAAAATAAACACCTAAGATTCTGGAATGTTTGAGCGCCATAGCCAGGACATTGACATCACTTGGGAGTTATGTGCACCTCTTGGCACAAATCTCTCTGTGTCCTGACTGGTGTGGGCTCTTCTCTTGCACACTGGAGCTATAGACCTGTTATCACTGAACACAGGTTCTCATTATTTTTTTTAACTATTATTTCATCATTCAAAGCAGCAAAACCCTCAAATACTTTTGATAACAATGAAATATTTCTACCGTTAATGCAAGCGGTATGGCATATGTGCATATGCTTAGGTCGTCACAGAAATGTAGATGATGTCATAGATGTTGGCTGGTACAAAAATCATAAAGCCTCGCCTTCGTATAATTCTAGGTCACAAATAGCTGGATTCAAAGATGAATCATTACCCCAATTATCAAGGAAAGTTGACAAGAATGAAGTTTAAAGAAACAGTTTGTTTAATGTGAGATTAGTAGTACTTGATGCGAGCAGTGTGCATATATGAATCTACCAAAATGAAACCAATTAATCTGCATAACCAATATGCTCTAATTTAAAAAAAAAAGATGTGAAAAGAAGAATAGGACTTGAAAGCCACTTCTACTGTGGTCCATGTTGAAAATGGTTTAAGCATTCCCTTCCCACATTTTGGCGGCTTCTGTAATCTGCGTCTCCCAGGTGCAGGGTACCGTTTGAATCACTGCTGATGCTGGATTGCAGCCAGCTTTCTCATCAGGGTATTGAATTGAAATTCTCAGTAAAGTCTATTTAAGTACTTGTTTTAGTTTATGAAAATCAAATTTTCATAATCCGATAGCTGTTTAGTAACCTACTTTCAAGGACATGCTAGACCTAAATTTATGGCTCCCTGCATTGTTAATCCCTAAGGGTGGAGCAGGGAGTTTATGTGTTGGAATTAGCAGGGCCTTCAGGAGATGGAAGTGGTGAGTGTTATACTGAAGATCCTCAACATAGACGGGGCCAAGCCATCAGAAAGCCAAGGATTCAAGTTCAAACTCTACCCTATAACAGGTGTATGATGTAGAATAAATTAGTTCACACTCAATTTTCTAGTCTCTAAAATAGGGACCCTTGTGCCTCATTGGTCTGTCATAAGTTATTGAAACAACATATTGCATGGAAAGTTGTAGTACATTTGTCTCCTGTAATTGTTGCTCTATAAGCATCAGTTACTGCGATTCAAATGTATTATCTTCCGGAGGTTTTAGCAGAGAGCTATGAAATAGTAGTTATATATTCAGTTGAAGTGGAATAATTCAGAGTACAACTGGAATGGATACATAAAACCTGTGTTGATTTTTTCCCCTGAGCTGATATGTGCATTATGATATAGGGAAAATAGTATAACGCCCAACCTGCTACGTGTCAGAGAGGCTGAGTTCATGTTCTCCAAAATCAAAGAATGTATTTTAAGGAACAACAGAGGTTAAGAATAGGACATAAATTTTGAGAGAGCTCGCACTTGAAAGACAGGAGAAGATCCGAAAGTGGGTTGTTGTGAACCCCAGTTCACCAAAGTAGTTTATAGAGCAAAATCACGAGGTAGGTGCAATATGGTTCAAAACTATGATCAACCAATAAGATGACAGATACAGCTTCTTAGGTAACAGTGACCCAGTGGGGAAGCAGGTCATGTAGCAAGTGTGCTGGAAGGAGCAGAGTCTTTTCAGGAAGGGATGGATCAGGAGATCCTGGTCACTCTCCTGCATAACTGATGTTTAGCTGGACTTTATTGGGCCAGGTGATACCAATTATAGTATAACCTTCAGTTTTTTGCTTGTCCTTTAGGGAGTGTGTAGACCTGGTCATTCTGTCTTTATCTTGAGGGCTGGCCTCTGATTGATGCACCTCCAGCCACAGCTGTAATGTGTTCTTATCTTCTGCACTAACTCCATCCAGGGCCTAATCCTAGAATATTTTTATCCAACTTAGCTGTCTGTAATATTAGGAGCTATTCCGATATCCAAGTAAATGTGGGCAAAATAAGTGATTTATAGAAAAAATTCTTTCCTACACTTCTGTTTCTGGAAAGTATATTTGATAAAAGTTTTTGAGAAATTGTATTGTTTTCCTAGTGAATAGCATACTTTAATACTTCATCCTGTAAGATCAAGAATCAGGAAGCATTATGATAGTTTGCTGCTGCTTCAATATCATGGACATGTATTAATTCACACAGTCAGCCCCTGTGGAGTACTGACCCAAGCATACGGAAGGAGCAGTGTAAGCGAGGCCCAGTCAATGCCTGGCTTGGGTGTGATGGTGGTACCATAGGATCACGTTACATAGCCATCTGCCTTGTGTCACTACATCTTAAGAAGAAAAACCAAGGAAGTCTTCTCTGAAAAGGGGGCATTGGATAACAGACTAGTGTGAAATAAGTGAAGAAGTTATGCGAAGCAAATCGCAAGACATGGAAACAGGAACTATGGATGCTTGAGAGAATAACACATCCTGGATACCTGGAGGAGCATGGCCAGAAGGGCTGGACAGCTGGCAAGACAGGGACCACACCTTCTCATGTCATTTAGGTCATTGAAAGGAACTGGCATCTTTCCCTAAGTGTGATGGGAAAGCTTTGATGACTTTTTGCCACAGGATAGACTTTTAGTAGGAAAAAACAAAACAAACAAACAAACAAAAAATGGTGGTTTTTTATATGAGAAGCAAGAGTTGACAAAAGAAGGACACTTACACAGAAGGATTTTAAATGGTTGTGACATTTAAGCCAAGAGGTGGTCAGATTTCAGATTCATTTGAAGGTGGAGCAGAAATCACCAGTAAGCACGTCAGATGTGGGAGTGAGAGAAGGCAGAGTGTATCTGATGTATAATCTTTAAATTTAACCTATAGAAATTTGCAAATACCCTTGTCATGTAAGGAAGCCCAGATTAGGAGTGGAAAATTAAGAGCTTTTTGGTGTCTTAAGGAGCAGAGGAAAGATTTAGTTTTCAGACATAAAATTGAAAGTTGGGTTTTGAGATCTAGACATCCAAACCACATGGGTGGATAGAAGAGCCAGGATTTCTGGGGAAAGTTGTGGCTGCAGAGATAAACGTAAGCATCATCCCCATAGAGTTATAAAAATCAGAGGACCATAAGAAATTACCCAACCAAATGAATTTAGATATGGGAGAAATTCAGCACTCTGGTATTTGGAGGTCACAAAAGAACCAAATCTAGCAAAGGAATCTGAGAACAAATGGTGAGTAAGGTGGAAAAAATAGAACTGTGGAAACTGAGGAAATAAAGTGTTTCTAAGATGAGAATAATCTGTTTTGTCAAATACTTTAATTATAATAGTACAGAAATAGTCCTCAATTTCCAAGCATAGGAGGTGACCACGTGCAGACAGCAGGGTGGCTTATGTCTAGAGATGAAACCTGTTGGTGTGAAAATGTCTCTGGTTTATTTGCTGCTTCTTGTTTGTCAGTTTAATTCACCCCTTGTTTTCTTTTTTTCCCCAGGAATTGTGTGTATCAGCAGCAAGTGAGGAGAAATTTTGCCAATTTCCTATGTAGCAATAAAGTCAGGAAAAAAAGCAGATTAAGTCTATTTTTCAAACCTGTCTATTCCTATTAAAGGAACACCATGCAGCAAACTTGAGAGAATAAAAGCACTAGGGAAAAGGAAGTTACTGTGATAAGAGCAGAGAACAGTATGATATTTATCTCAAATTTTTGCAAAATCTGGAAGAAAAAAGATTAGCCTTGAAACAACCTAATTTGACCCTTATCTCTTATTTTCCATAAATTCTCTACATGTTTCATTCCCTTAAATTAACAAATTTCTGTTTTGAAATCACCCCACTATTTTCTGCACTTTCTCCCTCAGTTGCTACTTGCAGTGCCTATAGGTACATGTTCCAGCAAGCAGATAAATTAAATAATTAAACAGTCTGGGCATCATTGGAAATGTAAGTCAGATATTTTTTTAAAAGTTATGTATGGCATCTTGGAAATGACAGAAATAAAGCCTTACAGAGAAAAAATTATCTAGTGTACACATAGTTTATTTTGGTGAGGGGAAAGTCCTGCAGTTACAAACACTGGGAAAATGCTATTGCCCCCCAGGAGAGAGAGTGTGTATCTTGAAGTGACACTTGTTGGCTTGAAAATGGCTTGGACTTTTTTGCTGTCTTTTGAGATATCTATCACAGTTCTCCCTGTTTTATTCTTTCTTAAGAATGTTGCTGTACCATCTAACTTTTCAGGACGTGAATATTTTAAGTGGGATCTATTGATTTTTTAAAAACACTGTTCATTTTTACGTTTAATACATTGTTTTTGCCAAGCTAGCATTTGCATTTCTTATGTAGCTTAGAGGATGCCTATCTAAAGCTCCTCCTCTCCTTTTTCTTTTGTTTTCAAATGGTTATTCATGTTTGTAGCATGAATATATCAAGTGCCAACTCATAAGAAATGTAAAGAATATGACCCCACCGTTCACTTTCCTTTTGTCTTCCATTACTTTATACCAATTCTGTTTTGCCCCTAATGTTGAAAACATTTAGTCTGAGAATATATTCCCCAAATTCATGCTGATTTATAATATGTAATATTTAGATATCTTTTAAAAATCATCTTTTCCTCCATATCTATTGCAGTCTAACTCATCTTTTCATGACTTAGACAAATTGATGTTTCCATTGTTTTTATATAATCCTATCATCTGGCAGTTTTGTGGAGTCAGGGCTGTCAGAGACTGAGGCAGTGAAGAGAACCTGTGATAGTGTTCTGTAAACATAGTAGTCTAAACTCAGTCATTCCCTTATTTAGCAAGGTAATGACAATGGGGACAGCTGTAGATCTGAGAAAGACAGCATAGCAATCATATCAGAGCTGAAATACACTTAGAGTGGGATTTCTCCCTTCAGGTGTTTTTGCCAGTTTTACTATTATTAAATAGGGTTGGTTTTACAGTTCATCCCTTGTTATTATACAAACCTGTGGTGAAGAAATTTTAGAATTACTCGAATGGTCCCATCAGTGGTGAATGGATAATAGTTTGGGAAACAGACACCTACATGTTTATCATAGATGGCAACTTTGATAAATTGATAAGTAACTTTCATAATTTGCCTCATTAAGTACCAGCAAAAATTAATCTGCAAAGATATTTACAAGGGAAAAGAAGTCAATTGCTCACAAAACCTTTTTGTTACTAGGAAAAAATGTCTGATTGTATAAGGCGGCCCCTCTCTCTGTAAACAGAAAATAAAAGGCATAATAGAGGAAAATGCTTTCAGTTGTTTTTTATTCTTCATAAACCAATTGTTGCTGCCTGAGCATTTTGATTCTCATTCTTCTCTGTAAATTAGATGCTTAGTAACCAGCAAGAGTGACTCAGATCTGGAATTAAGACTCAGTGATCCATTTGCTACAACCCAGCCTCGTACTGTTACATTGGAATTTACATTAACCAAAATAAGAAACAAAGATGAACGTTGTCCCATTGTCCCTTGGTCTGTAATGTCATGTGTTAGATTTTTTTAAATAAGCGATGGAATCACTGGTAAGCATAATTAAACAAGCTTGCTATTACTGAATTTTAAGTGAAATCAAGATTCACAAATATTCTCTTCCCAAATAAAGTGGATTATTTTAAAATAATATAATTAAAATTGATTATAACTAAAATTAATATCATGATATTCTTATTTCAACAGCATGTTTTGTAGACATTATTTTGTTTGTCTTTCACACTCTACATTAATATTCTGTCAACCGAAGGACATTTCTTTCTATTCCCGTGCTTTACACCAGTCTTACCACTTATTTTTATCCTTCTCTTAACTGGACTTGCTCCTTTCTTTTTGCAAACTTATGAACCTCCCTAATACATCTAAGTCAGACTTTTCAGGATTTAGCTGCTCTGCTTGACCTCCAAGGCCTATTAGTATTGCTATTTTAACAATATGAACCTGCTAGGGGATTCAAAATTTAACAAAGTTTTTCCAGAAATTAAAGCAGACACATTCTCAAAACCTCAGGAAATCCATCCTGAGTGTGTTAGAATATACGTCATCATAAGGTTGTTCTTAAAATCCCTAGTCTTCCACATTATTAGATAGTAATGTGACTTATGGGAGATTATTTTCACCTATTCTTGTAATACCAGTGTAGGAAGCATTGAGTTTTTATTAAATCATTTGTGAGATGTATAAGCCTGTATAAGATACTCATTCTCAGGAGGAAAAAAATATATATATATTATTAAAGACATATATATATATAAAATTAAAGACTAGGAGGAAAGACGAAGAAAATTGATTCATCCTTCATAAGAATTTCCCATACTAGTCATGTACCCCACTGTCTTCTAGATGAAATCCTTTTTAAATGGCTAATTTATTAATTTACAAGGAATTTCTATAACAAATAAAGGAAAAGCTATGTGCCTTATCCCTGTATTGTTTTGATAATTTTAAAGGAGCTAAAACACATTTTTAAAGTATTTAGATATCCTATATAGTCTAACACTGTTATTTAAGAATAAAAGGAAACAGATGGCAAGAGGTAGAGATTCGATTAAATAACTTGATAGAAATAATTCTAAAGCTGAATATGAATAACAATCAATAACTATAATTTCTTCATTTCACATTTTGAAGAAAATAAATTGAATACCACAATTGCACCAAGTGTTACAAGGGATGTCAGGTTGAAAGTTCCCTTCAAATGTAAATTATGCCTTGGATTTGGGGTATTTCACTGGAATTTTCAATAACACACATAGACATCTACTGAATTCCTAGTAGTCTAAGTTCATGAATATCCAGGCAAAGCAGAAGTGTTAGCTGATTAACAAATTAATATAAAAGCAGGAGATAGACAGCAATAACAAGTTAGCTATTTTTAATTTGTGGGAGACATTTTGCAGAAGGTGAAGGAAATTTTAGGGGACCCTGATCTACTTTGCAAATGCAAAGAAACGATCACTAAGAAGATGCCACTGAATCTGAAATGTTAACATTAATTGGAAATAATGAGTAGGAGAAAGTGGAGAGAAAGTTAATACTACAAATTCATACATTTAAACTTAATAAACTACTTACCAAATAGATCATATAGCATTGATACCCGGAGATCCAGCTGTATTTATTATGATTTTATTTTATTTCATTTCATTTCATTTTTGTTTTTTTGAGACAGGTTCTCTCTATGCAGTTCAGGCTAGACTTAGCTCACTTTGTAACCCAATCTGGTCTCAACCTCACAAGGATCCACCTGCCTCAGCCTCCCGAGTGCTGAGATTACAGGCATGTGCCAACACAAACAGCTTGATTACAATTTTAAATAATATGTACCCTGGTAGAGCTCTTCTCAAAACTACCAACTTGCTTTCTCTAATATACCTATGAAACAATTATCAGTGAATTAAATGGTGTGGGTATTCAATTGCACATCTTAGGAACCTGAATCAGATGCATATCTATTCATATATGTATGCTTACATCTGTGTGTCACAGGTACTAGTTCTGTTCATTCCACCCTTCTGCAGTCCTTCTCCTTTGCCTCATGCTATAAAATGACTGACTTGAAGCCTGCTCCCCTTGTTGAGTTGATCAGATATTGTTCTAAGTCTACTTTTGAAAGCAGAAATGTGCATACTCTTTTTAGTGCAGTGACCCACAAAAGTAACTAGTCCATAGATGCTTCAAAAGTAGCAGCTGATCTTTTTGTTTTTGTTTTTATTGTTGGGATCATCAAGTATATCACAGAAACGTGGCTTAGTGGAAGACATTCAATAAAATGTTGTCAAATAAATGTGAGAATAAAACAATCGAAAGATAGCTTTGCAAAATGGTATAAGAAGAATACCCTGCCATTTGCAGACTCTCAGGATCAGTTTCAACAAATATTCTTAAATTCAGCATAACAGAATGGAATTGAGAAGGATAAAATTATAATTCCAAAGCAATAGCATTTCTCAGAGAATGCTTTTCTGTGAGAGCCCAGACTTCAGAGTTTCTGCCAGCTCCCTATGGGGAACGCTTCTGGAAGATGTTTTCACAGTCAAAATGTAAGGGAGCCAAACTGTGGTTTGCATGCAGTGCAGCAGTATTCGTGCTGTTTCTGCTCCATGTGGCTGTGAAAAATCCAGCACACAGACACCGGGCTCTGCACCCTGCAGAGTTCAGGCAGGGCATCCACAGCCGTCATCTCTACAATATCATCAGAGACTACACACTGGGTTGCTCGATGATGACTGCAAGAAATTACAAATATAAATTATATGTGTCATATGCGTATGAGTAGGTTTTTATCAGTCATGATGGCTGAAGTATAAGTCTAATACATTTTTGTTTATAATCAGTCTGTTTTACTTCACTGCTAGGAATGACTTGATTGAAAATCATGCTGTCTCTTTCTGTCTTACTTTGCTATAACAGAGTAACTGATACTCAATGATTTACAAAGAAGAGCGTTCTGTTGCTCCCAGTTCTGAATGCTGGGAAGTGCAGGCTCAAGGTGCCAGGCTCTGGGGAGGGTCACCTTGCTGTGCTGTACCATTCTGGAGGCCGAAGACCAAGAAAACACAGGTGCACATAGGCGAGGATGCGGGAAAATTTCCTCTTTTGTCAGGAACTCACTCACCGTAATAACCCACTCCCAAGTTAACAGCATTGTATTTTTATGACCTAATCAACTCTTGAAGGTCTGCCTCTTAGTACAGTTGCACGGGCTAATTTCCAACGCAAAAACTTTGAGGGATACATTGAAACCATAGCATGCATCCCAAGATACCATCTTTTCCTTTGCCATTGCAGGGATTTCTCCAAAACAGTTTACTCAGCAAGTATCTTTCATCTGTAGAAGTTTCAAACAGTGAAAGACTGAAAGTAGAAGATGAAACAATGAACTGCTCTTACGTTTAGCTCTCTTAAAACCAATTGAAAAATTTAATTGTATTTAATTATCTAATCATTTCAATGTTCTCCTTTTTCAAGGCTCATGTTACGTTTCTTAAGACTCTCACAGACTTTGTATTTGCTGTCCATATGATTGTTTTGTAAAATGTTATGAAATAAAGGTATTAATTTCTTAATTCAGGACCTCCTGGGAGTTCATAATGGCATTGATTGTTTTAAAAGAGATAGAGTGCATAAAAAGCCTTAAAAATTAACGGTACCATTTTTATGTGAAAATGCTATTAACAGCAATCACAGATTCCCTGATGAGCGCCTTCCCAGGACCACACACTCATTCTGTTGATGATTTCTTCACGCTGTTTCTGTAATTTTAGCCTTTGGCACGACTGAATTGAGCTGACCTTGTCATTCCTTGCTCCTTCATAAAAACTCTGTATTTGTTTGAGGAAATAGAAAGTCCCAAAGTTTAAAAAAATCTATATATATTTAAAGGACACTGTGTTCCTGTGTTATTAGCAAATATAATAAAACTGACCGCCACTGGGTTTGTCTCCCATCTCCTAAGGGGCTAAGGCCTGAGGTGCCAGGGAAAGAAGGAAAAATCAGATGGTACCAATTCATTAAAAATGAAGTTTTTCTTTTTCAGATAAGATTGCTTTATTGTCTCTCTCCAGTTACTTTTACCCAGTGAAATCTGTTATAATTGTTACAAATAGGGTGGTATAATTCAGAATATGTGAAGAATGTCAAGCACATTAGTTTTTGGCTCTGCATAAAGGGATCTGTCTTCATTCCTGCACTGTCTTCTTTTCATTCTTCCTGTAAAACCTACTGTTTTGTTGACAATACTGGGAAAGCTGTATATTTCTGGGAGAAGAAGTATTCCACGGACAGTGTGAGGAACCATGAGTTGAATTAGTTTGCATCTGACTGGAGTGACAACTCAGCACAGCTGTAATCACCCTCCTTAGAAGGATCTTTAGGTGCTAGTACACCACCAAGTATCCATTTGTTCAATATCAATATCGATTAAAGATAATCATAGCTATAATGTAGTCTTGTGAGGGGAAAGAAACATAACTGCATGTGAAGCATCTAGTCCCTTGCACAGCTCTCTGCAGCCAATCCTAAATACATAAAAAAGAAACACTGGAGTCCAACTTCGGCCAGCAGTGCTTGGTCAAGGCTGCCGCTGGAATCCGGAGTTTCTTCTGCCTAGCCCAATCTCCTTCGCAGCACTCAGACCCTGCACCATCACTGCTGAATGCATGTCCAACTCAGCAAAAACAGTCACTGCTATTTCCATTTGCAGTGCAGTTTAGAATTAGACATTGTTAAGTTTGTAAGAGAGCGTCAGGACCGTGTATGCTTTTCCATTTGTGGCTCCTGTCAGTTTTCTCTTTCCTTCAGGCTGGGTACCTAATTTTGAGGATTCATTAACTGTTTGCATACTTGTTTATGCTAATTATTAAATAGTTGTCTTGCTTTGATTTCTGCTCTTTAATCCTGAGGTGAGAGATAGAGCGAGAGAAAATGGACAGACTGACAGAGACAGCGAGACAGAGACAGAGAGAGAAACGAGAGACAGAGAGACAGAGAGACAGAGGCTATTTTATGCTCCTCTGCTATGGGGCTTTTTAGTTTAAATATCCTCTTATAGACCATCAGCTTCTTGGGCAGTCAAACCTCACTGCTGGTTTTTATTGAAATCACCATTAATTAAAATATCGGTTTCATCGATATTACTGCTAATTCAAATCTCCAGTGTTTTGAATTAATAGAATTTTTTGTTTTAAATTTTAACTGCAGGATTTTTTGTTGGTTTATTTCTGTTTGATATTTTGCAGAATTATCAGTTCTGGATAGTTAGTATTTTTATTTTTTAATGCATTTTAATCATGAAGGGTCTTTTTAAATAATGATTTCATTATCAAAGAACTATATCTTCATAAAATTTCACATGTATTATTATCATTACTTAGGGTTTTTTTTGAGACAGGGTCTTGCTATGCAGTTCAGGCTGGCCTTGGGCTCCCTTTGTAACCAAGGCTGATCTCCATGCCCAGCTTAAAATTTCAATTGGAAAGTGTACCTGTCTATAGATGTTTGTGTATATATGTATATACAGTAGTCTCTGCTTTATATACAGTTTCATTTCTTATATTTTCAGTTACCTCCAGTCAAGTAGGGTCCAAAAATGTGAGACGGAAAATTTCAAGAATAAACAATTCTTAAATCCTATTACCACATCATTCTGAGTACTACGTTGTAATCTCCAGCCTTCTGGGTACAGTCCACCTGGAAAGTAAATCCTCCTTTGTGCAAAGTATCCATTTTGTAGATGCTACTCTACTGTTAATCACTCCATAGTTATTCCAGTTATCAGATCTACTGTTGTAACAACTTACCACTATTTTATCCTGTAGCACGAGAGTGATGACAGTAATTCAGATATGCCAAAGAAAAAGCAGTAAAATGCTTCCTTTCACTGAAATAATGAAAGCTCTGAACTTAATAAGGGCAGAAAAAATACTATGTTGAGATTGCTGTGACCTGCTCTACTACAACTGAGTCTTTTTATTCATGACATTGTAAAGAAAGAAAAAATAAAATTGTGTTAATTTTGCTGTGGGACTCAAACCACAAAAGCTGTGGCCACAATTAAAATGAAAAAGACATTAAATCCTAGGGTCCATGGTTTCAGGCCTCCTCTGAGTGTCTTGGGCTTTGTCTTATTGGATAACAGAGAGATCCATGTCTGGTATAAATATTCACGTATCTATAAATATAACCACAATTTTTGTTTAATATATCTTGTATTCCATTACTACATTTTGTTTCTTCTTTTGCTTTTATTTCCCCAGTACTGAGGATTGATTCCGGGGCCTTTGCACTGACCCACATACCTAGCCCTTTTAATTATTATTTTTTTGAAAATTTTCACATAACTTCTAAGTTGCCCAGACTAGCTTGAACTTCAAGCTAATGATCTTCCAGTCTCAGACTCCCAGAATGGTGCTGGGATTATGATCATGTAGCCCCATTCTCCACTCAACTTCTTTGCTTTAAATATATTTTGAGCAAGTTTTGTTTATCAGTGTTTTACAGTGAATAACTGTAATAGGAAATTTTTGAAACTGAATTCTGCAAAGAGTAATTTTCTATTTTTAGATCATTTTTATAAATTTAAGAGGTGTGAATTCTATTGTTTTTAACAAAGCCATGGATAAAATTATGAAACAGTGTGGGGAAATACATGCTAATGCTGGTTGTTGGCATTGTAAGTGAGGCGAGGGGAAAAGCCAGCTCTCACACACGTGAGAGAGAGCTTGGAAGGGTTTCTAGAAAGGGAGTCAACTGTGGCAGAATGAAAGTGGTGATAATGTGCACTTCAGGGAAAAAGAGAAAAAAGGGAGGCTGGCACGCTGCCACTCCTGGCTTATCCTCTGTCAGTGCCAGTTAGAGGTGTAAGCCACATGCCACCAGCACTGCTGGGCAGCGTGAATAGGTGAGTTTCATTAGCTTAATGCAGAAGTCGCTGGGACTCCTGGCACTTGCTACTTTAAATGCTCTCAGGCAGCACTGAATTAAGGAAGTCATTTAAGTAAGTTAACTATACTATGGTCTAGAGAATATTTGATTTATTAGGCTCTCACATGAGAAGATTTACTGCTGCAGGAGGGAAGCACATTGTTACCCATGTGTTCAGGAACAAGATCTAACTTCCAAGCCACCAGAGCAACACAGGCTGCTTCACTCGTGTGCTGACACACAGACTGCAGTTCATTTCTTGAGGTTCAGGGTGAAAAAGATTCCATTTTTAAAGAGGGAAATTGAATATTTTTGTTTTGTGTTTCTTGAGGATGTCTAGAGTCAACCTTAAAAAGTGTGCTGACTCGTGCAGGGGGGAAGAAAAGCAGTATTTCCATTTATATTGTCAGTTCTGAGTTGGTGTAATGAAGTTCCTGAGTTAATTGAATTGCAAAGAGAAAGGTTTATGTTGGCTTATGGGTTTGGTGTTTCCAGTTCAGGACTGGAAGGACCTATTGCTTCAGACCCTGACAGGTGTTACAAATGACAACAGTGGAGAGAGCACAGTGGGAAAAACTTTTCACCTCATGGTCAAGAAGCAAAAGAGAAAGAAGAGGCCTGGATCTCATAGTTCCCTTCAAGAGCAGGTCCCCAGTGACCCTTTAGGGCCCACCTTCTAATGTTCTTGTCTTCTATAGGCACCACCCTGGAAAAAAGCTTTTTAGCACCTTGACTTTTAGGGGACACTGACCACCCAACATTTTAAAGTATTAGGAGAGGGATCATTAATGCTAAATGGTTTCTCTTAACATTTGGAGTTGAAGGAATTTTATTTCCTTTTGAAGTTGGGAGGTAGTTCAAACCACATCGATCAGAGAACTCTTCCCAGCATAAGGGACAGTGCTGTAGAAGTTGCCAAGAGCTGACTGGGTGAGGGATGGACCTGGGTGAACAAAGGCTGGAGAAAAAGACACAGCTGGAGACAGAGCAGTACATGCCTTTAAACATGATAATAATTTTTGAAAGGTATTTTTTTAAAAAAAGAAAGGTGATGAGAAAGTCATGGCATTAAAGAAAATGTTAGCATTTTAAGCAACCAAAAGTAGAGTTTCCTGATCTGAGGTGGACTTGGAGATTTCCTATGGACTAGAAACCCATCCGAACAATGCATTTGTGGAGAGGATTCATATCTTTTAAAGCCAGCATAATTTTGCTATGTTTCAATAGCTAGAAAAGCATTTACCAGCTACTTTCTCTTTTAAGCTTACCCTTACTTAGGGAAATCCATGTTCTGAGGCGAAAGCTGAAATGCTGAAGGGTCATTTAATGCTAACTTATCACTTAGTGTGCAGTAAAAGTTGAACGGAGAGACGGTCCCTCTGCCTCCCTTCCTTTCTTATCCTTAGAAATCTGACAAAGGTCAGTCATCTTGGCAAGCACAACATGTCAGAGTGGGCACTAGCTGAATTGGCTTTCACAGCAAAGCTCTCAGAGGATGGAGATTAGCTGCCATTTCCCAGCCAGCCTGTTTTGCGCTCTGCTCGCCAGTGGTGAGGAACTATGTCAGGGGTTGATTGGATCAGCTAGCGTCACAGCCACAGGAATTACTGGAGCCAAGAGAGTCCATATGAGATCATTCTACTCTGGACTTCTAATTAAAAAAAAAAAAAGGAGGACTACAAAGTGCCTGTCCAATATAGACAGACTATTTTGCTGAGTTCCAGAGCCCATTTCCTGTCCATTCTTCATCTAGTTTTCCTTTGTCAGGTTTATTTCTTCCGCTAGAGGAAGGGAGTGTTATTGTGGGAGGTATAGCCTATAGCCACTGCCCAGCTGGAAGGAGTATTGAAAATATCATTGTTTTGAGCCCAGGAAATCTCAGATTCTTTGAAGATTTCACCTCAGAGGTAGCTACTTTTCTCTTTCTTCTTCTGTCATCTGTGGTCATTCACCTTGCGGTATCTGCTCATGGTGATTCTGACTGGGAATTGAACAGGAAACGGGCCAGCTGGGTCTCAGGTGGCTTCTTGAGTGCCCACTCACCCAGCACAACCATGAGTGACTGACCAGATCACTTTCTCTCCCTGCTTACGTACTACTGAAACCTTCATGGTAGGATACTAGGAACAACTAACTCGGGTTTCAAGTTTTAGGCAAAGCTTCATTCAACTTGGTTGACCATGAAAGAATCAGGTAAAAAGGAAAGTGACCTTACCTGCCCACAAGTGGCTTCTGATTAAGAATGTATGTGGCAGTGGTAACATGGGTAAGGAAAAATGAGTAAGCTAAACACTCTAGGGATAATACTGGAAGAGAAAAAGAGCATTGAGCCAGAGTCAGTGTAGGAACTTTCCTAAGGGGAAATTGTTTCTTAGTTAGCCTGGCCTCTGGAGAGTTACCCATGAAAGTCATAGCTTTTATTAGAATAAACATCTAGAGACACATGGGTTCCTCATTGTGTTTGTCCTCCATCTCCCGAGGTGAGAGCCCAAATCGCAACCCCAAATCCACTTATTTATGGCAAAGTATCAACCCTGGAATCAAATCAGGATACTGAGGTTTCAGGTTAGAAAAAACAACTCATGTATTAACGTCTTTTGTCTTAAAGAGAAACAGCACATGTGTCATAGGTTCACCACCACTGCCGAAGTGATAGCCCATCCTGACGGAGACAAGGGCCTGGCTGCCCGTGGGGGTGGCAGAGAGCTGTCTGAGGCAAGGGGGCTTTTCCTTCCAGCTTTGCCTTTGTAACTCACCACCTAGACAGAAGTGATGCTAGTCCAGGAGGCTTCTAGACTGTTTCGTACCTAGCTGCTGCTTGCACTTAGTAAACATCATAGAACAGTAAGTGATGACCCTGAGGAAGGATACTTGGGAAGGGCCACCCTTCTTCTTTATTTTATTTTTTTCTTTTTCTAGAATCTGTTGGGGTAAATGTCCCATCTCTTGTCATAATTCACAATCTATGACGTTTTGATAGGTTTTTAAATGCAATTACTTAATTACTGATTACTATTTCTTATCTGATGTCCCCATATCTTGAGAAAGCCATTCCTATTTCAAAATTAAAAGTATAATAACTGTTTAATAATCTGTTTGAGTAATTAATACATGGGCAAGTAGCAAGATAATTATGAATTAATCTAGCCAGAAGGTATAGAGTGTCCACTGTATGTGAGGCATTGTGTATGCTATAAGTGTTCCTCATCATGGAAATATTAGTAGAATTATAACTGTCTTTTTACATTTTTAGACACAGGGTCTCACCACGTAGTTCAGGCTGGTTTTGAACTTACTATGTGACCTAGGCTAGGCTCGAACTCACCACCCTCCTGCCTCAGCCTCCATGTGCTGGAATTATAGGTGATACCACACCCAGTTTATAAGAACTTTCTTATTATCTCCTTCTTAACTGTCTTTGTTCTGCCCAGAGAAGAAGCCACTCTGCCTATAACTAGTTAGGCTTCTTCAATTTATCCTGAGATAAGCTCTGATTTTCCTCCGTTGTAGATGTGGCAAATCATCCTTGTGTTGCATCCTCAGAGTTTAAACTGTACCCCTATTTTCACCCCATGACTGTTCTGCAATGTATTATTTTCAGACCGAATTCGGGTCATCGGAAGACTACATATGACCCGTAACACCTTTCTGGAATTCATAAGATCATACCCAAGCCTAAAGACCCAGCTGGTGATTTCTTCTTGGACACATCTATGGCATCAGACCTTACAATCTTTGAACCTACTCCTAGAGAATGCTCTGCTGATCCATTGAAATACATTTGGGGGGGGGCTGGGGATTTAGCTCAGTGGCTTAAGTGCCTGCCCGGCAAGCACAAGGTTGTGAGTTTGATCCCCGGTACCAAAAAAAAAATATATATATATATATATATATATATATATATATATATATATTTGGGGGGGTATTATTTATTTATATATCTAGGGACAGGGTCTTACTATGTAGCTCAGGCTAGCTTTGAGCTCACTTTGTAGCCCAGGCTGATCTCGAACTCACAGTGATCCTCCTGCCTCAGCCTCCGGAGTGCTGATGTTACAGGTATGCACCACCACACTCCGCTTCATTTGGGCAAATTCACTAGTTGACTAATATAGCCAAGGAGGCTGGTTCTACCATTCAGTTAAACTTGCTCCTTCACTTTATACTAATATCTAATAAAACTAATATCTGAACCTAGCTTCTTTTGATGGACATTACTGTTTGGACACCGTTCTGAGTCATTCTAGGCCCTCACCACAACCAGAAGCTGATTTTCCTCCAGTTTAAAAGCCCGAGTCCCCTTTAGACCTCTCACTAAATTCCAATTTGTCCTTGTCAGTTTCTTTGCAAGACTAACAAGACTGGCATGCCCTGAGCCGGTGAATGATCGCGTTTCCCCTGCAAGAACTCGTTGGTAATTCATTCTTCAAGAGTTTCTTCCTTCCTCTTCTGCAACCCACTCCCTCAAGCACACCACTCGTCGAACTTTCCAGAAATCTGTCTTGATAGTAGGACACTACTTCACCTATAAATAAACAATGGAAACCCACAAATTTCTTTCCTGGTAAATACATAAAACTTTCTCTTATCCTGTACATTTTGAAAATACATATATTGCCTGTCTTGAACTTGAATTTTTTGAGGTTGGAAATGTGTAGTCAATATTGAACAAGCATCTATATGTTCTAGCAATTGTGCGGGTGCAAAGAATATAAAGATTTCTTGCCAGGGATTTAGCTCAGCGGTATAAACACCTGCCTGGCAAGTGCAAGGTCATGAGTTCGATCCCCAGTACAAAAAAAAAATTTTCTCCAAGAAACTGTATCATTGGGTTAAATGAGATACAAATAAATCATAGCTATATTAAATATTATTGCCATGACTGGGGAAGTACAAGATCTGATAGTAACTAGCCTGAGAGAATGATTGATTCTAGTTTATATTCTTTAGTGGGCCTAATGTAATACCTTATGCTTATTAGACTTACAAGAAATATTTTGTGGTGATGATTTATGGCATAAGTAGAAATTCGGAGAATAGAGGAGGTGGAAAATGTCCTTTCATGGAAGTGAGATAGACCTCAAGCTTTGTGACGGTAACAATGCTACTCTGGAATGATGGCTTTTATTATTAATACTAACAGTCACTTGTTGCAATATAATTTGCCGTCATTTAGTGAGTGCACATTATTCCCCGGCACAGTCATATCCAAAACTTCAGGCCACTTTGACAAGAGAGATAGTCACCAGCTGGTGTTATTCATTATCAGCAGAGTTATGATGAATTCAGAGGAATAAAAGAAAAGATATATGTATGACCCTTTTCCTAATCAAATAAAGATCTGAACACTTGAATAAATTTGTATCTTTTACCCAAATTTTTCTCAACTGTCTGCGTTTCCCACTATTAAAGCTTCAAACCATAAAAACAGTGTTTGAAAACAGTAGTGAAACTCTTAATGAAAAGTTTAAAAAAAGTCTTGGAAATATTTTAGGAGACATTTCATCAGTGAAGATTTAAACTCCGTTTTAAGTCTTTTTTTTTCATGTTGGACATTCTCTTGGTCGCTTAAAGTTTTTTGTAAATCTGTGATCTGCATTCTTACAATAAAATGCGTTACTACTATCCACTGGAAACAATTGTATTCTGTAAGGGTTAGGCTATAAACAAGGATTAGTGTCACTAAACACAGTGTGGTAGAATTGGGTGTTTAAAATGAGTTATAAATGTTTCAATGACTTGTAATAAAGCAATGTATTTAAAAAAGAATAAAACAAGTTTTGTATCCTGCTATTGTTTAGCTACCTTATTAGTAAAATTTCCCCCTTTCTGCACCCTACTTGTTTTTTCAAAATTGCACATTAATATTACATTGCTTTGTTATGTATTGCTCTAATCAAAAAAGCATATGAGCTAAGGCCAGCTGTGGGACTGCAGAGCATCTCAAAGATGCTATAAAGGGGACATAAACAAGACATTAGATCTCTTATTGTTTCTCTCTGTGTGTCTTTTATTGCCTACCTCAGTGGTCTGTTTTATAGCCACGGTGCTTTGCTTACCAGTCAATATTCTACCCGCGAACTGGACGGATTCTCAGGGAGAGAGAAAATCTTTGGCTGTGGATTTGTACACAGTAGAATTTGTCTGTGTCACTGATATTATTTCCTGCCAGTCTCTCTAATGTTCATTTTCCAACCTCATTTTTCTATCCCTGCTCTGTAAGTATTCCTAGGCAAATATATGTGTATCAGGGATAGTAGATAAACCTGCTGACCACTCAGAGATTTGACCTGCGTCTCCAGCACATAGACAAAGGTTCATTCTGAATGCCATCTTGAAAGTGTGGGCTCTGTTCATCTCTTTTATTCTCTTCTTTAGAACGAAAAGTAGTTCTAAAGTTCTAAAACTTTCCGTAGTTTTTGCTTCCATTTCTCTTTGCTTTTCACATACACTGCAACATAGCTTTTTCTTCATTTCACAAACATTTATTAAATGTTTGTTACACGACAAATATTCTGTTAAATTCTGGGGCTATACCAGTAAGCAGAAAGGGTTATTGGTGAGTCATTGGTGACTGATCTCTGTGGGTTATCTGAGAATGTTTAAATTAAATGCATGGTTCCACACATTATTTTAAAAATACTTAAATGAAAAAGAAGTCCTGGAAGCAGTCAGTGTGTAAATTGTTTGTCTTATCTGAATATAACTTAGTCTGATCATGGGTCAAGCGGAAGTTCCCCTCTTAAAGTTACCTGGGTCTAACAGTCACTTGGATTTCTTTCATGGATGTCAAATTTTCCAGAATAGACTGATTTATTTTGTTTATAAAACTAGGACAGTCCATCTATATCTATTGCTATTCTTTTTTTCCCCTTTACTATTCCCATGTTATTAATAGCCCTAAATTTTATATTCAATGAATATTAGCATTTTCTTATAGTAGATTCTCCGGGAGTTACTATATAAATATGTATGTGAGTAAAAATCATACAAAATGAAGAAAGTCCAGCTATATGGCTGGGCCTGTATTCTTTAAAAGGAGTAAACATATTATAATTATGTACTTATGTGACTGATCTAATTTAATGTATACTGAATAACTCACAACACATAATTCTCTTCTTTGCATCTAAGTTTTCTAGTCTGATTTAGTTAATGAAGCCCAAGATTTCATGACTATAGATCAGAGAGCTGAATGACATCAATTGAACTAGAACAATTTAAAAAGCCCTGATTACGCCTGTTTTTCTCTTTTCACTGATGGAAAAGGACTCATTACAGAGCTACACTTCTTTTTCCCCATTTCCATTGACTTTGTTTAGAAAAAACACAGATTTTCAGATTCAACCACTATTTTTCTTTCCTTGAAAATTTGCCTCTCTAAGTGTGACTCCCCCCCTCCCTTTTTTCCTTCCTTCTTCCCTCCCTGCTCCCTCTCTTCCTTGTTTTCTTCCTTTCTTTCTCTCTTCTGCTCCCTCTGCTCACTGTGTGTTCACTTACGTATTTCCTGTGTGGAGAGACAGTGAACTCGGAAAGCAGATGTCAGAGCATGAACCCGACTAACCGGTGTGCGACCAAGGTCTCATTTCAATGTCTGCATTAAGTTTTTCTACCTCTCGATATATTAGTAAACTCTCTGGAGTTTAGTGTGACCATACCTTAGTGATAATTTAGACCTGGCTTTCTATTTTAAGGGTGTAAGAACTGAAGCCCAGAGAAGTCATGTGTCTTGTAAAATGTGCGTTCATCTTTTTTTTAGGACTCACTTTAAATTCAGGAGGTTTAAAAAGTGCTGCTTCATCGTCAAGGCTTTCTTCAGTTTTATAAAGCTGTATTTTTGCACTCTAATTCTGACTCTTCTCATTCAAAGTGAACAAAGTCCAGCCTAATGATATGATCAGGCACCTAGAAAATTATCTCCATGTCCACTTGGGGTTTTTTGATAGATATTTCTCTCACAAGCATCTACAATTTTTTTTAACATTTTCAATTAATTGAATTTTTGTGAACAAAATCTCTTATGCTCATTTTTGAGAGGCAAAAGACAAAAAGAATACTTTGTTTTTTCTAAGTTCACAACAGCACCAAAACCCAGCTGACTCACATACTACCAACATTCGAATAAATCCAATACAAGGATCCCTGTGGCTTAAATGCACTGTAGGGCTGGATAGATGTGTTTGAGAGGTTTGCTGTAACTTCCTCTCATGTTTTCTCCCAGTTGGCTTCAAATTTTGGTGGAGCCAGTATCTTCAAATTACTGTCAGCAGAGTGGAAACTAACACAAATAATTTGCTCACAATGCAAACACTTAAGTTTTCGCTTTCATGAAAATCAATTTCTTTTCTTTCATAGTTACATGGTGGAAAATACTCGAACTGGTTTAAAATTTTATACTGTTTTTAAGGTTTTTAGAAACACCAAATTAAATATGAATGTGTTTTATTCAGAGATTAATAAAATAATGTAAACATAATGATCTTCACCATTTCCTTTATTCCACCCCCAGCAATTCAGTTGTATAGATACAAACTATAGCAATATGGTTATATGTAATTAAATATATATTTAATTAATATCATTAATATAAATATTAATGATATAAATAATACTCCTGTAAACAAGTATATAAAAGTATTAAATATTTAATTAGTAGTTTTGTATATCAATATAATTACTATACAATTAATAATTTATATATAAAATATAGCAATATAGTTTTATATATATTTAATTAATATTTGGTTAACTAGTATAATTTTTATTATATCATTGTCAATAAAAACTGAATATTTTGCTTCTTCTTTCATTATTCATAGAAGATGCTTGGGACAATTTCACCTGGACTGTCTGTTGAAATATGCTTTCCCCCATCAATTGGGTCTTTTCACAAGACTCTGCTTGCACAGGCCTCCTACAGCCAAGTTTTTTTGTGGTCCAGCAGGAGGCCTGGATCAGAGGTTAACTTATTTAGAGGAGATTCTGTCCTCTAGAGCTGCAACTGTCTAATTTATTTCAAAAGGTGATCAGTTTATTGTTTCACATTTTGTGAAGATATATTTTTCACCTCTGAACCAGAAAAAAAGTATATATATATATATATATATATATATATATACACATACTGAATTTCTGAATTTTTCTTCTCTTTCTGAATTTTTTCTTCTCTTTTTGCTGTGATGGAAACATTATATAATGCCTCATTGTAATTTAACTATCTTGGCACTGTCACACACTTGGGCTCTCATGTATCCAGTTCTTTATTGCTATAATCATTCAGTTTACCACATTTATATCATTAATATTTATATTAATGATATTAATTAAATATATATTTAATTACATATAACCATATTGCTATAGTTTGTATCTATACAACTGAATTGCTGGGGGTGGTATAAAGGAAATGGTGAAAGTAAGCAAGTTTACTTTCATATATAAAATGATTTAAAAAGAAAATTTGTGTCTTGACTGTTTTCTATATTTTAGAATCAATCAATAAATCCTCAAACCTAAATAAAGGCAGACATGGTGGTGCACACTTTAATCCCAGTATTTAGGACTTAGAAATGGGAAGATTACTGCAAATTTGAGGCCAGCTACCTAGTGAGTTCAAGGCCAACCTAAACTACATGTCTCAAAACAAACAAATAAACAAACAAACCTAAAGGAATAGCATGGAAATTGGTGACTAAAAGCTTTAGAAGCAAACACTAGCTTTCAAATGTTTCCTTGAAAGTCCATTAGCTGTGTAACATTAGGCAAGTCACACTTAAAACTCTAAGAATTAGCTTTTTCATCTGTGAAATTATAACTATAGCTACTTATTAAAATAAAAATTAATTCCTAAAATCAAATGAAATTATCTTAAAAGTATTTTTCTGGTATTTGGTACAAAGTATTTTTAGTCTTTAAACTCTTGTCATTGATTTTATTATTAACCCAATAAGCTAAGTCTGGTAGTAATAATTATCTGTAGCTGTGTCAGTTATTCAGAAACTAGCACGCAATTATCCTCTTAAAACAGTAACATTAAACTGGAGTATATTAAAATACACTGAGAGTGGCATCCAATATGCCTTTAATGTAAGTGTATTTATGGAAAACATATCTATAGTTTCATGCACTGTAATATAAACAAGTTCTTCTATCCACAAAATTGTACTTATTTTTAGGGCACTGGTGTCAAGAGCCACCTCTTCAAGGAAATTATTTCTTTTGATCCATTTAGTAACTTGATCCCAGCTGCATAAAAATAGACTTGCAGCATTTCATTTTTTACAGACTGCTGATGGCTGCATTCCATAAATTAAGAAATCTGTCAAAGGAAGCCTCCTAAACTCAAAAGCTTTTACAGAAACTTGTTGCATTTGCTGTTATTCAAACCAAAATTATTTGCAATTCACCAAACCTAGCTTTAAAATACTGAATATGAGTCTTAATTGAACATTAGCTATAGCCTATTAAAATTGTATTGAAGTTCTACAATCAATAATTACAGTTTTGTGATGATTTAAATATTTTTCTCTTTGGTCAAGTAAGGAAAATCACTCAAATAAATTTAGAATGTGTCCAGCAATACTGTGTTTACGGAGTGTAATGAAATTGATAATAGTTGTTGCAACAAAAACTGTTAGCTATGGCAATGAATGTCTTGAACACTTTGCAAAAACTTTTCTACTCTTCCATTTATATTTGTGAGTTTATTTACAAGGTTTGGCGGTTTTGTGTGAGATTTTGGAGGTTTGTTATTATTACTAAACTTTAATCACAAAACATATCAATCACAGCAGTAAAAAGAACAGATGAGTTAAAATAATCCAAATGAATTTATCTAACATTTACTTGACAGGCCAGTACTATTTTATCTAGAACTTAAAACTTCTCTACCTCTACTCTTTAACTAGATTATTTTGAAACAATTCTAGGACATTTCATTACATACAAAAATTTCAATATAAATGCTTGAAAGATAGGAGTCTTAAAAACAAACAGTGACCATGTGACTTTAGTGCTATTTTTATACTATAGACAAGATAGAAATGTTTTTAATGTTGTCTTCAATATGTGCTACTGGCCCAGGTTTCTCAAAGAACAATATATAATGTGTACCTAATGTTTTTTGTTATTTTTTGTTGTTGTTGTATTACTTGGTAGAAAAAATGAAATTAAAGTACCTTGGGTGGCTTGGAATTCTAAGTAAGATTTATATCTGAGTCTTTTTATCACTCTACCTCATAGATATTCCTGCAAGCAATGGTTTGGCTGATAGGGAAGAAAGGGGTTGAATTAGCTCTTTGGCTGCTAAGAGTAGAAGAGGAAAGCCAGCAGTTTCCAGTCTGATCACACTGTCCTAGATCTAAAGTAAAAAGCAAAGCAAAAAAAGTTAAAGAAACAGATACAGACACCCTGGTCTTTAGGAAAGCATATAATGCCCCGAGCTAATGAATCACATTCAGAGCTCCTCATTAGGGTGTAGGCAGTGAGGCAGGCCAAAAGCATCTGTCTTAAAGGAAAGCAGGTCTTCCCACCCAAGAGTGTATACACAGGCACTTGTTACAGTCAGGAAACACTGAATGAAGCAAAGATTTGGCAGAGATCTGACTAACGGAACCCATGTGCTACAGAAGTGACTGAAGTGTGATCTGAGGAATAATAGTGTTATGGGAGGCTAATGAGCATCTTCAAAAAGGGAGCTCTTAGAGCCTGACGTACGCAACTTGCAGTGGAAATCACACACAAACACACACACACACACACACACACACACACACACACACACTCTGGAGCTGTTGTGTCCCACCCAACCCCTGAACAGTCTGTGGGACTGAAAAATCTTCTCATAGTCTACTGGAAGTGCTGATGTAAATAATGACTGTGAGAGTAGGAAAAGAAATTGAATTTTCCATCTTATCCACCTGTTGGGTTTACATTATTTGTGTGATGATTATTTCTGAAATTTGATATGTATGTGTTTCATGAAAATGTTTCTTAGAGCATTTAAGTTAAGTAAACCTAAAACTATTGTTCTGCTATTTGAGATGAAAAACTTTAAATGAGTGGTGTTCCACTCTTTGTTTTTGACTCAACTTCTGGAAAAGTACTGTATTTTTTTAATGAGTAAAAGTAGGTACTGTTTCTGCTTTTTTTTTTTTTTTTTGAATGTTAAATGTCACATCCGTGTGAATGTCATTGCTATTCAGATTGGAAACGTGGTGCTGGGGTTGGACCTGAATGACTGAGAGCACACTTCTTGCTCCACAGCACTTCAGCTGGAAAACCCTTCTTTCCAGTCAGACCATAAAATCCGTGATATCAAAAACAACAGTGGCAAGGACCAAATGCCCACCAGACAGAGCCGCGGGCCAGACAGACCACAGTGGGGCACTATTGTCAGTGTTGTCCATTTGGGGTTTTATGCTTTCTGGGGACTGTGAACAAACTGATAGTGTTTCTTCTAGCTCTAAGTGTCTTTCATTTAGAAAGGGAACTGTAGTAGTGAAGGGTGTTGTTTTCAGGATGGAGAAGCCTAGGTTTGAGAGAGTAGAATGATCATCTGTAAATATTTAAAAGATAATTTTAATAAGCAAAAGTGTCTTTTTTTGTGACTCCAGAGGGCAGTACTTATACCAATGTGAGCCAGGACAGAGAAGGAAATTATACACTGATATGAATGCCTTCACAATGCTTAGAGCTTTGAACCGTGGTAACATAAAACATGGTGAGTTATGGTAGCTGAAAATCCCAGTTATTGAAGTTATGTTTATCTATCAGATTTATCATCTAAAGAATTCCCTCATTGACTAGAAGTTTGGCTCACAGGATCTTCAATATTTTAGGGTATTTTATAAGTACTTTTGTACTTTATAAGTTAGAGTTGCAACCAAAATTACCCCAGCTATGTTGCAAAACATTTAAGAGTTTGATAAAACTATGGAATTCTATCTATAAAAATGCACAGATAAATTTACATATGATTGTGAAGGTGCCTGGACTTTTTGAAGCTTGTTTGTAGATTCCTCAATAAGAAATGCTGTCTATAAAATAATTAAGATTACAAGTCTGAGTAAATCACCTAATTAGGCCATGCAGTTCTTTTTTGTTTTTTTTCTGAGACAGGATATCACTAGAGTCTGCCCTTGGCTCATGATGTAACCAAGATTGGCCTTAAACTTGTGATTACTTGCATGTGCTACCACATCAGGCTTATATCCTCAAAATCAAGGTGTAGTAATTAAATAATTGTCAATACATATGAGTCACTCTATTCGTTTACATATACATGTATATATAGATATATTAGTAATTTGGTCATGTGTATATATGTGTGTGAGGGATGGATTGAAAGTTATTGTTGAGTACAAGACATATTCATAGTAGAAACAAATAGAAATGAAACCAGAGGTCTTCTCAAAGTTTGAAACATTGGAGCCTAAATGATAGAGGCCATAAAGCTTTATTTCCCTGTTACTTTGGATACAAGCAACATGTTCTCAAGTCTCAATTTCCAACTTTGACTTTTGGCTATTTGTAATGATGAAATAAGGCACAGAAGGTTTGTGTGGGTGTTGGACATGAGCAAAAATTGAGGAATGCTTTTTGTTATGAAAGAAACTTTAAAGGCATGGATGAGTCCCATTTTACAGCTCATTAATTCTGCCCTTCATTGACAGAAATCACTGCTGAGATGATTCCTGTGAAGAAATTATACACACAGTCATATACACATCTACGTGTACCTGTTGAATAGAAATGACTTCCTTGCATTGGATATGCAGGAGGAAGAAAAACCTCCACTTCCTTAGTGCCAAAGGACAGATTTGTTGGGTGTTTGCCATTTGTGGTCTGTCTTTGGATCACAGGAGACTGTGTAAAGTAATCTCAAAACTACTTTCACATGCAGAACAATTGTCAGGGTTAGGAAAAGCACTGCAAAGGAACTAAGTAGAAATTTCATAAGCACTTTTGTCCTCCTGCCCATCAAAGCAAAGGAGATTTCTTAATAGCACCTCCCTTCAACGCCTCCCAAGCATAAACTCATCTTTTTCCCCCCACTCCTCCTCCACTACCTTTCCTCCTCCTTAACATAAACAATTATTTATGGCTCATTCTAGGAAGTGCTTAGTGCTACAGGAAAAAAAAAATTAAAAGGAGTTACAGAGAGTTGTCTGGGAAGGACGTCACCCCTGGAGGTATTTACTACCTAGTGGCAGAGGGAAGACACCTGGAACAAATCAGCTTCTCTTTGTTTCTCATAAATATATATGGCATGCCAGAAAGCATTGTCTTAACAGCAGCAGCGGGCATTTATGAGCACCTGCTCGTGCCAGCCCTCAGGTTGACAAATAGTTGTGAGCATGTGTTCCCCAGTCTCTGGTTAAGAATGCAGAATCCTGAGCACATCCCCAGAAATTTAGTAAATCCGTCCAGCACAGGGCACAGTGTCAGTCCTGGGCTTTATAGGAAAGTGCAGTGTGTGACTGGCAGGCTGCATTTTGAAGGAAAACCTACTTCTTAAATAGAGAATCAAGCGACGTGAGACCTATATCCTACCGTCGTGTGTGTAGTATGCTTAGAGAGACAATGCTTACATATACATAGATGCGATATTAATTCCCGGTAGCTAAAATCACGTCACATAAGTGACACATATAATATATGGAGATAGTAGGGGAGGAAAAGGAGAGTCTTTATGAAAGAGAAAGTCATTAAAGTGAGCTTTTATTAACTAGAATAAATATTACTTTTCGAAGAGAGATATTGTCTTACATGTGGGCACTATTTGTTTGATACTTTCATTTTTAACCTTTCCTCTGCTTTCCTTGATTTCCTCAGTTCACATCGTGTCTTCCTCCCAAGGCTGAGGCTCTGCCTCCCCAGTCTTTACACCTCTATCCTGGGAGATCGAGTCTGCACAGTCGCTGCACATTTAGGAAGCTCATAGAAGTGAGTAGGGAGTGTTCTCATCATTGCAGTACATGGCCACTCTTCCTGGAGTGTTGACAAAGGCATATTTCAGTATTTCCTTGAGTATGTCAGACAGTTTCAAATGTGTGGGTATTTGTGACCATAGGGAATATGATGGGAGGGAATTATAGTCAGAAATCAAAAACGATGCCAAAAATTGGCAGCTTTTCCAAATCAAAAATATGTGATGTGATTTTGCATTCATTCTAGCACAATATAGAAGACAAAATAACACCATGATATTTTAAAATATTTGGGCCTATTTATTCATAATTGTATGATTCGGTTAACTTCGATAAAATTAATGTACATGATTTGGCTTGTGAGGATAAAATTTCAGTTCTAAGTAGAGTGTTTAAAACTGCACACAAGCTTTATCAGAAACTGGCAGTTTGGTAGGTGCAGTGTAATTGCAGAAAAATACAATGGAAAATGTGATATATATATATATATATATATATATATATATATATATATATATTCTGCAGTAAGTAAATATGCTTATTTATTTGATGATTTTGCACATGCATTTGCACTCTCTTGCCTGTGATTGCTGTAATGTGTTCACACCATGTATCTTTCTCTTTCTTTGCTTATGATGGTCTTGTTCTTTGCTCCTCTTTTTCAGTATTTCAGAATAACGGATTTTAGTCTCCCCAAACTTGTGGCCACCCAGAAACTGTTTTTTTTTTTGGTGGGGGGGTTTGTTTTTCTATTATGCCTTTTGGAGTTCCATTCTACTCCTTGAAAAACATGGAATGTATTTTCATAGAATTAAAGATAGATGAACGAACATGCCTGATATTATAGGCATAAGTCTATTACCTGTCTCCTCAAGAACACAGTGTTGGGCCATGGTGTATCCAAATGCATCTCTTCCATGTGAACACTTTCTTTTCCTTTCTTTCATGTAAATCTACTTTCAGTTTCCTTGGTTGACAATTAGCCTTAATACTACCTTTATTATTCCTTATCAACTATATCATTTCTTATCCAAAGAAATATCCAGAGGCAAGAATCTACAAAAGGGAAATTTCTCAGATGGGGCCAAACCTTCAAATTTCCACTCCTTCCCTTTCTGGAACCTTCCTGTGTGTTGCAGGTCAATGTCAGTTGCATGTTAATGCCTTATTAATCTATTCTACCTATTGTCCCTTTCTGTAGTTATAAGGCCAATAAAGAATAAATGTATTTTTCTTTTTAGATGGAAGCCCTAGAACTTTTAATGATATCTATAGTATCTCCCTTGGTCTCTGTCACTCCAGACTGAATAAGGCTCTTGTGACCATCTGGTTTCCCACCTGTTTGTCTATGCATCTTTTAAAATGGGGCACCCAGCATGTCATCTCCTGTCTGATGTATGCCTTATGTAAAGCTCTAAAAGTTATTATTACTGCCAGGGGTTGGAAGTAGAATTCAATACATGCAAACATTTTTAAATAACTGTGTCAAACTGTTGTCTGTTGGTACATTTTTTGTTCCATGAAAATTTCTGGGTTTTTTTTTTAACAGCATAGTTTGGGCATGCTTCGTCCTGTGCGTAAGTTACTGATCTTCTCAAATCTTCATGCAGGATTTTACATTTATGCTTGTTAATTTTTTTTCTCTGAAACACATGGGGATTTAAAGAGGATGCCCTGCCAGTTGAAATTGTGTTTTATGAACTTGGCATTAATTTAATCTATCTTCACCTCTGGGCAGGCCCTTGGGATTCTTCCTCAATCATTTTTCGTTGGCCTTCATTCACATGAACAACATGTATACAGAAGGAAGAACGAGTCTAGATTAAAGTGTTTATCAGGGCCTTTGAGTACTGTAGGAAGGAATGACAGAGACGTTCTTTGGAAAGTGATGTAGCTATTGATCTTATGCCACCGTGGTTTTCTGGCTGCCCAAGTCAAGAACTTGTTGCTTGAATGCACTTAATCATGGTGTGATATGCAAGAGTTAAGGCAACTGAAACTCTTCTGACAGGTAGATAATCACGTGTGTACATCAAAGTTAATAGTGGCCTTGCAGGTTGACAGAATATTAAATGCAAATGAATGTTTCGGATCAATGCTGGTTTCTTTAAAACTTCATAAGCAGCACTTGCCAAATCGGTGGTGAGCACCTGGTCAGTAAGTGTGTCTGAGTGGGGGGCACTGCTGCTTTGAAAACCTCTGAAAATGGAAGTTACGTTAGCTGAGACAAGAGTGCTCATTCAGCTCCAGTTAGACTTGTTACTTCTGCAGGACTCATTCTGTGTGTTGTAAGGTGCCTTTCATTGTTTGTTGGACTTGAAAGGAGACTTGGGATCATCTCAGCTCAGGAAGAGGAGACACGGAGCCCAAATACTTTTTTGTTCAAAAAGAACCAAATCCCTCAATTATTTCTTTCTGGATGATTTAGAGCCTGGTACAGATCCTCTTTCAGAGGAAGTACTGAATCAATTCTTGTTAGATGAATAAATAACGAGGTACACTGATGAATAAATGCACACATGAATGTATAGCAGCCTACACTTTGTCACACTTGGATAATAATACCATATACATATATGTACACTAATAAACATACGTATATATATATATATGTATATATCATGGACATGATGAGTCATGCCCATAGACTACATACCTGGTATATTATTGGAACACAGTGATGTCCTCTGGTTTCATTTGTCTTCATTCTGTTTTGCCTTTTTTTTTTTTTTTTGGTACCGGGGATTGAACTCACAACTGTGCACTTGCAAGGCAGGCGCTTATGCTGCTGAGCTACACCTGGTATATTATTAACAACACAACTAGTTTACTACTGAAGAAGATGTACTTATTACTAATAAGCCTAGGCCCCTTCAGAAATGCCTCAGTTGGGTGTAGTGAGTGTCTTAAACAAGTTCTAATTTCCTGTGGTCAGGGAATGGAATGTTCTCTTCTGGTTTCCTGACCTGTTCAGTTCAGGGAAGAAGCACTTCCCTTCAGGTCTATGTCATCCTTTGCTCAGGCATTTTATTCTGTTCAAGAGCCCTGGACACCCTTATTTTCCACTTATGATCCTCAGCAGGTCCCTATATTGAAGCAACTGTCTCAACTATTCTGAAGTGTGTGAATCTCTGGAAGAACCCAAAGCACGTCATATGGTACCTATTTTCCTGATTAACAAACATCTCTCTTGGATGCCTGGAGGCACAGGTTATCTGATTTACCCATCTAAGTAGTCATACTTCCAAGAAATTAGTTATATCCGCTGGGTGAAGGTTTGCCTTCAGAACCAGTTAACCTAACTTACATGGGATGGAATAGTTTATCTTTCAGATTTCCCAAGAAGACCAAGTGCAGGACTGGTGTAATTCATGTAGAAAGGTAACAAACACTTAGGCCCCTCCTGCCTTTTTCTTTCTCCTTCCTTAATACGCAGTTTCTTCTGGATGTTTGCATGGACAGTGTCCATAGATATTAACTCTGCACTTTGGCAAGAGAATTAAGGCTTTACAACTCAAAGCTCACGGGAAATGCTCTTTAAATCTGCCTTTAAAAAAGAAACTTTCCTGATGACCTCTGCTAGCCTTTCTTTCAAGATTAACTGGGTTGCAAGGTGACCTCACGGTAAGAAACGGGAGGGCGTGAGCTCTCACGATGGGGCACTTTGCCGCTCTGTGCACTTTATCAATACTTCCCGCACTCCGTGGTGGTCCTGGTCACCAGGGAAAAGGCAGAGTTGCGCTGGGGATTTAGCTCAGCAGTTTAAGTGCCTGCCTGCCAAGCTTGAGGTCGTGAGTACAATCGTGGTAAAAAAAAAAAAAAAAAAAAGCAGAATAGCTGTGAAAAACAAAGGCAGAACTACTACACCACAGCGGCTTTCCCTGAGCTGATGGTGTGCAAAGAACAGATCTTTTCCAAAATATCACAATTGGGCAGTTGCTGACTTTGACAATGAATCTTGGTGTGTCTGTGTTGAAAGTATTTATTTACTAAGTCATGGAAAACTATTGAATTATTTAGTATTGGGTCTGAATCTCATTCCTAATCATTTTGTTTTTGTAGCTTTTTATCTTGATATATCAGCATATTTTCCATTCTCTGACCTGTCAGCAATTTAACTTTTATTCTTTTTTCCTAATGTTCAGTCCTAGAAACTTAGTGGATTCAAACATCTGTAACCCAGCTAGCCTACTATTGATACGGATTATTGGTCTGAGGAATTTTGGTTGGATGAAAGTAACATGGCTCATCTCTCCCAAACCCCCTTATCTCAGTTATACTGAGACTCCAACCTTCTACAGTTATTTTATTGTAATGGATGGTTTTTATTCTACTTAGATATTCACCTTTCAATGTGTTTTCTGTATACTGTTACCCACTCCCTTTAAGTTTCACAAATAATTTTTAGTTTATATAATAGTTTGTCCCACCAGATTTAGAAAGTATTATTCCAATTACATGTAAAATGGGAAATATCTGCTATTTTAACACTTATTTCCTTGTTCCTAATAGTGTGAGGGATATGATTTTAGACAGATAAAATTGAATGACTGGGAAATACATTAAAATAAATTGCAAAGTTTTGTCACAACCTTATGAGTTAGCTATGTTTATGAAGACATATAACAACACTTTTTACCACGTAAAGTTTGTCAGTGACTTTCCACATAACCCATTTAAACAATAAACCTTTAAATAAGTGGACTGTGATTTTCCTTTCCCCCATTTTTTTGCATGTAACTATTATTCACCTTCATTATTTAAGGGTACATTTTACTCATCCATGAATGTAAATACACTTAAATTGATTATGGTTTTTTACATAATTTTGCAAAGCGCAATTCTCTGCTACAAATGTTCTCAAATCCGAATTTATTACTGAATGGTAGAAGTGGTTAACGTTGCTGTTAATCTAAAAGCTTAATGCATACATTTTCTGAAATTTACAGTTCTCAATATATTTCAATGTTAGCAAGTTTGAGCAGCTTCAAAATAAAAATCATCTGTATTTTTCCTAAAGAAAGAGAAGAAAAAAGCCTGATGTGTCAGTTCAAATTACTTTTTGTTAAGTTAATTATCTTTATTGTGTAGCAGTTTAATTTCTCCCCAAGCTCTGTAGACTTTCTGAAAGCATCACGACAGAAAGGATGGTTTCTGTTTACTTATGTGTTTATCTTTTAATCTCTTCCATTGACTGGTGAGAGGTCTGACTTGGGGAGTCTCTTTTTCTTTCTCTAGAGCATCTTTATGTAAACTGAAAAAAATCAGCCTTACTTGAAAAATATCTAAAACTTTTATTTAACAGTACAAAAGGGGGCGCTATTTAGTCCCTCAAGTAGGAAATTGCTTTTCTTTATGATCCGTTGGTTTCATACTCTTCTCTGGCTGCTGGTACTGAAGAAGAAAAGAGCCACCTTTACTCTTCCTTAACCATGTCTGTTTTCTTGCTTCTACAAAGTTTGGCAATAAATAGTAGTTAAGATGAATAAATGTAAATAATAATAGTAAAATGCATGGCTGATAAAAACCTCAAGTGTCAGCTGGATAACTGCTATTACAAGTAAACTTGGGAAACACTGCAGTGAGAAATTAAGAATTTGGCATCGTGTAACAAATGAAGCTGTGATTTATTGGTGATTCTCCTATGTGCTGCTGAATGTTAGAATGGAGCAGCTCATGCTCTAAAACCGGTGATTTTTTGATGGGGGGAGGTTTTTCTAGTTGTTTTGAATTTTTGGTAAAACTAAATCAAAATATTGCTAATATGCAGGGATACTGATTTCATTTCTTCCTTTGTTCCTGAAGTATACCAGTTTAGTTACCTTTCAAGTTTATGTTTGCTAGGCTGGGTAGTAGAATTACTTTTAAAACAAACTACTGTGAGTTGGACTAAAATGATTCTGTTCTCAATATTTGGCTCCTAAAATGAGGTTTTACAGTACCCAGCAAACTAAAAGTTTCCCCCTCCCTTAAAAATGCAAACAGCAAATTCCGCTTTCATTATTTAACAGGAATGAGAAAAGAGGCATTTATTTCCATTTGTATAAGAATTATCCTAAATCTAGAAATGTTTCCTGTATCTCTTTGACTAGGTGCCTAAATTAATGTAAGAGTAAACTAGTGTATTTGAAAATGGTAAAAGGCGATCATCAGACATTTTTCCCCCAAAATCATCAAGAGCACTTTTTAAATATCTATCTTGTGTTAAATATTGAAGACCACACCATATGCCTAATGAAAGCTTCATTAGGAAGACATTAGTAAATTAATTCCACTGGCTGTGTGGTTTGTTTATTTAGAATGCAATAAGGTAAGTTCATTACTTTGTAGGTATAATGTCTTCTACTGTACCTCAACACAGCCAGAAACAATTCCACAGAACACCTGTCAAGATAAACACACAGTTCTCAGGGGGAATCATCTCAGCAACAGAACAGAGAAAATGTGAAGAAGAAAAATTCTTTCACAAAAGCAAAAGAAGACAGTTAAAAGGAAAAAAAAAATTAATGATTTTTCAAAGTGCTTCAGAGGCCATATATTTCTATTAAAAGTATCAGAAAATCTCTTGTCCTTTAAAAATAAAGATTTTGGACCATATACTACTCATTCTGAAATAAATATTCCAAGAACTTGAACTGGTGAAATACTGAATACTATCTGAATTGAGCCACCGAAAGTTTCTCTAGCTCCTACAGGTTTTTCCCTTTTCCATCCCAGAGCAAAAGTGCTGCAGTATCAGTTTTGCTGTGGTGATATTATTTAAACAGGTGTAGTGATGATAGTGACAGTGTTTCCAATATAAAGCCCTATAGTAAAAGATGTATAAATGTTTATATAAACTATAAATGTTTGCTCTAAAATTCAAATGGGCAATACACATGTTGTGCAACTTTTTTTTCAGAAAGTATAGGAGAAAAAGCAATCTGTTCATAGCATAGGTAGGAAACTATGAAAATGAATTTCATTATACTTTATAAAAATTAACTTAGCATTCATATTAAAGTTCAGCCCAGTTACTTATATGTTTTAGGCAATAAGAATGGTCCATTAAAAAACCCTACATGAATAAATAGAAGAGGATTTATTTCCTTACTCTGTTGATTTTGGTCATTTTAAACTCCTAAGTATAGAAATGGACTTAATCAGTTGTTTTAATACTTCACTCACTCATTCAACAGAGTAGTTGTTTGGCCACACTATCGTATATACAGAACTATTTTTGAGGTAATTGTAATAGTTTGTGATTTGAGGAGTTAGCTAATAACCGGTAGAGTTCAGAAAAATTTTGCAACCAGAAAATATGTGTTCAAGTTTGATAGAAAAACCAACAGGATTTTAATAGAAGAAAGAAGGGGAAGAGATAGCTCTCTGTTCAGAAGAAACAACATGAGCAATAATAAAGAATTTAAAAACATTAAAAAAGTGCAAAGTAGAGGGACAGATCATGTGGGTGGAGCCTGGTGTGTTTGTACAGGAAGCTGCAGAAGTTAGGCAGGAGTTAAGGAAAGAGATACCTGGGAGTAGAGCAAATTGTGAGTGCTTATAGTACTGTGCTGTAGAACTTGCCTCTACCAGCTGAAGAGATGTTTATCATGGACTGGTCATACCAACTCTAATGCTGTTATCAAAATAGCACCCTGAGAATATGAGCAATCTCATCCTGCATGGGATGAGAGTTGCATTGCAGACCTCAAAGAAAGATATTTAAAATTTCCTTCACAGTGCATGATTGAATTCCTTCCTCTGCAGTAAATGGTAATTGAGGCTCCAGAAAATAAATTCATATTGAAGGATCAAAAGTTGTTATGTTTTTAAGTGTTGGGATATTCAAAAATTAAACATATGGCATGTGCATGGTTTCTGATTCCTGATTTAAATATCCATGTTTACTAGAGAATTTGCAAATTGTGTGTTAGTTCCAATATCACTCTAACTTGCTGTATGGCTGCCATTCCAATTGTAATTCCATGGTCAAGAATGCCATCTTTAGTCAGCCTTGATGGTTATGTACAGTAAGACCATGCATGTCCTGGGATGTGGGTGGACAGACCCCTGGTGAAGCTGGTGGCCATTTTATGGCAGTGATCTTTTCTATAGCTGGCATTGGTCTGCCTGGAAGCCTGCTATACCAGGACCTAGGAGTGTCTGCCTTCTTTCTTTTGTTATGTTGAATGGCCATTTGGTTTTATGTAGAAGCTAATATAAGTTCTGGTTTATTTTCTCCCTGCCATAAAAGAGAAAGAATAACCCATGGTAAGCACCAACAATGACAAAACTAGTATGTGTGTACACAAGTCACTTCAGTTTTCAAATATTTAAATATATTAAACATATTTAAGCCTTACCACATCCTTGCAAATATCAGTCCCTTTTACAGATGGAAAAACTGCATTCAAAGAACTTGCCTAACCCCATATATCTAGGAAGTTAGTATAGGTAGAACTGAAACAGTCTTACTGTAGTGTTTTACTTCTTACCTTTCGCCACTAGCAAGGTTAACCAAAGAAGAGCTCAGATGCAAAGTTGGGAAGAAAAATGTGTTTTTCCAGTTACAGTGTAAAGAATTTATAGTTGTATACTAGAGACAGGTATAAATGGGTTTATAGGAGAGATTTCTTGAAGTCTTTAATGGATGCTTTAAAGAAGAGACATAGGAACAGCATTGTTGTCCAAGCCTAGAGTATACTAACCTAGCTGAAGTTTTATAGGATCGGCCAAAAGGAGGTAAGATCGTTGGTAAATACCTTAATGAGAAAGCTCTCCATGGGTTCATTTATTAAACGTGTGTCAAGGACCTTGTTTTTCAGACAGAGCACTGGTTCACCGAGTCTTGTTCCTCTGAGTCATAAACTTCAGTTCACCTGGGAGCTTGTTAGATGAAGGTTACCAGGATCCCCCTAAGAGTAAGAGGATCAAAAGCAGGCTGTGAGTTAACAGATCTTCCACTGGTTCCTGTGTACCCTGAAGTTTGAGTACCAAAGATTTAGAGAAAACAAGTCTACACTGCTAAATTATTGGGAGACATGTAACTTAACTATAGACTGTGGGGGAGGGTTTGGAATATGGCTAAATTTAACACTATATCTCAGCTCATTATCTTCCTGTCTTTCACATTTAGTTACAATATGTATATAGGAATACCGAATAACATCTTAGAAGCCACCTCTTTCCTGGGACAGCTATCCTGCCCTCGCAAGTTAAAGGAGGAAAAATACACTTTAGCTCACAGTCTGTGCAGGTTTCAGTCCATGTTTGGCTGGCTGTATTGCAGGGTGGCATGGCAGAGGGGCATGAAAACAGCTTATGTCAGGACAAGCAGAGAAGGCAAACACCAGCAGGCCTCCCTTTCTCTTTTACTTCATTCAGGTATAAGCCTGATTTCGATGCCACCCACACTCCTGGTGGACCTTCCCATTATCCACGCTCTGAACTATGCTAAACCAATCAGTGGACTAATTTAGAATGTAATTTAGTATGTTATATTCATATACCCTCGATCCAGCCGTCTCTTAAAAGGTCTACCTTTGATCAGATGAGGTTTTAGGGAGACATCTATATAGAAGCCATGGCAGATATTAACATTTAGTAAGTGCATAATATATTTTAGAAGCTGTTCTAATTTCATTGTACGTATTTTTATAATCAATTGACATGTGAAAGCTGGGAGAAAGGACTGTTAAACTCAGTCACATCAATAATAACAGCGGAAAAATAATAACAGTGAATCTTGTATTCAGATTCAAGTTCTGGCCCTCTAGCTGCCTGCTCTCGCTTTACGTTACCAACACACATTGAAGCACTGTGGAGGCACTGAACACTGTGGAGGCACTGAACACTGTGGAGGCACTGAACACTGTGGAGGCACTGAAGGACTGTGGAGGCACTGAAGGACTGTGGAGGCACTGAACACTGTGGAGGCACTGAACACTGTGGAGGCACTGAAGGACTGTGGAGGCACTGAA
>PVLA01001211.1:0-17209 GCA_004027455.1 Hydrochoerus hydrochaeris | reverse complement strand
TCAGGATAAAAACGGCTCTGGCGTGTACCGCTGTGGTAAAGCACTGCCTAGCATGAAGGAGGTTTGGTGTTCAGTTCCCATTCCTACTTGGGAAGAAAGGGAGAAAGGGAGTGAGGGAGGAAGGAAAGTACAGAGTAGTGGAAGAACATTCAACAACCCAAAGTGGTTGAAACAAGAAAGTCAGTGTGCAGTGACTTTGACTGTAAGAAGTATGTGAGTGGGTGATAGCTGAGTAAAACCAACACTCAGAGATACAGTGACAGTAAATCTCTGTGACTCTGCTTGTGTGGTTAGGTGCCAAGTTTTATACAGAACTTTATAAAGACATTTTTATTAAACAGGACAAAAGAGATCATAAAATACTCCAGTCCTAAACATAACTAACCTTGACTTGAATAAATCTATTTGTGGTTCCCAAGTCAAAGTGTACCTTCAGGCTTCAGTCTGAGTGAATCCAGTGCCACGCTGGCTCACGCTGTGTACCTCACACCTTTCCCTGATTTATGTCACTATGGAAGCACCAAGTAACAGCTAAATTGACTGAATTCACCAATTTTTACCTGTGACTCGATTATGGATGTTGAGAGATAAAAATCCACTTCTAGATGTATAAACACATCATAAATAAATGACTTTCCTGTAGCACAAGTTTAACATCTGAATAATAAAGATATTACATTACATTTGCAAGGATGCCTTTGGCTTTAGCTCTCTGCAACCCACTCAGGAGTCTTCACTTCTGATCTTTTTTTTCAGAATACCTTTAGAGACCTACAGTAACTTAGAGAGGTTTGCAGTAACCTAGAGAGAGGTAACTCTTACAGACCACCCTCTTCTGTGTCTTTCCCTGTTCCGACTCGGAACGACAGGTAGTAGGGTACATGGGGTCTGTTTGACTCACTCTCTTTTTTTATGCTGACATAAGTATAAATGCAAAATGGAAGGCTGACATTCTCCTCATTTTTAATTTTTAAAAGATTAGTGCTGCCTGTGGGTTTTAATATACTTCCCCTCTGCTGCTTTTAGTGTCTATTTTTCTATTTAGAAAGCTTAATACTGAGTTGTAAGGATTTCCAATTAAGCTTAAGTAAAACATGGAAAGGTTGAAGATATCTGCCTGACAACCATCCTATTCCTGAGACAGAAGGGTTGATTTTGGAACACGAGAAAACAGTTTAAAACGGTCTGTCCTTTTCCATTTCTCCACAAACCTCTCCTTCCACTCACTTTCCTCTTCTGATTCCTTCGTCTCTTTCCTCCTGCAGCTTTCAAACCCAATTCCCATTTCTTAACCCTGTTTTCAACTTGGGCTCCTCATGTTATCCTTCATAAGCACCAACAGCTGTGAGTTTGCAGGTGAAAAACTAGCACACAACTCATAGGTCTTTCAGGTAGGTCTCAAGAAACCACAATGGTTAGAGGCAAGGGAGGGTTAACCACTCTTTCAGAAGTTTCCACAAGTGCAGGTCATAATTAGGTCAATGGTTAAAAAGCACAGATGACTATTTGAGTAGCACCATCCAGTTCACCATCTTCAGAATTAGGAATAGTTAGGGATCAAGGTTAGTACCTACTTCATATGATTTTGTAATGAGATAATACATGTAAAACTCTCAGAAAAGTGCCAACCACAAATCAGTGTTGCTCCTTACTGCCACTATAGTTTTGGTGGCAGTCCTCATGAGAAAGGGTGAAAACCATCAGGTATGGATGTAGCCTGTGCCAGCAGAAGGGACAAGTATGTCAGTAAAATATTTTGGCTGATCCACATTCTTGAATATTAATGATTTCAACAAAGAGAACCTATTCTTAACATACATTACACCAATTAACAAGATATTATTCCTCCTAATAACCTACTTCCTGCATGCATTCTAACTAATGAGCAAAGCTGTGTCATGATTGAGATGCTGATGTCCTAGAAGTACCCTCTGACTCCTGTAATTCCGGCTGACATGCCCAAGCACAAAATCCTAATGCAGTGCTGGCTGTGGCCATATCCCTCTGCGGGCCCAGCTACCAGGTAGGAGGATCGCTGAGCCCTGTGGTTCATGGCCGCCCTAGATAGCATGGTGAGGCTCTGCCTCTTATAATACAAAGTACTGGCAGTTGCTCTTAGGATGCAGTCTTATGAGATGCTTCATAAGACAACACTACCACAGTTATATCACACTGCCTGCCATGCAGTGTGCAAGGGTAAATGACAGGTAGTCATATACTGAGTTTCCTCTCCCAAATTCTCATCCAAAAGCAATTTGTCACATGCTACCTCAGTTTCCCTTTGATGATGCAATTCCAAACCCAGGCACTGGTCGCCTGAAGAGACCTAATTAAAGAGTAATTGCAAACTTCATGTGTTTCATCCAGATTAAACACGCATGTGTCCATAAGAATTTCTCCTACTATTGGACGGAGAATTTCTCCTGTTTCACAAAATTGCTGCCATTTATAACAAATATTACAGTGGCATTGGCAGCACAGCATCCACCCTTGAACCCTCTAAGTTTCTCAAGAGTTGCTCTGAACATCTGCCCGAAGGACGGCAGCTACAATTTCTTCTTCCAAGGCAGCCATAAATATTTCTTCTTTAGCCCTTGAGACCCCAGAAAAACTAAGATTTCTAGCCTATTCTTTCTCTAGCCCTACTTTTATCTCCCAAGGTCCCAGGTATTATGAGACAGCAGGAGGGCCTCTCCTTCACACCATGCCTTTGGGAAAGTTCATCAAACTTCCTTCCAGCCCTGTGGGCTTTAACTTCTACAAGTTGCAGTCCAAATAGCCTGACCCACCCTTTCCTAGTAATCAAGACGATAATAAATACAGTTGATCCTCTTTATTCACAGATATACATTCACCTCCATTTACTGAAATTTATTTGTAGCCCCAGGTTAATACCAAAGGAACTTGGGTAGCCATTTGCAGACATGCAGAGGATGGTGAAAGCGCTCAATTCTGGACACATGTCCTCGGCTAGGATTGAACACGGAAGTGTTGTGCCTTCTTGTCTGAGCTTCATGCTGTGAACACGTACCCTAGTTCAGTTTATTTAGTGACAGCTCTTTTTTTTTTCTGTTTTGTGTTGATTCTGCTGTGTAGAACAGTACTAAAGCCTAATGTTGAAGTGCTTTCTAAAAGATGCAAATGAAAGAAGGCTGTGATGTATCTTAAGAGACACTGGTGGATCTGTTTCCTTCAGATATGGGATGAGTACTGCTGGTCATGACTTCAGTGCTAATGAACTGAGCATATGTACTAAGTGAGGCATCTTTAAATAGAGCCACATAAAATAAAGTTATACATTAATCAGTTGATCTGAATTTTATGACCAGAGATTCCCAGGAACCTAAACCTGCATTTCTTGTTAAGAGCTCTGTTTCAGAGTTTGCTAATTCAGTGTTCATGGTGACTTTATAGGCTAGAGCTACGGAGGAAAATGATAGTTGACTGTATGTGCTAAGAAACTTACATTTTGTATATGCTGAGCACTAGAGGGAGTGCAGATAAAGTTTTAACTCTTATCCTTTTCAGGAATCTACCATCTATTGGGGAAGGGAAGGGCAGGTTAATACCAGATATGGGAGTACTGGAGAACAATGCCGAGTTATATATTTCTTATAGATGGAAGAGAACTGAACGCTAATCACCTCAAGTGTGCTATTCCTATGTAAGAGAAGCAGCATTGTGATTTAATTGTGGGAGCACTGGATGTTTTTCACGTAACATTAAATATTGCACTATATCTTTTCTGCCCTGTGGTGCGGTCAGGAAAGATAGGAACATGGCTATTTCACACAGGAAGCCACAGAGCCGTAGGGAGAGGCTAAGTGATAAATGTGATATAAGCAGTAAGTGGGGGTTTCAAGAATCCATCCCATGCCTCCTTACTTGGCTTCCAGGAACCTTTCCACGCCGACCCTCTGGAATGTCAGGTTGGAAACACAGATCCGCAGTTTTGAAAGCATACTCTGCAGGTGATTTTCCTTTTGCTTTTGATGCTCCATTTGATATTTTAAACATAAATACAGTTCTCAAGGATGGGGTACAATACATCCTTGAGTAAAAGTAACAAAATGGAGGCTGGAGGGAGTAAGCGCCTGCCTGGCAAGCCTGAGGTCATGAGTTCCATCCCTGGTACCAAAGGAAAAAAGAGTGACAAAACGAACAGAAAAAGGGTCTTGGGGTACAAGCAGAAATAGCACATACTGTGGGATTCTACTTCCCATGAGCTGTGTGGGATTTTAAGAGAGCTGGCTTGCTGAAGTATTAATGAAGTACTTGAGAATTATATCTGTAATAAAATCAAAAGAGCTTTTGACAGGAGTGTGAGCTGTTGGATTGTTACAGGTTGGATTCAGAAACCCCTGGTACTAACCTAGTATCTATCTTTGAAAGGAAGAGTGAGCAATCTACAACTCCAAATGGTCAGTTGAGTGAGTAGCTGATCTGCACAAATCTTCCCAGACAACTTTTTTTTTTTTCAATATCCAACTGTTATACTTTTTGAACAACACACTACATACATTCTGAGACACTTGAGGTAAGTTATGTATGGGTCCAGAGTTTTTTTCTCTTTCTCTAAAAGCAAAGACAAAAATTGTCTTGCCACTGGACATGCTATTATTTTTTATCATCTTTTAGGAACCCAGAGAATGTTGCAGTCTGAATCTGACCTGTCCTGAACTTGCTCTGCTAGGTCTCTACTTTTAGTGTGTGGTAGCTTTGCTGGTCTTTTACCCAGCAAAGTTACACTTTAACTTTCAGCTTGAGATGCAGTGTTTCGCGGACCAAATGTAAGTGTCCTGTTTTCCCTGGGTGCACTACACTTAGCAACTGTGGTTCTTTTATGCTATGTTTCCTTATAGAAAGAATGAGCGGCAAACTCCACCCTCCTGAAAGATCATCATGGCTGGATCACGGGAGATCTATATGGCAAAGTTACTGATTGAAATACCAGCAGTTACCTTTGTATCTTTCTCGTTCCTGTCTCCTTTCCCTCTCTTCCATTCTCCCTCCTCCCCACCTCTTCCCTGGCTTCCAGCTTCACCACTTTTTCCTCCTTGTGAGTTTTGGTTCCCCAAAGTCCCATTGCCTTCTCTCAGATGGGACGTTGTACTGGGCAGCAGCACTCTCTGGTAGGTGTAGTGCGTGTAATTAACAGATAATCACAACAGACGCTTGAGGAAATAGCACCAAGCCATATTTAGTACTTGGGATCAGGATACCTGGTAGAGTAAGTTTGGTCCAATAAGAAAGAGCTCTCTAGACACTGGTTACGGCTGAACTGTAAGGGTAGGGAAAGGGTGCCATTTGCCATTGTAATTCAGAGACGGGATCGCCTGGCTGAGGGGCGCGAGTGGCCTGTCGGGGTTCCCCGCACCGCGCTCCACGTGTGCCTTTGATGTAGGGAAGATGCGAGGCAGAGGCGACGCGGGCGCGTTTCTCGGGCGGTCGGAGCAGCCTCCCTCGTTACTTAGGCTCGTCCTCTGCATTGCATGCGAGCTCCGGTGATTTGCTGTTTGGAGACTGCAGATTTGCATACAGCCCCTTGCCTTGCCAGCGTGTGTGGCTTTTCTTTTCTTTATTCTTTCTTCCGCTTCCCCCTTCTTTTTAAAATTTTTTCCTCCCCCACTTCGTGGTCCGCGTCCTCTCTCCCCGGCCCTCCTCCCCGGCGGCGCCCGCTCCCCTTCGGAGGGCGCGCTCCCCCTGGGCGCCCCGGCCGGGCGTCCGTGCGGGCGGAGGTCCCCGAGCCGGCGATGCGCGGGGCCGTGCGCGCTGCCCGGGGGAGGCTGGCGCGAGCGGGCGAGCCGGCCGGGGCGCGATGGAGCGCGGGGGCGCCGCGGGGCCGGGGGCTCAGCTGCGGCCGTGAGCGGAGGCTGGGCCGGCCGGGCGGCCTCGCCAGTGCCCACCCGCGATGCTGAGCGGATTCACCTAGCGCTCCGCACTGGATGGCTGGCATGTAGGACGCGGACCCTCCGGGAGGAGCTTTGCACGTTTCCAGACCCCCCACCCCGGCACGCGCTCTCGCCCGCCGAAACTCTTGGGGAGCACCTCGGAGCCCCTGGAGCCCTGGACGCCCGGCCACAGCCGCCCTCTGCGCGCCCCCCGCCAGCTGCTCACGCTTCGGCGATGTTTCGGATTGTTTGGGGCGCCCGGCTCGGCAGAACCCAGGACCCCGAGAAGACTGCACGGAGGAGGGAGAGGATGGGCGCCTTGGCGCGGTGAGGCTCCCGCCCCGCCCCGCAGCCCAGCCCTCGCGCCCTCGCCTCTCCCCGCGCCCAAACTTTGCCTCCCGCGGCGCGCGCCCCCCAGGCCCCGAGGATGCTTCGGGGCGCGCCCGGGGGCGGCGGCGGCGGCGCGGGGGGGCGCCTGGCCCTGCTCTGGACCTTGCCTTTAGCCCTCAGCGGCCTCCTGGGAGTGGCGTGGGGGGCGTCCAGTTTGGGGGCGCACCACATCCACCATTTCCACGGCAGCAGCAAGCATCATTCAGTGCCTATCGCGATCTACAGGTCACCGGCATCCTTGCGAGGCGGACACGGTGGGTCTGCGGTGCCAAGTTCTGACGGGTCTCCCCTGGTTCCAATACCCCGCGCTTGCCCGGGTCCGGAAAAAGGGAGCTGGGGAAGGGGGTGAATTGGGGCGTGCTTAGTGCGGCCACTGATCTCTTTGAAGACAATGGAGGGGCCAGGAGACGGCGTCGCGGGTGTGGGTGGCAAGGGGCGGAGGGGCGTGCCTGGTCCAGGTGCTGGCAGAGGTGGGCGCCTGCCCAGGACCAGCCTGGCCCCGCGGGAGGGAGCATCAGTCGGCGTAAGGCTGGCCGAGGGAGACCAGAGCTCCGGCCAAAGGAGGGCTCTGCAGAACCTTTGTCTGTGCTGAGCGCTGCCCATCTCCTGCGGTCCCCTGGCTCTGGGGGGACAAATTGCAGCCCGAACGCCCCGCAGGCAGTGGCCGGGAGGCGCCCCAGGACTCGCTCAGCGGGAGCCAGACCCTCGCTGCCCTGCAGTTCCCTTCCGCGGAGAAGTGGGCAGGACAGCCCAGCCCCTCCCAAGGTTGACCAGCCCCAGCAGGTGCAGAGGGGCTTCCGGACCCGACCCCCATCGCCCCACTCAGTACACAGAGATGTTTTTTCTTCTTGGTGACTGGGTTATTTCCTAAATGGGACAGTGGCGTGGACACACGACCTGCTTCCTCAAGGATCTTATCTGCAGTCTGCGGGAACTTGAGAGGAGGCCCTGCTGCCTCCTCCTCAGTGTTCTGTGTTCCTCAAGGAGGGCGTGAGTTCTTGCCGGGTAGGCTAAGCCAGGAGGTCTGCTCGGAGGAGGAGTTAAAGCCCAGGGAAGCCTCCCCCACCATCCCGAGTTCCGCGGTAGAGAGTGGGTTGTGGAGAAAAGCCTTGCATGGCAGTCTTCCTTCTCCACAGTGTCTCAGCTACAGATGTTTGCTCATTTCAAAACCTGTCAAACTTTTCAGGTGTGAGTGCTTCTCTGTTTCCAGTCTTTGCCCCTCTTTGTGTAAAACCCATCCATTTACACAGCAGAGTGAATGATGTGTGCACTTTCTTATATCCACTTTCCACCTTTTCCTTTCTGGGCCTGTTAACCTTTAAGAGTTCAGTTCTGGATCTTAACCCCGCTCCCCTGTGTTTTAGTCTCCCCTCGCCATACTAGGATGGGTTCCCAGGATGGCCCCTTCCCCCGAGTTACTGTGGTGGCTGCTCCCAGGATAAGGCTTTTTCTTTCCTGGGAACAGTTCTGGTTGGACAGAGAGCCATAGCATAATCTAGGTGAAGAGGGCCCAGTCGCTTGGCAAGCCCTCTCTGGGGGTGTAATTGTGAAACCCATCACTGTGGGTCCTGGGAATTGGTTCTTTGGCTTCTGCTCTTCATTTTCCCCCAGAGATTGTGTAGGAGGAGCTGACAGGGAGACAGCACTGATGCCCCACTTGGGGACTTTCTTCTAGCTGCTAGCGGCAGAGGGCAGACCCCTCCAAAGCAGAAAGAGTTCTGCTGTTCTTATCACTAGGTCACATAAGTGCTCTAGGAGCTTGTTGCTCCCTTTACCTGGGTGCAGATCTCAGCCACTGCCCTGTTTTTGTGCAGAACATGTGTCCCCATCTGGAGGCCGGCCAGATCTCCGGAGGGGCAGACTGAGCCAGGGTGGGTGGGCGCCTTGAGCCAGTTGGCAGTGTGCTAGCGGGTGGGGCACCTAATGGAGCCAGTGGGAAGCACTTAGCTAATAATGGCATCTGCATCTTAGCTTCCTCTTTCCCGTGGCTCTGCCCCTTTGCGAAGCCCAGGGCAGCTGCATGGGGAAGTGCCCGGGGGTATGGGGCAAGCCCAGAGCCCTGCAGTGCAGGAAGGCCACTCCTTTCCCTTTCCCGCTGCAGCTTCTGCCCCAGGCAGGCGCCGTCTGCTGGTCTCGGAAAACATTTCTTTCCCTCCAGAATACAGTGATTGTCTCTGCTTGTGAATGAATAGTCAGGTGCATCTGTCATTGAAAAAAAGCAAAGAATAAGAGGACAGTGGAGGAAATGGAGTGTGGGTCGGACTGGTATTATCCTTTGGGGTCAGAGAACTTTCTTCCCCTCAAAGGCGCTGTTGTATAGCTGTAAAACTCTCCCCAGCCTCTTTACACTCTTTTGGAAGATATTGCCACACTTTCTGATTTTTTTTTTTTTAAATCAGAGGAACAACTCCATCTGTCAGGAGCCAATCTTGACCAGATAAAAGCCAGGTGTGAATTTTTTTATGCTTTATTCTTTTCCTCACTTGAAAAGAGAGAATTAACTTTGTAGAAAAGAATCTGGGAATATTGGAATGTAAACTAAGCCCCCAAAGTGGGGGGTGAAGACATGGGGTGGTATATGGGGTCAGAGCACGGGACTGGCAGAGTGAAAGCTTCAAAGAAACCCAATTAAAAAAAAAAGAAATGATAATGAATTTGTTGGCTCAAGTTGCTCCCTGCATGTTTAGCAAATTTTGGGGACAAAGAGCTCACAAAGAAAGAATGTCTGAGCCTAATAGTTGAGGGTGGAAGGAAAGCACAGTGTGACAGATTCCCAGCAGAAAATCAAGACATGTGAAAACAAGATTTAGTTCAAAATTTGAGATTATTGCCAATATATGTGTGTAGGTGAAAAATAGACATGTCTGTTTGAGTGTGTAAGAATTTCTGAGACTCTTAGGACTTTTTTTTGCTTATAGGGAATACATGTATGAGCTGGAATGTGTGAAAAATCCTATGTGATGTATTTCAGGGAATAGAGCTGAGTCTCATGTGTTTTGAAAACTGCTGGGTGGACTATCCAGGCTCATTCTTCTTCATTTTCTCCTGATGCTATGCTTCATTTGCACTATTATGAGGTGTCACTTACGAGGTTTGCAGGGTATGGAGAGCCTGTGGCAGCCCGAGCTAGCATTACTGTGCAAGCTGACCCAGTTGCAGAGATTATGGTGAGCTTTTTCCAAGTACATGGCTATGAGGAACAGGCTCGGAGAACACTGTGTTTTGCATGTGTTTAAAACATAAACGGTGGAACTACCTCCGCAGACAAATTATTTTTCATAGTTAAGTAAATTTGGAACTGTGTGATTGTAAATGATAGAAAGGAAACCTGCTTATAATTAAAGCCAGTGAGAGTCCGGGTTAGAGCCATGTGCGCACCCCGCTCTGCTTTTGTGATGTAACTGTGTGGAGCACGGAATGATGTCAGCGCCTTGCTGAGTTCCCATCTCAGCTCCTGGCTTCCCTGGGTACCTCTGCTTTGCATACTTTAGAAAAAACAGCTGAGGGCCTCGTGGTAATTTCAGGAGATAAAGGGAGAGGAGAGTTACCAGAGGCTGAGCACACGGGGGCAACCCTTGTGCCTCAAATAGGAGCTTGGGAGATTACATGGCTGTGATGAGTTTACACCATTAAGAGGCAAGAGGGCTTTCCCAGAAGGAAACATTAACAGATTTAAAATTGTGTTTTGTATTTGAACTAGTCCAATGTTGTTATATAAGCATGATTATTACATCCTGAATTTATAATGCTATCCTGTCCAAAGCACACTCTCAGTGTGTATACTGACCTTCTAAAAGGAGTGGTGTGCTTTGAAAAAGTTTTCCATGTAAGCCTACTAAGACATACATGGTTGGGCCATAAAATAGAGCCAGAGCTCTGATCAGAGTCAAAGATGAATTAGAATCAAAGCTTTGTGACCCGTAGCCCAAAGCAATTTCATGAGCTCACAGGTTTTTAAACTAAAACTGAGTCCTCCATGTGGTTTAAGGAGCTCAGAGGTTTTTATACTAAAACATGGTCTTCCATGTGGTTTAATGGCTGATCTCTTAGAGTAGAAATCATTACCAAAAAAAAAAAAAGGAAAACAGACCAGAGTTTTGCTTCCAGCATGAATTACAATAATGTGTACTGTAAGAAAAGCTGATGGCATCTCATTGGGTGCTACTGATCACTTCACTGATTCTGCGAGGTTTTTGTTGTTCTGTTGTTTTTCCAGGAGGCAAGAGGTTGCTGTTTGATAGGATGATCTCTTGACTTTTATGTGTGGAAACCAGGAGGATTAGCCAAACCCTTAACAATATACTCTACATAGAGGGAAAACTTCACTGTTGTGGTAATTAATTCCTGTTTCTCTTGAATATTCTGCTGAAATAGACATTGCTGTGCTACACTTCTTCCATTCTCTTCGTGAAAAAAAAAAAAAACTTGCACCACTAAAATGCTGTGTTGGACAAGATGGCCAGCTATTTCTAGAAGAACTTTTGAAATAATCATGATTCAAGTAATCCTGAAACTCTCAAGTAATTTTTGTTGCCCCAAAGTTTAATGTATTTATTTGTTAGATCTTTCTTATTCATTCATTCATTCATTCACTCAGTAACTGTATCATAAATGCCTCTTTGGGATATCCTTTCATTTGTACACCAAGTATCATGGGAGGCTGAAGAATGAGACACATACAATCCAGTCAGCAAGACCTTCACAACTTTGTGTTAAACCCAATGTATTGTAAAAATGAGTTCATCCTTAAACAGATGAATAAACAGAACTTCTCCTTAAAAATGAATAATTGCAAACATGAGTGATAAAAAGGGACTTAACATAAAATGATCTGGTAAAAATAGTGAATTTTATCTACAATGCTTTTTATTGCCCTTTAATAATGTCTTAAAATGAGCTCCTGGCACAAATGCTTTCTTCCAGTTTTTTTCCGCCTGTTTGTTTTACCAAGATACACAACCTTTATTTTTCAAATACAGATAAAACTTGTTTTGGAAATGTATTTAAAATGGGGGAATTATTGATATAAATTTACATTATTATCTATAATTGAGGCAACTTGGTCTGGTGAAGACAATTCTCAGAAACATGTCCATGTGAAAATTGACCATTGCCATTTATTAGCTTTTACTAAGCTATTTTATCTTCACTAAGAATGTTTTCTTAATGCATAAAACACAGTAAATTATATCTCTCTGGAAAACAAATGAGATCATAAATTTGAAAATTACCCACACTATAGTAGGTCCTCAATAGCTAGGTCCCCAGTAAATGTTATGTTTAAATTTTGTTATTTAAATGATTAAGGGGGACCTCAAGTGATAAGTATAATAGGAATTGTGGACATCGAACTCATGTTCTAGTCCTGAGCCTGAGAGTTACTAATTGTGTGACTCATGAAATAAAGTTGCCGCTTTGACCATCATTTCTCTTTTAGCTCTGAACTTTGAGCACTCATCTAAATAAGTCCAGTGATGTGGACTCATGAGCTCACAGCCAGTTACCAGCAGGATTGGAAGTAGACTCCATGTCTTCTACTTCCTCCTGGTTTAAAATACTTTACCATGAAGTCTTGCTCCAGGAGTGGGTATGGTCTATACTCATCTGTCTCATTAACACCCAAATACCTACCACATGATCAGAAGTAATTCTTTTTTTGTGTAATTAACAGATAGCAGAGGCTTGATCTTTGAGAAAAGGATAGAACAGTGGAGTTCCTGTAAAGAAAAACCCTTCTTACTGTACTGCTGCCACCTACCAAGGCAGCCATCAGTGACTCATCCTGTAACCACTTTTAATACAAAGTTCAGTTTGTTTTTTAAGATGGTAAACGATCTCAATAATAACACTGAGCATGGCTCTTTATATTGTATCCTCGATCATGGCGCTCTCTCTTCTCTCTCTCTCCCTCTTCTCTCTCTCTCTCCTTTCCTTTTCTCCCTTCTCCTCTCCCTTCTACCTTCTCCCTTCCTTCTCTTTGTTCCTTCTGTCCTCCTCCCCTGCCAAAATACTGGACTAGCAGACTTCTAAGATCATTTCCAGGTCTGAGTTTCTTCTGCTCATAAGGATCTCATAATATGCTCATACTCCTTTTTCATCTTTTCCCAGAGCTCTATTGGTTCTAAGCATTCTGTGAATGGAGATCGTTTTTCTTACAGGGTGGCCCGCCCCGTGCATAGGAGCCAAGTGTGGGGCTCAGGCTTGGCTCTTTTTGCCTACTTCTTTCCTGTCAGCTATTCTGAGGGGAGGTAGCTGAGACAGACACCTGCCTCTTCCACTGGGTCTCTATGTCCAGCCCTTTCCTGTCTATGTAGAATATAGAAAATCTCTCCACTCAGAAATTTGTAATAGCCTTTTAAAATACTCCGAGAATGCAAGATTTTTCAGTGTTGATCACATGACAGTGCATTCCCTCAGGCTTTTGGCAGAGCAGAGTGAAAGCAGCTCTCTGTTAAGAATGTATTTCTCCAGTACCTTTCTATACAGTGTCTCATTTAATCATCTTCACAGCCCCAGCAGGGCTTGTGATCATTTTGCTACAAAGAAACAGATTTAGAGAGGTGAGGTTTTTCCAAGACCACTTAATTAATGAGTAACCACAGTGCTTTTTCTTTTCCGTGACAATATAATAAGAAATAGAATTTTTTAAAAAATACTGCATTTAAATTTGGAAGAATTTTGGTAACAGTGTCATCACTTTCAAATTCAATTCTCAAAAACTTTTCATGTAGAGTATAATTAACTAAACAAGAGCAACTCAATTATACAGTTATCAAGACTTTGTTTACATATTGTATATACACAATCTATTTATTAGTACCTTAAAAGTGTGCATGTTTTTGGGGTATCATGAGATGCTTCAGCACATGTGTGCGCTGTGTGATGTTCAATTCTGAGCAAGCATATCTTTGTCCCCAAACATCATTTCAAATAATTTCCAGTGAATATGGATGTGAGGTTTATGTCTTCATTCCAATGGAAGGAATTTTAGTTAATCTAACAATGTTATATTCAGTCAATAAGTAAGTAACAAGGTTGATAATTTAGAACCATTTTCAAACCTAGCTCGAAGTACTATATTCAGTGATAAAGGATTTGAATTTATTTTATTTTTTGTCTTTTTGAGACAGAGTCTCACTATGCAGCTCAGTCTGGGCTTGAGCTTCCTTTGTTGCCCGGGCTCTCGAACTTGCAATGATTCTCCTGCCTCAGCCTCCCAAGTGTTAGGGTTATGGGCATGCGCCATCATGCCCAGCTGATAAAGAATTTTACAATCAAATAATAACGATTACACTAAAAAGCTTTTTGACTGAAAGGTGGTAACCCTGGGCAGAGTTCTTTTAATCAACAGTGGTATAGGCACAGAAGAAGAACCTGCTATGACCATTGTGTGGACCTGTGAGTTAGAATAGTGGCAGAGTAGAACAGAATTTTTATAGTGTGTTTCCAAGGTATGTGGTTAAGTACAAGTTACGTTCTGCATAGCTTCCATAATCTTGGAAGACTCTGTTTTGGTTATGGGGTCTTCAATTTAAATGTCTTTTATAATGTGATCTACATGTCTTCAAAAAGCAAAGTTATAGCTTTATGGTTCATACTTAACCTTGGCAATTTGTTCTACAAACAGCTACCATCAGTGAGGGAAAGCATTCAACCGTGTCTCTAAAGATTAGTAACCAGAGGAGAGAAAACAACTGAAGCAGGCACTAAGACGCTACTTTTTTAAATGTATGGTAAATGTGTAGGTGATGTTTGCTGATTCGGACGGCACTTCTGGGTGCTGTAGTCGTTTTGATTGTCTGATTTGCCATTGATCTAACTTTAGTACAAGTACTTAATTGTGTGTTTCAGCCTTCCTTGGATACTAGTTACCATCTGGTCATCTTCCCATAGTTTTCTTGGGGACAACAGGATTGAGAGCTACTAAACGGCAGTAACTTTGATGCTTCTTAAGATATTTTGGATTCTGAAAATTCTAATATTACATTAAGAGAAAATCGTTTAAGTGTGCAGAGCGGCAGAGTGTAACACACTTCACTGTGAGTGATTGTGAGGTCTTCTAGGGGCTACATTCAGGGCTGGTGTGGAGACCCAGGGCTGTGACTCTGTCACACCAACCGAATACCATTTCGCTTTCAGGCTGCAGCGGTGTATGTTATAGAAGTGTGTAATTTTCTCAATGAACTTTCCAATTTTACCAGTATGTCTTTGTTACAGTAATGAAAAATTTAGTTTGTACCCGTTTGTATGATCCTTCATGTGTAGTTTTCCTTTCCAGTGATCAAGGATCCAATTTGGTGTAGAGAAATAATATTGAGCATGTCTAATTAAAATACCTCTGGGAATTCCGGGCTAGAAAATGTCTCTAGAAACTGAACTTTCTATTGGGTTTGTATGGCACTGTATATTAGACTACCTTTTTAAAATATTATTTTGATCTCTAAAAAAACTGTCATATTGGACCATTTGTGCCTACATGATCATTGAAAATTGGTCATATTTTACTTGTTTCCAAATTTGAAAGAGAGGCACTTTCCTCAGAACTCTGAGCAACTGTCCTTCCACACTCAAATATATATATATATATATATATATATATATATATATATATATATATATTTTGGAGAAAGGGTCTTGCTGTGTAGTTTGGGCTGGTCTTGAATTCACCATGTAACTAATCCGGCTGATCTGGAGTTCATGATGACCCTCTTGTTTCAGCCTCCCGGAGTTATGGGATTGCAAGCTTTCACTCGCTTGCGCTGCGAACACTCGGTTATAGCAGTGTGTTTTATCAATCATTTTTTCATGTCTGCTGTCAAAGTGTTAATATATGATGTGATAAAATGAATAATAACCTCTGTCAGTGAGGTGGTTAATTGGCCATATTGTTAAATATATAAATAATTTATTTTGTTAATTCATTTATCTTTTTCCCGGAATTTGTCCTAAGTGAAGTGCAGAGGTTTTGATGCTGTTTGTGAGAAATTTATCATACTGAGATCAAAAAAATAGAGTGGATTTCTGGTAAAAAATCTTTAAAGCCTTGTGTTTTAATATATGTGCAAGATATTCAGTCCAGTTGTTTTTATAATTCTAAAATAGAGAATAACAATCTATTTGTACTGGCCAATCATAAAACTTTGGCCTCAGTAATTTTTTTAAACGCAAAACTTTGACTTTTCATTTTAATAAAAAGTACATTGAAATTTCCATTCTTTTTCCAAAATGAACACATGTGCACTTGGTAGTAAGGAAGTGACCACACTGCAGATGTAACAGACTGTCTAGAGACAGAGCTATACAAAACAGGACTATGCAAAATTCTAGCAAATGGCCAATTACATTGTGTATTTATGGAACAGTCAGTGAGTATTATATGCCAGTTACTGGCTTGAAGATATCAAAATAGTCATTTAAGCCCTCCTGTTATCCAACTTTGTAAAATGGGAACTATTAATTAATTCACACATAGGAATAACCAGGTAGAACAAAGATCAAAATAGCCCAGCTTACAAAACTGCAGTTGGAGGTCAATTTAAAGTTAAACAAGCTCACTGGGAAGCACATACTCTTTTTTTTTTTTTTGGAACTGTTGATTGAACTAAGGGTCTTCACAATGAGCTACATCCTTAACATTTAACATTTTTTTCTTGTTTTTTGACATAGGGTCTTGGCAATTCTTTAAGTTCTCCAGACTAGGTTTGACATTAAGACCCTCTTGCCTCAGCCTCCCTGAGTGCTAGGATTATGGAATGAGCCACCAGACCCAGCCAGAAAATGCATGCTTTTAAGCATTACAGTGTGCTGTCAGCAGTTAATGTATCCTGACTGAGTGGGCATTTCATTTTTTCTCTAGCCTTTATTGCCAACAGTCCATATGGCCCAAATGGAGATGACTGTCTTGATTTACTTTGCCTAATTTTCAGTAAGTCATTTCTCCAAAAACTTATTACCTTTTCCTTCCAATTTGTTTTAGGTGTAGCACCTCTTAACTACATGGGGCTCCAGAGGCTTCCCCGTCCCTCTCTTCCTCAGCACTTTGTTTTGACTGATTTATTAATCTCAATATGCACCACCACATCAACAGGGAAGAAGTGATTGATCTAAGATGTTTATTAATGTTTGACTACTTGCATTCTGTTTGGCAAATACATTTACCACCAAATTGATAATCTGCTGTGATAATAGATTAATTTGCAAGTGCAACCATGATTTACAATTAAAAGGGAACAGTCATTATGAGTCTGATTATGTGGTTATATTCTCCTAAGATGAAAAGAAACCCTCTATAACTAAATGGTTAAGGAAAATTATATAGTTCTAAAGGCAAGATAAGAGCAAAGAATCCACTGAAAAAAACACAGGCAAGTTTTTAAACCTCTCTGGTCCTGGATTGTTTTCAAGAATAAAATAGAAGCCGTTACTATCTACTCCAGAAGGTTGTCATAAAGATTTGATACTTTATGTAAACATCTGGCAGAGGGCCTGATAAATTGCTGCAGCTCTTCAACGGCTAGATGAATCTCCTTCCAACACTGGATCTTCTCTGCTCTGGAAAAAAGACAGAGCATCTGAGGTTAGTGATAGCCACAGTCTTTCCAATGCAGCTTGCGTTCTTGTATTACTAAATTGATTTGTTAGATGGCTTAAAGATTAGGCCTAGAAACTGAGATCCTTTCCTGGGGTCTGATTCATCCAAAAGAGAATAATACAGATATTAACAAGAAGCTATTATGTAGAAAACCAGCAGTTTGAATGCCCTCAGTCTTGTGGGGGGTTAAACCAGGAAACCAGCCATAAGGTTATTGTTTCATTTCATCATTGAACTTTCTTTTTCTTTTTCTCTTCTCTTCTCTTCTCTTCTCTTCTCTTCTCTTCTCTTCTCTTCTCTTCTCTTCTCTCCTCTCCTCTCCTTTCCTCTCCTCTCC